>VSWD01000003.1:37748618-38348618 GCA_033119305.1 Pinctada imbricata
TGGAGTGTGTATGATGTCATTTATTTGTCACTTTCATGTGGGTTTGATTCACTGGGTGAATGCAGGGTGGTCATGATGGAGATCAATTCCTTTTCTTACTGTGGCATTTGTCAAAGTACATAAGGATCGATGTCATTGCGAATGATATTTACACATTAACAAGCCACATAGTTCTATATCAGTTTCGAGAATTGTTAGGCGCCCTCTTAAAGATGAAATCTTTTACCGCACCTCCTATTTGGGCGTTTACCAACTGTGTTTGTTAACTGAGTTCTTGTTAGATACCTTGCGATACTTGGGCACTTCCTTTTCGAGGCGAGTTACAAATGAATGCGGAAGTACTTATCATATGACCATATCTGTTTATTTAACAAGTTTCAATTCCTTTACTGATTTGGGCATGAAATACCGCTGATTAAGATATGATATCACAAACATGCATTTTTTTTTCAAATCATGTCAGCTTTATACTTAGAAACAGTAAAGAAACCAAAAATTTAAAACTTGTCCGAAATGTACAAAATGACAGCTATTCATGCTTAAACTTAAAATATGTAAAAAAAAAAAAAAAAAAAAAAGACTGCATTTCTGGACCGTTTTGTCCAGAAGTCGGCTATAGCTGTACCCTTGAAGCGAGATTGAGACATTTCTTATTTCGTTATTCCTATCGATACATAATTCGTACTTGATGCTAAAAGACTAATTGAAAACAATCTCAAACATAAAGCTTGCACGAGTTTATGAAACGATTGTGAAGTATAATGTTTCCAATAGACTTGACTATATAAATTTTAAAATCGATATAATTATATTTAATAAAGTTAAAATGCCTTATTATAACACAATTTTCCAATTCATTCCGAAGTATAATTGAAACTAAAGATAAAATATAGTAACGTTTTTAAATGTCAACATTTATGTCTGCACATTTTATAAATGTTTAATGCGAGACCAAATCATAAATAATAATGAAAATATGAAATACAATTTCAAAATTTATTACATCAAAATCATGACATTTAGAAATTAACCTCCTATAATGTACAACTAATTATTTTGTTGGAAGATAAGGCCAAAGCACGATGAAACGATTCCGGGAGACCGGGCGGACCATTCTGCATAAGAATGAGACCTATCCAGAATTAACCAATCATGTACTATGAAAAGGTAAGATACAGCCGGAACGCCAATCCCTATTTTGACGGTTGGAAGCATTGTTTCTAAAAGGGGCGGATAACTCTTGACACACAAAGTAGCGGAATAAGAATAAATTGGGCTAAACGACCTTAATTGTTTATCTCAAATTTTAAATATTATTATAAAACAAATACTACTCAGGCATAATTCACTACATATAACTGAAATTCCTCTGAAAGGGATTTTTTATATTTTTCAGCCCTGCCAAAGATCCAACGAAAATTGTGCATACACCGTTGGTTTTAAAAGCTGACACAATTGCTCCCCTTTGCACTTCTGGTCAAAATTCAATAATAATCTTTTCAACAGAATCCCAATTATGATAACTATATAGAATTTTAGTCAGAAGGTACTCTATAAACAGGAAAAAAAAAAACGCTATAACGAGGACCAGATTTTAATTAAAATTCATCATTACGGACTCAGAATACACCAAATTCAAGTGGCAATGGATTTTTTTACATTTGTTTGATGGTTTGATACCTTGTAGATGATTTTGTGCCAATGTCATGTTTCATTTTGGCAAATCTAACCACTTTGCAGCACCGACTTGGGTACATGTGTACTTGTGTACTCTCTGTTTACAAACGAGTTTCCATACGTTGACATGGAAGATGGACGCCCGAACAGCATATCGAAGTTTGAAAGGTGACACAAACCCCTTAAGGCAAAGATCGGCATACTATTTTTGGTTTTGGTGACTTCGGTGATATATAAAGTTTACATTCAGATTTTTCCCAATCATTCCCAGCCGGGATTTTAAAAGAAAATAAGCAATAAATTGCAGGTAAACAGATCGTTGGCGAAAAACTGCCCTTGACAACGCCCAATTTTTTTCAAAATGCCACAAAATTTACCTGGTTAAGTGTTATGACTTGAAACGATATCTCTATTGCCATCAAAATCACCTGTGCCATTCTTGTTTACACATGCAGCAAAGTCAGTATGACACGTTTTTGATGACGTGGTACAATGTCGTCATATTCAAAACATTTGTCACGTGACTTCGTTTTTAAACTTCAAAGACATAGCCAGTCCAAGGTGCCTCCTGCAGACTAGGGCCTGCTGCAATATTACATAATCGAACCCCGCATGTACCCGACGGAAGTAGCCCTCCCAGTCTGCACAGACTGAAGAGTCGTCCCTCCTTGTACTAAAGAGATGACATGGCAGTGATTTTCATATGTTGCCCATACCAGGCTTTTATTTACTTGGACCTCCTACTGCATTCATTGTCAAGATCACAGAAAGAAATTGCTCTCTTTAGAACTGCGTTAAACTGATAAGATGTCAGCGGTTTCCCATTAAAGTGAATGAATATTTGCTGATTCTCAACATTTGGTCGCGACTTAATATAATTCAAAACATCAGCAAGCGGACATGAAGAGCGATGTGGTGCGGCTTTGATCAGGAGCGTTACAGAATTTCCGTACTGGTCAGTTTTTGATTGACGTATACGCAGATAAAGGGACTTTGAACTTTGATCAATTTCTACATCTGAAATATTTATTGCACGATTCGGATAATTATTTCCATTAGGTGCTGTAAACTCACTGAATCTTAGGAAAGCATAGAATGCTAGCGAGAATGAAGCTGAAAATAATAACGATTCATACTTTGAGCTTGTAACTGAGGGGAGCGCACTTATTAGTTTGTCTAGTAAAGGAAGTGTAATAGGGGATCGAATATCTTTCTTCCTGCTACCACATCTCTTTATACCTTCCAATACTTTATTTACAATGAATGATTTTGTGTTGTCTTTACCCTCTTATTTTATGGTGATAGCTCAAGCCGCTAAGATATGTAATAATAGTTGACGATGAAAGGTTCTTTAAAGATAGTTAGTTAGTTAGTTTATTGATACACTCCGGCACTTATAAGTGCAACAAGAGGAACAATACAGTTTAACATGACAAAGTGGCGAAATATCAAAATTAATACATGAATCAATAAGATAATCAGATACATGATCATAGTAAAATATACATTTGTAATTATTAAAAGAAGAAAGAAAGAAGAAGAAGAAAAAAAAAAGAAAGAAATTAGGTGATTGAACATGAAAATGTACATGCATACATGCATAGAAAGGCGAGAAATTGCACAATTTGCTCGATACTTACAGGCCACACAGTTGAAAGATTATACTGGTTTTGAAATTTTTGGGTCTTAAAAGCCATCGCGTTTTGCCGCAAAATCGATGCCCTGATATTTATATCGTCTATATTTCCTGGGGTACCGGGGTAGGGCGAGGATCCGCTTGGGGAGCCAATTTGCGAAACTTGTCCAACTGGCAACGAGAGATAGCATCAGCTATATCGTTAAAAATTCCTGGAATATGCTCGGCACGTATTAATATATTTCTATGCTAGGTACATATAACAAGTTTTCTGATTAAACGCATAACGCAGGGGTCCTTTGAAGACTTCTTACTAATTATTTGCACAACTGATAAATTATCAATATGAAACACGACTTTCTTATTTTCAAGATATTGACCCCAGATAATTACTGCTGTAACAACAGGCAGTAACTCAAGGAGAGTAATATTTTGCATTAATCCGGAATCGACCCAAGAGCTCGGTCAAGTAGCATAAGCCCAATGTCCCTGAAAATATATGCCGAAACCTCGGTATTTCCCCCCAGCGCTATCAGTAAAGAATTCAAGTTGTTCAGTATTGATCCATAATTGATCTGGCATGACCGTGATTCCATGATAATTAGTGAAAAATTCAAGCCATGCTCATTGACTCGGATACTCGAATTCTGTGATGTGCTTTATGGACAGATATAGTTGCATCGATGAGTCTGCGCAAAAAGGCACGCCCTGGGTTTACTACACGACATGCAAAGTTCAGCGAACCCTATTAGCGACTGAAGATCATTCAATGTGGTTTTCTTTTTAAGCAACATGGACTGAATTTTTTCTGTTATCTCGTGTAATTTTTCTGCGGGAAGTTTCATTGTCATGTTTATTGTGTCAAATTCAATCCCTAAGAAAGTTAATCTAGTCATAGGGCCCTCTGTTTTATCTTCGGCTATAGGTAATCCTAACTCTTGACATATCTCGTTGACTTTTCTCATAAGCTCGTGGCACTGAGTCGTTCCGTGTTTTGCACAAAAAAGAAAATCATCCAAATAATGTATTATTTGAGACGACGGGACATTGACCTATCTTCAGCCCAGTGTATGAATGTTGAAAATTTTTCAAACAAAGAACAGCTAATTGACGAACCGAATGGTAAACATTTGTCAAAATAAAATTGTTCCTTGAATGAAAAGCCAAGTAATTCAAAATCACCAGGCCAAACTGGTAGTAAGCGAAATGCGGACTTGATATAAGATTTTGCCAACAAAGCCTTTTGACCAAGTTTTCGTATAAGGTCAACTGCATCATCGATACTTGCATAATGCACTGTGCAGTACTCGTCTGGAGTAAAATCATTCACTGACCCATGCTTTGGATAAGACAGGTGATGTATAAGTCTAAAATCGCCACCCTTTTTCGGTACTAAACCTAACGGTGAAATTCTTAGATTAGAAATGGGGAGATAACCAAATGGCCCTGCAACTCTGCCTGCGTGAATTTCTTTATTGATTTTTTGCAAAACGATATCTTGCGCTTGTTCTGCACTTTTTAAGTTCATAGAGAAATAATAAAAACGCAGTCCCGTATACTGGAGTAAAAAGCCATTTTTAAAACCATCTTCAAGAAATTCTGCCATCTTTTTGTTTGGATATATGTTAAGCATTTTTGTCAAATTGTCAATGTTAATAGGGGAATATCCTTTCATGAAAATATTGCCATAAATACCATGCTTAGTTGGTGGGTAATTTAGGTTTTGAGGCGGTACATTTAAAGACTGGGTGATTTGATCCGCACGTTGAACATCTATGCTGAAAATTGCAGTCCCTGTTGAATCGGCAATTTCCTTTATTTTAAAAATCGCTAGCAAATTTGCTTTGCGGTCGAGCTAACAACTGACTTTTGGTCGGTGTCGAGGGTAGGTTGGGAATGGGGCTGAAAGTTTGAATTTGGTTTTTCGCCTCGAAAAAAGTTTTCTCCTCGAAAATTAGACATACAAACAAGCCAAAGTTCATTGTCTATTATGCCCCATGATGATTGAGGATTATTAGCGCGTTTTAATCTAAATTGTTCATCATATCTCACCCAAGCCGTTTGATTTGGGGCTCGGCTTGCAGCAAGCCTTACGTCTCGCATGTATTTGACCATTTCTTGAACGCGAGAAGGGTGTTTTTCTAAATATAGACTCATGTAAACAAGAAAGGCCGATGTCCATGCATGAATATTAAATAGCGGTTTAGTGGACTTTTGTTTTTGTACCACTAATTTCCCGTCCTTGAGGATAACCTCCCCGCCGGACTCTAATTCAGACGTCATGTCGCGTGCAGATTTTAACAATAAAGATAAATCAATAAACTGGCCATTCCAATTTTTTTTTAATTTGAGAGGGACATGTTCACCTACATTATCAAAAATACTAGACATTGCTGAGACAGAATTATCAGACAATGACGAATGTGCATTACCTGAACTCGGAGCTGCGTCGGGGATGAAAGGCTGCGGAGCACGGCCAGGAGATGGTCCCAGTCCCTGCACAGGTTCTGTATTCAAGATAGGTTGGCCGGATGCCTGATTGTTTACTGAATGTTCAGCCCCTGGAATTTCTGGAACTCCGAAGTCAACTTGTGGTGGTGCTGTCTGTGATGTTCCCGTCACACGCCACTGACGTCTTGATGAAGGCGGGGTAGAGTTCAGCGATTGAACCGGGTACGGGTGAGTCGGCTGCCTACGGACTCGGCGCCCTGGAGCACGGGCAGGGGTTCCACGTGGTGTCGCTTTAGATTTTCCCATGTTCTTATCCAAAAAAAAAAAAAATTCACTGTTCCTACTATGACAGTTCCAAAATAGAATATATATATATATATATATTGTTTCTCGATAAGTCCAATTACTGACGTACAAAATTCACTTTTCCGGAATAAAATATCTTGAATAAATTATGTTTAGTTGAATAAAAATGTTTTAGCTGTTCGCGCGTTGCTAAGCGTCGAAAAAGTGAATGGACAAATGACCCAATGACGTCACTTAACCTTAAAAACATTTGATTGGTTGGTTCCAAATAAACTAGTGAAAACGAGGCATACACGTTTTCAGGGAAATTAGTTCGTTTTGTAGCAAAAGCGGAATAAATCTAAACTTGGGTAGGATTTCACATGCACTAAAATGAATTAATTTGAAGTATTAATTCTTATTTAAATTGATGTCTGCAAAGGAGTAGGTGAGGTAACCTGCCATTTCGACCCTATTTTCAAGGTTGTTCATATATCCATAATTTTCTTGTTTATTAAATGTCAAATATATCGTGAATCGAAATCCGGAAAGCCTATTTTAATTTCGTAGTCTTATACTGAATAATACTACGAGGCTCAAAACGTCAAAAAACGTTGAAAGCATTAAATATAGCAATAAATGCGAGAAATTTCGATACAAAATTGTGGAATAAATTAGCGCTCCAGGCCTTGCCCATGGTAGTTTTTGTAGCAATCGATGGATATTTCTGATCGGCCTTTTCATATGCATAAAAATATTGTGGGCGAGGCCTGGAGCTTAGGTAAATTTTGAAAATATTGTGTGTTAAATACGACGATTTTCCTCCCATTTGGGTCATGCTCGGCGAATGACGTCAGAACATGACGTCATACATCACGCACGTGACGTTACGAGGGCTCAAAATTATGACGCCGTATTTTCTCAAACATTGCAGTGGACCAGGAATCCCCGAGGGCGCATGTAGCCAAGTTCGACCAATTTCGGTTGGTCGTTTCTTCAAACGCATTTGAAAATTTCTGCTTCCAAAATTTTCTCAAATTTTGAAATCCTGGGTCCTGTAGCATCATATCCCAGCAATCTAGCTACGTCTTCGGTATATTTAGGACATGATTTTCATAGATTTTGACCATATTTCATTTTTTTTTTTTTTGATTTTTTTGGATTGAGGATCACTGACGAGGGTTAAATAACCGAAACGTGCATGTCTGGTCCATGTTGATCATCTGCTTTTAAATGATGCTAATGAATTTGAAGACCCTTAGCATTCAATATTGTAAAAAGGGGTATTTAATGATTTGTTTATTAAAATCAGTTTCTGTCGAAATTATAAGGCCGCTTGGAGGGGTTAACGTACCTTTAAAGTTAAAGAATTGATACATATTCTTTTAAGTTAAAGGATGGACGAAATTGAATCTCTTCAACGCATTTGAAATTTTCTGCTACAAAATTTCTTGGAATTTCTAAAACGTGGGTCCTGTAGCATCATATCCCACCCATTCTGCTACGTCTTTTGGTACATTTTGGACATAATAATTTTCATACTTTTTGGCCTTATTACATTGTTTAGACTGAGGATCACTGACGAAGGTTCAGTACCCGAAACGTGCATGTCTGGTCCATGCTGTAAATTTATCAGGTTTTAAATGATGCTATTGAATTGAAAGACGTTTAACATTTGTACATTTCGGACAAAATTTGAAATTTTGGTTTCTTTATTATTTCTAAGTATAAAGGTTATCTGATTTGAAATATTTGTCTCACCCTTTATATTAAAATAGTCGATAAGGAATCTTGAATCAGTCACAATGAGCCCTCTTCTCAAGTAACATATCCGCTTAACACTTGAATTGTTGATAAAAAAATATAAAATACCTTCCACTCACATAATATAGAAAAATGAAATGTAAATCACACTCAAGATTCATATTTTAAGGTAGTCGACGCATAACCAAAGAATGGATAGTGCACAAGAACCTCCTATTACATCTAATCACAATTAAGAAATTATCATGACTGCTATAAATTCTCTGTCTTTTGATGTATACTATTAGAGAAAAATCTATGCACAAACTATATAATCCGCTTCGCGTATAATATTTCGTTTGATCGAAGGTTTTTGTCTTTTACAGTCATCATTTACTATAATTTCATTACGGCTATCTAATGATCATTTTCTAGAGCAACATTTTTAAATCGACAATTCAGATTTTGGTGGGCATAGATTCTACACCAGAATCGCGACTTGACGCCCGCCGTCATAATTAAAAAAGAGATGAACACGGAGAACATATCTTTTAAAATGAAGAATTATCCATAACTCTAGAACGTGGCGACATTAAGAAAAAAATCGGTCAAATATTCACCGTGAAACTAGCTGGTTGTCGTTGATATTTACGCACGGTCCCGTTACACATTACCTATACAGGTATAGATAGAGTGAGGGGATTCCCAGAACAAATGGCTTCGAAATTATATGAGTATAATGTTTCCGGAAACATCATTAGTATAGATATTTGTGAATGAAAAAAAATCATTTGGAGACGGTCAGGTTGAAATTTACTTCAACATAATAAGACTTGAAAAAAATTGATTGCCCCATGTTTGAATTGTGTATTAATTATTTTAAGCATTTAATTTTAAAGTATGGCAATCCTGTTTGGTATCAAATGAATTAGAATGAAGTTATATTGATGGTTCATACGATTTCTTTAGATCCCTCCTGAAAAAAAATATAGATAATTATGCCTGTACCACATCCAATCTAAGAGGGATTAGTATTTAGCTTTTATATTGTCGATATGTGTTCAGTAACAACGTGCAGGTGGCTATATAAATGCAGGTATTTTGTTCTCCTTCATATTAAAATAACAATTTTTATTTCTTCGAATGCATTGGTCGTTTCATTTTTCTCCTTGCAATTGACATTAGATGCTATGTTTTGCCTTTTATTGACCGTATTTGAATTTTGTATTCTTAAGCCTAGACCTCAATCAATGCCCCAACCTGCACGTTTTTCAGAAAACGATAATACATGTACACACAAGATACTTAACAAACTGTTGTCATGTTACCAAGGTAATCATGACACGTGTGTATAAAAGGCCGGCCGGGCACCTTTTCTGATTCATTCAATTTTGAAAAATACTTAACCATGGGGTTTTCAGAGTCTCCCTTGCTTTCAAAAGTAGCACTGTTTGTTTTACCTGTCGGATGCTTATTCGTAATCATAGGAACTGCTACTAATAGCTGGTTCTCTTATCAATCGATCACTTATGGACTTTGGAAGGCATGTATCGATGCAAATTGTGTTTCGTTTGGGGGAGAAATTCAAGGTAAATCTTTGATTTCTATATATGTAGAGCCATTGCAATTCAAGCGACTGTTAAAAAATAAATGAATAAATAATAATACCCTAAACCAACAAAGCGTAAAAGAAATTATGATTAGATAGCTTCTTTATGAACCTACTAACCGCCGTCAAATGACTGTCTCTGCTTTCACTGAATATGCATTTTACAGATTGTTTAAGGAACTTTTACAATATTAGACATCTTCAAATTTGCAAAAAGAAACTTGTCATTTTTTCCTAAAATATCATCGAAATAAACGAGGTTAACATGCTAGCACCATTTTCCAAATGCTCTTTGGCCATATATTGCATGTTCTTTGTTGTGTCCTCGTACTATGACAGAAATGCCCATTCATTTTTACTGTTTCTTATGAATAACAATTTTGTATGCACTATTTTCCTTTTATATTAAAACATGAAACTGAAAGTTCAATTTTTCGGATTATCATGTATTTTTATGCCCCCCCCCCCCCTTCGAAGAAAATATTGCTTTGCCGCTGTCGGTCGGTCCGCGACAAAAGTTTCTCTCATTATCTCTGGAATGAATTCACATATTGATATTAAATTTGGTATATAGATACATCAAATGAAAATCTAGGTCAAGTTCATATTTGGGTCGGATCAAAAGTTGTTTGACAGAGTAATGCCCCTTGGACCTAGAAAAATTCCCAAATTTAAAGGTTTCCGCTCATTATTTCAGGAAAGGATTTACATGTTGAAATAAAATTTTGTATACACATACAGCAAATGAAAATCTAGGTCAAGTTGATATTTGAGTCCGATCGAAAAAATTTGACCGAGTTATGCCCTTTAGACTTTGAAAATTACCAAATTTAAAGGGTCTTCATTCAAAATCTCTGGAATGGATTCACATGTTGAAATGATATTTGGTATACAGATACATCGAATGAAAATCTAGGTCAAGTTCAAATGTGCGTTTGATAAAAAAAATTTGAATGAGTTGTACCCCTTAAACGTAGAAAAATATCAAAATTTATTGCTTTCCATTCATTATCTCTGCAGTGGATTCACTTAGTATTGAACTGAGGGATACATCACTACAAAAATCCAGATCAAGTTCATACACAGGTCCGATCAAAGTAAAAAGGAAAGAAGTTATTCCCTTTAAAAATATCAAAAGTAAAGGTTTCAATTTATATTTCTGCAATTGATGTACATATTGAAATGTAATTTGGAATACAGATATATCATATGAAAATCTATGTCAAGTTTGTACACCATGCTAGATTAATTCATCCAAATATTTTTGGTCTCATAATCAAAGAGGGAATAGGGAGCTTTAATGTTTTACAAACATGTATTTTAACTTGTTATGTATAAAGAAACAGGATGTTTTTTTCATTAATATTGGACTCTTCCTGGATCACTGAAGCTTGGTGCATTAAAATTGGTTTGGTTTGAAATGTTGTTCAAAAGGTCACAAATTGGAACACGTTATTTCTTTTATTTTTTTGGTCTGACATAATGACTTATTGTTCCCCTACAAGGGAGGATATTTTCGTATGAAATTGTCGACAGATAGCGCCACTACAAGCAAAACTAATTCACTTGGGGTTTCCCTCCTTTGAGAAATTCTACATTACCGAGGTACATATCGATAATCAGAAAGCAATCGATTGATTTAAGGATGGCTTTAGAAGTGGTTTTTCCCCACTCCGGTCAAAGTAATGAAATGTTTTTGACGTCTTTCCGGACTATGTAAGATATTTCAATTTTCCTATTCATTTATTTACTAATTGAATATATGTATGGTTTTATGCACTGCATAACTCAATAAATGTCACATTAAGATTCTGTACTATTCATTTTCTGAAAGGTAATGGTGTCCTGAGGTTTTGAAAATCGAACGAAAAAAAAACTCTTGTACAACTTCGATATTTTGTATATTATGTTATATAGAGAAAGTTGACAATTTTATTACCTCATTAATTGTTCCCCTTTTTGTCTAGCCCCGAAAGTATTATTTCTGAGCTGTTATTATCGTTACCTTTCAGAGGCTCCCTGTAAAGTGCGAAACGAAGCAAAAACGGATCAAATCGATCCGAAACGAAATAGATCGAAATGAAACAGATCTAAACGAAACGAAACAAAACAGAACGAAAGGAAACAGATAAAAACGAAACGAAATGGATCGAAACGAAACGAAATAAAACATACATGTATATCTTTAAGAACTTAAAAAGGCAATATAGAGGAGGAAATGCCGCCAAGACCGATAACGGTAAGTCAAGGTCTGCTTGTTATGTCATTTTGATAATACTGTTTAAACCATAAGTTTGATAGCAAATGCAATTATTGCATTTTAGATGATTAAATCGGGGAGGGGATAGACGACTTTGACGTAGGATGAAACATATTATTTAGCAGGGAGGAGTCTAATACAGAGGAGACGGGACTGCTTAATTCTGTATTTTCAAAACCTTTATTAAGAAAAATCAGGAGGGGATGATACATTTTGCTTGAAGTGGGATAAAATGTCTGTTCCTGAAACGTGCTTCCCCCCGATTTATTTTCTTATTACGGTCTTATAACGAGGTCATTTATCCCCTCTCCTTTAATCCACAAGAATACATTTATGACACTTCAGGTGATATCACACGTTTCGTGTTATACAACACTTATTTTCAGAAAAAAAGCATAATTCTGATTTCCTAATTTAATTCAGACGTAAGGGACAATATTAGGAGGTCACCATCCAAAATTTTGAGATTTTAAAATTGATCAGACTTTTTAGCCATCCATTGATTGTAATGGAAATGCTCATTTTTTGGCTATATTAATTTTTCAGCCCAAGATTTTCAAATGAAACTTCACATATGATTCCCTCATCATATTGTGCAAATTCTTATAGAAATAAATCATTCAATGACCACGTCATATGTTGCAAAATCTGACTAAATGTGTAAATTATCATGTAAAAAATTAAAAGTGCAATTCGAGTTATCTTTCTTTACCATGTGACCAAAGACAAAAGCATCCGAATTTATATTATCATCTTTTTGAAATATCACAGTAGTGTTCCTTCACTCAGAAAGATGTCAATATGTAAATAAATATAGCCAAATTCAAATTTTGTTTGATAACACGACAGTATGTGCACATGTGTAATGATATTACATGTACCATATGGGTAACTATATTATAAGTTTCTCTACATTCAAACACTTTACTGACACCTGATTTATTTCTGAATATATACGACATATGTATGTAGGTAAAAAAGTTTTAACAAAATTTTCAAATAAGTTCAATTCCAGCAAAACTTTTGACTATTGTTGGTCACTCTAGGCTTACCATTACTTTCCAAAGAAAAAAATCATTCGAAGTTACATACGAATAACAATCTGTTTATTACTCCTGCGCTCAGGCTCGAACCGCGGCCTTCTCGTATGGTGGGCAAGAGTTCTACCTCTGAGCTATTGGACCGCGTTGCCGATTGAACGATTATAGCAAAGACAGAACATCAAGACATTTTAAGTTTCGAAAATCGGAAATCTTCAGCGTGGAGATTTCTAAAAAATTCTCGTCTAAGGGAGGCTACTGAAACGCGTGTGATATCCTGTTAATACAAATTCTCTGTAGGACCAAAAGAATTTTACAAGCATGTGGAAATGACCTGTCACCAATTTTTAGTATGGGGGTGTTTATGATGTACGACAATTAACTTCCTTTTTAAACCTATAGTTTTCGTTGCCAAGGAAACCATGTTTGAAATTTCAAGTATCAGTAGAATACTTATATCATGACATTTTCAGAAAACCCGTTTCCGTGGAAACAGGTATTGCAGTCGACTGAAATTTCATCTTTTTTTTTACTTCATATTTTGATAGTACACATGAAATATGCTTACGCCCATGATTCATTTGTCAATATGATTAAATGAAGGCAAAGACCTGCTTTTAAGATGAACACATTTTGACCGAAAAAGCTCCTAATTTTACATGATATTTCTCAATTTCAAAGGCAAAAAAAAAAAATAAATGAATAAATAAATAAATAGAAAAATATAAAAAAAAATGAAAAGTCAGCTTATCTTGAATTATAATGCGCATCACCTTTTAAGAAAAATTCTCTTACTTTAAAGTTTTATACATGTAGAGACAACAGAAGAAAGTAAGAAAATTTTTAAATTTGAGTGGGACCTCTTCAAAATTTAATTCAAATGTGCGTAAAAAATGTTTACCACTGTGACCCTCTGTTCAGTTGTATTACACATAGAGTAAAAAATTGTAAGTGGTAATTTTTTAGCTGTCCCTTATATATTTTTAATTGATTTTTAATCAGTGCATATAAAAGAGCATTATTAATAGAAAAATACATTTAGACTTTTCAAGGTCACATGACCCAGTATCAGGGTCTTCATGACTGCGTTTTGTAAAATTCGACAAAATTATGTTACAGTAATTTTTTCAAACATATGAGAAGCAATTATTCATATATCATATGATATTAAGTAAAACAAAGACATACATAGTGATTTTGGAGATACCCCCAATGCATTTACCAAAGAAATCTCAAAATTAACGACACCCTTGATCTGTAAGTAGTATTGATTTGGTTCCTGTTTTATCCTGATTTTGTATGCCTTCGGTTTCTGATTTTCTGAATCATCGATTTTGTGCTAAATACAGGGATATGGTCATTATCCATATCTGTAAATGTAGCTAGTATTTCATACATACAAATAAAAAAGTAAGATTATTATGATATTCTTATGACCTTATAATTTAAGAAAAATGTTCTAAACTAAAATTGCAATGGTTTCCCCTCCTATCAGGCCTAATTTCAGAGAGAAGTATTTTTATACAAATATATGATTGTCAAGCATAAAGTAAGAAACAACTGATAACAACAAAAATGCAAATTTTAGTGAAATCTGAACCTATAATTTGAATTTACCTTGAACTTTGAGTAAATGAATTTGACAATTTTTTGAAATGCTCAAAGAGAGATTATTTTTTTTTTGCTATTCCTACTTAAAACTTAAACAATATAAGTAATTTAAACGATGATCAATATCAATTTGAAAAGATGTAGTCTTCATGCGTCAAATGGAAAGTTGCCATTGTAATCATTTTTGACCTCAACATGTATGAAAACAAGAGAAGGTCCTACCTATTTCTTTCAGTGATTATATTTGTTCTGACAACAGTAAAAGCCTGACATTTTGAGTTATATTTCCTTAGAAATAGTAAATATCGGACATAAATAGGCCTTTATTTTGACTGCCAATTTTTAGCTGATTTTCAATTGATAGGATTGGGCTAATCGAAAGAATTTTCAGAAAAAATATTCAATTTTGTAAATATAAAGGTTTTCAAGGTTATAAGTTGTTCATATCCATTAGCTCTGACGATGGTATCCATGGTTACATACTAACCAACGATGACTTATTTGACCATGTTTTAGTGCTATAAAGAGTCAGACCTCGTTTCCATGGCAACCGAAATCGGTATTTTCATAACAAATTTCCGTATTCAGTACATTATAGTGCATTATGTAATATACATACCAATGATAGAGAAATTCACTAAAATCCTTTACATGTTATTTCCAAAATATTTTTGTCCTTACAGAAAATTGATATTAACATTCATGTTTCTAAAAGTCAACTTCGACTATATCAAGATACCCTCTAGCAACTAGAACTGAGCTAATCCGGTATGCTAGAGGATGTACTGATGTTTGGGATTTTCATAGTAGAAATTTCCAAGAAACTTTTAAGTCAGGGTTTTCGATTTCACAAACTAGTTAAGACCTACTGGAAATTTCACAGAAATTATCGCCGAGTTTTTACAAATGCGTATCCGTACAAACAACAAAGTAATTCACAACATGCATTTTTAACGAAATAAGAAGGATCAAATCGTACCAGCGCATTCTTAAGTAGTGAACTCTGACTGACTATGACAACAGGGCCGTAAAAAGTTTCACGCGAAGGGTTTGACACTAAGTGTTTTGAATATTTTTCCATGACATGGGCGCCATAATACTTTCTATATAGAGATAACCTCAGACAGTGCATGCATCTTATATATTGTTTTCATTTCCGTGCATGATCATCGACGGCGGTTGCAGCTAGCCAACAGGGGATGCTTACTCCTTCCGGGTACAATGTTGTGCTAAATTGTGAGTGCTGTAGAGATTATCGGGGTCCCTGTAAAGTGCGAAACAAAACAAGATCGAAACGAAACGAAACAAATCGAAACGAAACGAAACAGATCGAAACGAAACGAAACAGATCGAAACATAATACTTAATATAGATTCTATGTAAAAACCTAAAAAATCAGACATGTTTGGCCACGATATCTTTTGTGTATAAGGTAAATATGATGTCCCCAGAACGAATTGATCTTCCATTTTCTTCTCCGACGTTCCGTTGCCATGGTAACCAAGGTTTTGTATAAAAACACCTTTAAACAAGGCATTTTTATGCATCCCGTTACCATGGAAACAAATGTTGAATGTATATGTAATTTTCCGAAAAGATTATTTAAATCCTCTTAAGTTGATACAATTTGATTTTTTGATGCTCCTTCTTTCTGTATGTCATGTAAATTCACTTCAATTTCAAGAAAAAATGCTTATTAAAAATGAGCCATTTTCGGCCAATTTAGGCCTTATTTTACCTACATTTTACTTACTTTTGACAAGAGTAATAATGCAATTGCACAAGATTTGAAATACAGTTGACTATTTCCTTAAGAGTATTATCCTAGGACTTCATGGGAATCGAAGGAAATTTATCTAGAAGTGAGATTTTTCTGTTTACATGCCTTTGAAATAGGTTACCATGGCAACATTTGGCACGAAGGTGTAAATACCTGTCATAAGTAAAAATCTAATTTCTACAGATGTATGCCTGCTATTGTTACAAAACTTGGTATGTAGATGTATTAAAGACCATTTGATGCTATCATGACCTTGAGAAAATTTCATGGTCATTTGCTCAATTTTCAAGGTCATTTAAAAATATATGCTATTTTCAGTCCAAATTTTGTGGTTTTTCACTTAAAAGAGACATGATTAACAGTAAACAGTATGGAACCTTGGCAAAACAATCAATTATCGGTAAAAGTATGATAAATGTATTATTTGTTGGGATGAGTCCAATGAAGACCCCAAAAAATGTCAAATATTTTACGAGAAAATTTTAGAAAATCGCAATTTTATGCTCTTTTGAATGTTTGTCATACATAAAAGTGAAATACAATTTAAGAAAATTGTGATGAATTCAACTTCTTTTGATCGGTTGTTCAATTGTAAATATTTGAAATCAAAATATCTAATGAAATAAGTAAGAGAAATCAATTTAAATTGATTGGAAATCCTGAGTTTTGTCTTAATTTTAGTCTAAATTTAGAAATGACCTTGAGATTTGGACAGATGACCTTGAAATGATTTGAAGGTCAATTGAAAATGACAGATATAATTTGTATACTTGGTACTTGACCAATCTACAGTCTTGTACAAGCGCATCCTTGAGACTTGCACTCTGACTGACTGTGACGACGGGACTCCATGACGGGCCCTGTCCAAACCTCTTTAGAGAAGACAGGGCCCCGACCACCTGTCCTCTCTGAATGTCAGTCGGACTCCTCGGGTGATTACATACATGAGCTCGCTACAGCCGGCAGAGCACGGACTTATTACGCATGCCCTCTTTTTATATCCATTTACATATTCATCTGTGTCTCTGGGGCCTCTGCGTTTTGCGGTCTTGTTTGTGTGATGTCATCTTACAGCGAGGAGGTTGTTTTACACCACAATTGTACGTTCTCCGAGACCTCTAGGTAATTAGAGAAGTGAGAGGGTTTTGCGCACGTAATCCAGGATAACCACACCATTTGCTACTTGCGTGACAGATGGCCGTCCAAAGTCGGCACCGGTTACCCATTGGTATCGTCGGTTTATGTGTAGTCTTTTGTGTTTGATGTTTACATGTCGTGTGTCTCTTTTCCGTCTCTTGCTGTACTCGTCTTTTGTGTTTTTGCATCGGGTGTTTTGGTGTTTTACTGTTGATGCTGCAACGGGGTCTTGTTGGAGATCTCCTCCCTTCCTTTTGGTATACTATTTCATAATCATAAGACTCAAACATGAGGTAAAACAATGTTTTTAGATATGCGGTATATGGTAATATGGATTCCAAGTTGCTATAGCAACGGATTTTGATTGGCATTCATGACAAAATGGTGAGTTTCACCATAGATTTTATTTCTTGATTTTTCCCAGCTATAGACATTTATTTTGGCAAGGTGATGTTAAATACCCATAACATTCACCGAATAATGGTTTTCAACCTTCAAAATAATCAAAAACAGGCCAAAAATGACCCTAAAATTAGACCTTATTTTTGCTAAATTTTCACATAATTTGACTGAATATCAACAACTACCTGATAACCCCGTCCCCCGAAAAAGTTATTCTTGTCAGAGTTAAACTTACAAAGAAAAGTTTTTTTGTTCATAAAGTAAATTTGACCATGGTTTCCATGGCAACAGAATGCCACAATATGTCTTATATCTCATATTTATGGGGGTGTCAAAAAGATTGACCCCGTTACCATGGCAACCGTTGTTCAAATATAACAATATGGCTTGTTTTCATTGTTTTTACATTAAGTATGATAATTACAGAAAGTTTCATCAAAATCCATGACATGCCGTGGCCAGCTGTTTTAGGTTTTTACAGAGAATCCATATTAAAGAATATGAGAAAAGGAGAAAAATTCGCCGAGGACGAATATTCAAAAACAAGATCAGCATGTAATATTGCCTTAATCAAAGAGTTCTACATTTGTAATTGGTGCTGAGAGGGTTTGTTGGGAGAGTCAAAGTTGACAATCTAAAAAAGTAAATGTCAAATGCCATTTCATGTATTTAAGAGGAATAAAGGGGAGGAGATAGAAAGCCACGCTATCACACCGTAATGAGATCATAAAATGGGGGGGGGGGGGGGGGTCAGGAAAAAAAATACTATTCTTCTTCAAACGAAATGTGCCCCCCTCCCCCCAGTATTTTTTCTCATTTTTCTGATAAAGTTTTCAAATACACATAACGGAACAGTTCCGTTTCCTCTGTATTATACTCCTCCCTGCTAAATTATATTTTTTCTGCCTATGACGAGGTTATTCATCCCGTTCACTCTCCTTAATTAAATCCTTTTAAAATGCAATTGACTATATACCGTATATATTATGTATACTTTGATCAACTTTGATCCTTTAAGAAACCCTTCAGCCTCAAGAGCTTATGGTTGAAGGCAATAATATATTCAGATATAGATTCGTGTCTATATTTAAAGACCCTGATGTTATCAAAGAGCTTACCTACCTCCAAGAACAATATGTCATCACACCAGCGGACAAAGCCTCAAATAATTACACATTTACTTCCAAAAAGTACTATTTCGACAGTCCAGTTAAAGAGTTGGGTTTAAATTCGACACCTGGAAATCCCACTTACACCCCAACAAACCTTTCTGCCTCTGAAATAATAGATAACCACAAATCATCTCTTGCTGCCTTTGGCTTCGACACTACCAATTTAGATTTAGATTTACCATACTTATACTGCATACCTAAAATGCATACAAACAACGTTTCATCGCTGGTTCCTCAATATGTTCTACCAAATCTGTATCGATCTTACTCACTAAAGTTTTATCTGAAATCAAATCTGGGCTTCAAAAATATTGTTCGACAGTATATTCTCGCAGTGGTATCTACCAGATGTGGATTTTAAAGAATTCGAAGGAACTTTTAGAACATCTGAAATCTACTCATTTTAGTAGAGTCCATTCAAAGCCTTTGATTTTTCGACACTTTACACTACAATTCCACATTCTAAATTGAAAGAAAGACTCGTAAAAATTATAAGTAATGCGTTTACAAGTAAGAACGGTAATCGCAAATACAAATTTATTGTTGTAAGCTATGACAAAACCTACTTTGTAAAAGAAAAGTCCGATTCTGAACCTGAGCAGTATCAATCCTTCGGAGCTTGAAGTCAAAGAAACTACAGAGACAAATAATTCAGCATCCTATTTGGACATAATGTTGTCCTACGACACTGATGGTCACATGAACACCTCACTCTATGACAAACGTGACGACTTCAATTTCAGCATTACAAACTTTCCTTTTCTGAGTAGCAACATCCCTTCATCGCCTGCTTATGGCGTTTTCATATCTCAGTTGATACGCTATGCCAGAGCAAGTACTAAATATACGAATTTTGTTCTGAGAGCTAGGCGTCTTTCAGATAAGCTTCTCAGTCAGGGATATGTTTGTGACCGACTAACATCGTCACTGAGGAAGTTCTATGGTCGATATGGGGAACTCGTCATACACTATGATGTCCCACTTTCCAGAATGGTGGATATTCTGTCATAGACCATTTGAACCATCCAACCAAAGATTGTACTCTATATCTTCCAAAATGGAAGTAACCGGATGTGACAGTTCTACCAAATTGAAGCGACGGGTGTTGCATGCAAGCAGGAGATGCTTACTCTTCCTGGGCACCTGGTTTCACCCTGGTCTCACACTCATTTCAGGAGTTCGCTTTTTTCATATGGTGGAGGTTTTTGTTTGTTTGCTTTTGTTCCTGTTTTATCCTGATTTTGTATGCCTTCGGTTTCTGATTTTCTGGGTTATCGATTTTGTGCTGTAAACAGGGATATGGTCATTATCCATATTTGTCATTGACATCCGTGCTAATTCTCTGCATTTACATCAATTATTATCAAGTTCTTTAAGATTTATGTCTTGTTTCGTTTCGTTTCGATCTGTTTCGTTTCGTTTCGTTTCGATCTGTTTCGTTTCGTTTCGTTTCGTTTCGATTTGTTTCGTTTCTATTCGTTTCGTTTTTGTTTCGTTTCGCACTTTACAGGGACCAAGATTATCATCAGGTTCTGTAGATCCATTGGTGGTAGAAATGCGCATCTGATGCACTTGATTATCTACAATATATCATACATTTCAATATAGATAATCCCAATTCTCAATATTTCAGATTTTCTTAAGGCAACAAGGGCTTTCGCCATTTTGAGCATTCTAATAGCTGTTGGAGGAACTGCTATCATTGTAGTGGCCATTTTAAAGAATGAATCCAAACCATTACAGATCCTTGCCATAGTGCTACCTGCAGTTTCTTGTAAGAAATATTCATTCCATTCATTTCACATTTTTGTTTTCATTTTTCGAGGTTTAAAACCTAATGGGAAATTGATTTGATATGTTTATCAAGAAAATGATAAAAAAGAAGTTGATCTCACTTAAAAAGTTAAAAACATTGCGGCAGGTATAGAGTTATTATGTACTCTCTCTAGATGATAACAAATATGAAGTCGCAGTTTAGACATTTTTAAAACGAATTAGGAATATATGTCATGCTTTCCAGGGATGGGGTCAATCACATTTCATTATGATTAATAAAATAACATATTACATTGTATTTTTGGCTATGAAATTTATATTATTATTTTTTTTTTCATTACTTTCCAGCGGTCTGTGCGTTCATCGCTGTGGGTGTTTATGGAGTGGAATACGAAAGTCAGATTCCTGATTTAGCAAAAGAGATCATGAAACTGTCTTGGTCATTCGCACTGACAGCCGTCGGCGGCTGTATCGAGGCTGCAGCGGCCGTTGTATTTGCCATTGGTTTCTTTGTGTCCTCCTAAGTCATGATTTAATTATTCATCCCTCTATGTAATGACAATGACACAGTGGTTCACAACGTATCACATAGCTCGATGAACTCATCTTTATGATTTGTAACACAGACAATATAGTCTCAAAATGACATAGATAAGATAGCGTAAATCCATAATGGTAGCTCAAATTTTGTTCAATAAAAGTTGTAGTTGTGAGTTTGCCTCTTTTTACGACTTTAGAATGAACCAAAAATATACAGCATAAAATATTTTACATATCATTCAATAGGGTTTTCAATATTAAACGTCTTCAAATTAAATAGCATCATTTAAGAACAGATCAATTTGTGGCATGGACCAGACATGCACGTTTCGGGTACTTAACCCTCGTCAATCTAAACAAAGTGTTTGAAAATTATAACGACCAAAAATGTACAGAAAAAGGAAGCAGAAGGGTTGGGATATGATGCTACAGGACTCACGTTATAGAAGTTTCAAGAATTTTTTTGATAACAGAAATTTTCGAATGCGTTGAAGAGACAGATGATCAGCCAAGTTTGATCGAACTTGGCTACAGTGTGTCCTCGGGGACTCCTGGTCAACAAGAAGTTACACTCACCAAGTGGTACAAATCTTTCAATAGTATCATTTAAAAACATATAAATTTGCAGCATGGACCAGACATGCACGTATTTAATATAGGATTCTCCTTTTAAAAGGAGTTGTAGATGACATGACTTTCTCTAACTACAACACCTTTTTTAGAAGGGAACTTCCATCTGTAATATCAAGTGGTACCCTCCATGCTTTTCCTGCAATATCATTAGACCTACAATGTAATTGTTTTAAAAGTTAACATCTTAACGTCTTCAGTTCAATCAGCAAAACAAACAAATAAGCTGCGAAGTGACGATACCTGTCAAGAGACAACTTTTCTATGTTATCTGATGTCGTTGTATATAGACATCCTTATATCCGTGTCTAGCAAAATCTTCTATTAATTTAAGAATTTCCGGAAACACAGCAAGAGACGTAAAAGAAACATACGACATAGAAACATAAAACAAACACAAGAAATACACATTAACCATCGAGATCAATGGAAAATCGGTGCCAACGTTAAATAATTTAACTATTCCCGTAATGTCTGTATAACGCCTATACAAACGAACGGCGCGAAATTTATCTATAGCTGTATAGACAATGTCACCTATTATGACGTCACTAACGGCGAGCGTCGCTACGTTAGGCCTGTTCAAATATCACGTCGCAAGTTTTGAACTTGAAAATCAACCACGCTAAAATGACTTCAATTGCAAAATTAACTAGATGATTAAATAGTGATTTAATTAAATTATAAGAAATGACTGTAATAATTTTTCTGTCTATCGATGTATAGACAAAAACCGATGCACAAACAAAATATAATCCGCTTCGCGGATTATATAGTTTGTGCATCGGTTTTTGTCTATACATCGATAGACAGAAAAACTATTACTGTAACAGTCATTTCTTAAGAAGAAAAAAGTAACGATAGCAGTAATCGTATATCATAAAATGAACATCATAATCGAACTAAATTTTAAATCAATTTCAAGTTTTATCTCAAATCAGGAGCACCTTGTTGAGTAAAAAATATCAAAATCTAAAGCCAGTAAATTTATCAATAATAGTTTACTTCTATTTCTTTATCAAAATTATCCAGGAAAGCGCTACTTTGACAGTTTGACAGTAAGTGTTTTGCATATATTTCCCTGACATGGTCGTCATAGCACTTTCTATATAGACATAACGTCAGACAGTGCATGTATTCTATATACTGGGTTCTTTATCGTGCATTAACATCGACGGCGGGTGCGGCTAGCCAGCAGGGGATGCTTACTCCTCCCGGGCACCTGATCCCACCTCTAGCTTGCTAGGGGTCCGTCGATGCTCAGCATAGCTCTTTTGTGAGTGCTGTTGAGATTATCGTCAGGATCTTCTTTAACTCATTACTACTATTATTGGTCATTCAGTTGCCATTTAGCGGAACTGTGGATACATGTAACACTAAGACAGAAACTAGGATGAGCTTTGGGTTTCCTTTTTGGTTCTACCTAGTTTGATACTAAAACTGCATAAGATATGTTCCTTGATTTATTTGATATATTGCATAAACATTAAAGGAGTACCTATCAGTTCTTCAGTCTTTAGAAGGCAAGGCAAAATCAGTAGAATTTCCATATGAACGACTGCGAACCTCGGAATGATCGAATAACATTCCGAAGTGAGACCAGGTGGCCGGGGAGAGTCAGCGTCTCCTGTTTGCATGCAACAGCTCCTTGGAAACTTGGCAAATTCGGTTATTGTGTCGATGTACATATTGATGTACACATAAGGTAAGTATTTAGTATGGCGCGTTTTAACAGCACAATAGTATTAAGTATTTAGTATGGCGCGTTTTAACAGCACAATAATATAATTAAGTATTTAGTATGGCGTGTTTTAACAGCACAATAGTATTAAGTATTTAAGTATTTAGTATGGCGCGTTTTAACAGCACAATAGTATAATTAAGTATTTAAGTATTTATTATGGCGCGTTTTAACAGCACAATAGTATTAAGTATTTAAGTATTTAGTTCGGCGCGTTTTAATAGCACCGCCTACAATGCATTCTACATTACCTTCCGCTTTGCACTGATGATGCTTCATTAGATAAGTTGTCATTCTTGTTTCTGTGGAGTTTGTCTCCGTCTGTTTGTCCTATTTTCTTTTTGCTTGAGAAAATTCCGGTTCTTTTTTCAAAAATTCGTAAGCCTTCCGATTGTGTGTTTTTTTTTATTATGGTTTCGGCTTTTGTGTTTGACTTTTATTCACTGAAGACTACAGAAAACGATATTTGTTTTAATAGCTGATTTTCCAGTACATTCATTGGGCGAAAAAACACCAGACACCACAAAATTTGGCAATATTTTCATTGTGACGTCATGATACAAAACATGACACCGCACAATGTCAGGGCGATCAAATATGACGTCAGAATTCATAATTCTGTCAAATGATGTGATGTCTTGTGTCTTTGCACAAACAAATTAAGGTTAAAATGGACTTTTGCGAAATGCATATTATCGTACGATGGAGTCTGGAAACATTACCATCAAACCAAGAAAAAATATACGAAACCGAAATAATCTTTACCATCATATATCATTGTGTTAATTTCTTCATTTAGAAATACCTTTTTTTTATTTTGACATTCAGAGAGGACAGGTGGTCGGGGCCATGTCTTCTCTAAAGAGGTTTGGACAGGGCCCGTCATGGAGTCCCATCGTCACAGTCAGTCAGAGTGCAAGTCTTAAGAATGCGCTCGTACAAGACTTTAGATTGGTCAAAAACCAAGCTAAGTGTCCGTCTGGTGACATTAGGATCCACGGTATAAAAGGCATTTGATGACTCTGACGCATTTTCGATAGTTATGCTGTCTACCTTTGATCCTTCTCATTTTGTTAATTATGTCACCATGAAATGCAGGTTGTAAAATACCTAAAGTAATATACTCTGTTGCTTGTATGGGTCCGAATTAAAAAAAAATGTGAGAACACTTTTTGTTTCGTTGATTTGGTGTAAACTACGAAACAAGAGGACCAAGGGCTCCACATCGCTCACCTCCGTTGCAAACAAAAGAATGATTGTGGCCATTTTGTTGCAAGCCATTGAGTATTTGCTTCCTGTAAGGTTTTGTGGAATCCTGTACAAAAGTTTAAGACATAATGTTAAAAATGTCTCATATATTCAGAGCCCCTGGCGGCCATATTTGTTGACTGATCGGAAGCAACTCGAACTTGGTAGAAGACCATGAGTATGTCGTTACTGTAATGTTTCGTTAAATTCCGTGCGGCGGTTACAGAGGAGAAGTCGAAAATCTGTAAATCTGTCGGAGCACTCGGGGCCATACTTATTGACCGATCAGCACAAAAAAAAACACAAACTAAGTAGAAGACCTTTAGTTCTGGCTCTTTGCTTTTCTGTGAAGCAGTTGAAGGGGAGAAGTCGAAAATATATCAGCCAGTCAGAACCCTCGGCAGTAATATTTGTTGACTGATCAGCACTAATTAAAAAAAATAGGAGAGGACCTTATGTAGTTTTTTGTCCCCCGCTTTTGCGAAAGCTCGGGGACTTTAAAACCGGTTCGTCTGTCCGTTCGTCTGTCTGTGTGTCTGTCCATCTGTCTGTCCGTCAGTCATAAAAACTTTAACCTTGTCCATAACTTTTGAATGGTAAGTTAAAGGGATTTCATGTTTCTCATATGTATTCAGTGTGACAAGACCTTACCACAGATTCGAAACGAAAGTTACCTTTCCTTTGGAAACAACATTCTGACCTTGTGACTTCGTCCTTGGAGGTTGACCCACATTTAAAAACCTCAACCTTAACCATTCCTTTTGGATGGTAAACGATAGGACTTTCATATTTCACATTTGCATTCCTTTTCACAAGATGTTTCCCTTGATAACGAAAGTTTAGACCTTTTGACCTTTCAGAGTTTAATCTTCATCAGTTCTAAGGTTTCGTAAAAATTCTGTGCATCTGTTGCATAGGAGATGAGTCAGTCTGCTAGATAATAAATGACAAAATATATTTAGTTTAAATAAAAAAAAGGGCGGGGGGGTCTAGATACTTTTTCCAATGGGGGGGGGGGGTTAAAACCATCAGAGGGTCGAAACTTTACTTTTATAAAAAGTAAAAACAGAAAATCTCGGCACATGTGAAAATAAAAACAATTCTAGCTTAATTTGATGACAACATTCAAAGATCGATTCTTTTTATTAATTAAGGGATCAATGTCATTGATACTTCTATACCCCGCCTTTGACCGATTAAATTTGGTCCAGGTGTCAATCATTATCTGTATCATCAACATAGTGCGATCACTCGGTTCTACATGAATATACATATACATGTAGCTTTATACGTCAATCTACAAGTGTACAGCTCTACCATGGCTATTTGATTTATCGCTATAAATATTTGTAAAGATATAGTGTATATGACTATTTTTATTTTTATTCAGTTATGTTATTGTTTTTAAATCTATTGATACCCTGTTAATAAATGTACATTATTGTTTACAAGATCATAGATAATTAGCACATTTTTGAGATCAATACAAAACTTCGGTTAGAAATTAACTGGAACACATGTTCGTCCCTGAACTTAATTATGAGAAAAGATGTGTGGTCCCAACTCGTCAAACATCGACCAACTTGATCAAGATCGGAAATACACATGTACGCATTTTCACAGTAAAACAAACCGGCAGAAATCAATTTTTCATTTATCGAACATGTATATTGCATGTATATTTGATTTTATAAATGTGTCTATTGAAATGCATGATGTACCTTGTAATGAAATATTTTTTTTTACTTGTATTTTATTTATACACACATGTACATAGGAAGTAAATTCTCTTTCTCTCTCTCTCTCCAGACGCAGAAATTATCCTGCGAAAGTGAGGAGACAAAATTTCGATAAGTTAACTCTTTTAAATATAACGACATTTCCATTATAAAATTAAATGTTCGCCTGTGCATGAATTAGTTTTTTTTTTGTCATTGTCATACAAGCTTGCTTGCTCTCTTTTTTCAAACAAACGTACTAATGTCTCAAATGAACAGTCCAATCAAAAGATGTAGTAAAAATGAATTCCAAAGACATCCGTAATACAAAAGAAAAAAGTGTTTGCGCCTTGGTCTGGTACTTCAAAGGGTTCCAAACAATGCCTTGCATGTTGTTCATACCGCTCTTTTACCTGTATATTAACACCCCCTGTACACGGAGACGTTTGTTTACAAACTTTGATAATTTGATGCCACTGGGGCAGGTATTTTACATACATAAACCTTCTTTGAACTTTCGTGCATAGTTTATGTGTATGTGAGATTGAAGATTTTTTTATTAATTCAATTTACCGTTTCTGCGTTCGCCCTCCCCGCCATCGGCGGAACAAACTTTGAATTCGCAAGTAAACAGAATCTAAATAGAAAAGAAAAATTGTACATGACGGCGTAAGAGAGAACTATAGGTCCCCTTTCATCTTCACTTGAATATGATCCTGTTTTCTGTTTATGTCAAAGTGCCCGATCCCCCCCCCCCTCCCCCCAGCGAAGGAATACCTGAACAAAAGAAAGATAAACAAATACATGTAAGAAATTCTATATTGAAACCAACAAAAATACAAAGGTGCAAGGAGGTGTAGCAAATTCTGAAAAGATGTAGCTAATTCATGAAGAAAAAATATGGAACCCAATCCGAGCCCCAGATCGGAAAGGGGATCGGAATGGGGGCTACAGAAATTTTTGCTTTACACTGGATTTTTTCTTTGAAAACGTTCTTTCATCATCCTCAAATACATGATTTGGGGATTTCTTAACAAATCAGTCCATTTTAGTTTAAATAAGGGAAATAAATGATTTTTTAAAAATAAAAATGTGAAATAATTCTTCTGAAAATGAATTTATACTTCGTCTGATGTCAAAGCTCTCGCTGTGTAATTAAATTAAATCGATCAGCCACTGAGGGTAGTATATGTATATTGTAAGTCTATACGTTGTCAAATTAGAAAAAAAAATATATTTAAAAAACTAGTGAAGTTATACACACATCACAAAAGACGATGAAAGAGAATTAAAAAAAAAAATACATGTATGTTTGAAATAATTCAGGCAAAAATGCATATTTAATTATTTAAATTTGATTCATTCACAGTAGACTGAATTGCTGTCGTTTCTTGACTGAGGAGGGTATATTCCCCGGGAAGACTTTGGTCAAGGCGAGAAGCGCAGAATCAGAGGGGTGTAGGAGGACTTGTGGGAGGAGGTTGTCTGAAGTCAGCCTCGGATAATTGTGCGAAATTTATGATTTCTAAGACCATTGTTGAACACGTTTGTTTGATCTTGTGATGTTAAAACGAAAGATTATCTTGGTGACAAAAAAATAATGAAAGGTTTTCATGCGTACATGTAAAAGATGTATATATCGCTCATTTTGAGATTTCTATGAGGCCATTGAAAGACACCATTATTTTCATGAATTGAAAGGAGAAGGTGCGGTAACCTGCCTTTTTGGCCCAATACGATTAAATAGTGAAAAAAATCAAAATGTTGTTAAGGTATTCCGTAATACAAGCGGATCTATATGTACATATTTGTCGAAGGAGGGGAAGGACGGAGTTTTGTTAGAAGCCATAGCCCTAACTAAAAGGAAACTGTAAATGGGATGTTCTCGATTTTTTCCAGGTATTACGGAAGAAAATTGAGCAATCATGATTCAACACTCTTACAATTTCTTTGGCTGTTAAAACTGAAAAGCTTGTGGATCCAGAGGCGGGCCATGGTGATAAATAATTGTGAATTATGAGGGATTTCATGATATGAAAGAAGCGGAGATACATGCATTTCTATAGTCCGATACTTTTGTACAAATATATTCTGTGTCTGATGTATTATTTCCATTATTAACGTGTCTATCTTACTATTTTCACGGGGTATAGCGGTGATGGTGGGAGAAAGGGCGGGGTACTCTGTAGTGCATGGAGTTAAAAAAAACTTTGAAAAAAATACAATGATGACAAGGGGTTATTTAGATCAAAAGATAAAAGATTAAAGTCAGTCAATCACTCAACACGAACAAATGTCGGGAGGAAGAAATTAACTAAATAATCTATTATAATAGTACATGAAATTAGAGAAAAACCGAAAGTTCTGCATTGCGAGATAGTCCACCATGTAACTTTGATTACATCTTGCATTTAAATAAAAAAGAAATGTATATTAACATAAACGGAAGACAAAATTACTGAATTAAACATGTGAAAATTAAATTATTCAAAACCATCAATATAAAGAATTAGAGAAAAGAGAAAGCGCCGAGAAAAAAAATTCCCTAAATATTTACAGCAGCTTGTTCTACCATATTAGAATAAAGTAAAATTAAACTATTTTTTAAACTAAATTTTAAACTATTTTCGGCATTAAAAATACAATAAGGCGATTTGGCACGTAGGATACACACGATAAACAGCTCGTGTCACATGACAGGTAATTGTTGAAATAACACAGGTATTGTTGTGGCAGGGCGAAGCATAGTTTTACCTGGTCATCGGAAGAGTTCATTATAGGCAGGTGATATAAGATGTCAAAATTACAGGTCTTATAACTTTATTACAGGCATTTATACTCTATGTAACAGTGTGTAAACTAACTTTTTTATCGACTGGTCCAATTTGCTTGATTGAATTATCTCCGCCCGGTCAGACCACTTTGGTAGAGAAATACATGTGTATTACGTGTATATCATCGTTGTATGAATTCAGATTAATATAAAGTACGTATAATACTTATAATACGTATGATAAAAAATGCAAATAAAAAAAATATCCGATAAACCCGATAAAAATGTACAAATTTCATAAGATTATAAACAAAATTTGGATTCTGAGTAAGATTTATTCGTTTTGCAAGTTACGAGTCGTAATATTAATTCATTCACGTTATTCTCCATAGTAATGTTTATTATGCATACGCTAACGGTTAATTCTCCATATGCTCACGATAGAATTTTTTTTCCGCGTACGCTCATGATAGAATGGATAATTAGCGCTACCATTTATCACGATACAATGAATACAGATAATTTGATACTATCGCTATGAATAAGAAAAATTGAATACAAACGTGAATGAGATAAGCGCTAACCATTGTACGTTTTTCAATCAGTATTCATACAAATGAATGAGGACTATTTGGTAATATCGTGAGCAAATCAATAACTAAGGTTAATTAAACGATAAAAATCGTGAACTAAGAATACATATAAATAATGAATGAGGACTAACGTGAGAGTTGTTAAGATTAACTATTCCTTATCTGTAGCACATGGTTTAGAGGATTTTCGTCTCCTTTTAGTGGAATATCGCCATCCAAGGGAAAACAGACTGGAGTCATTCCTTATCACTGAATTTCCTACCAAGGACCTTTGTTATCCAGTCCCGAACCCTGCCCTTCTTATTAAGTATCTGAAAACATTTCGTCCACGGTGATATCACCGGAGACATCATTGGTTTACAATATACCCGGATTTCATATAAATGTTGGAGAAGAATTGTTGTTTTTGAATACTTGAAACGGCATTTCAGCTATGCAGACAGTGTGTGGCATAAATGTCAAGGATGTGCATTCTTTGTAACAACTTCTTCTTTCAGGTTTAAGATAATATGAAAGAGTTTAAATGCATGCTTAGGAAACGTACATCGTTATGCACTAACAGGTTAGGGGAGTGCATACTCTAATTTTAAGTTATAGAAGTCTACAGGTACACTTTTTATGTTTTGAAAATGAGCATGGTATCTTTAAGAATAACATTTATCACAAAATACGGTCAATACACATGTATTTACGTAAAAGGCTTAATAATATTATATTGTCTACAAAAACTAAATCTTTATAATTTTATGTTAGATCTTGTTTGAGAGCATAAAAAGGTCATTTGCACAATATACAGTTACACACAAATTGGTCACGTTTTCATGACAGGTAAGTCGCGATCACAGAAGGAGAATAATGAATGAATGAATGAATGAATGTTGCAAGTTGGGACATCTATGATGAATGTGATGAATTTTAATGTGCCTTTGGTATCCACTTACATATTTTTCTACTTTTTACTTTGTCCTTGCGTTTTAATGCCTTGCTTGGATCATCTTACAGCATCTTTAATACAAAGCAATACTTTATTTATGTTTTTCGAGATCATTGGGTAACCAGACAATTCACCTATCAGAATGAATAGTGTAACTCCTCCCACGCACGATAGATAACTCGACTGTTGCTACCTAGGTCAAGCTTTCTTAGAAAATGGCGGCGGTCAAGCTAAACAAAGGGCGAATAGGCGGAAAATACATAACGTAATAAATCAAAACTATAGAGAAGAAACGGTTGTTTCATGAAAAGTTAGCAAATTTTATGTCATTCATTTGTTAATGAATAAATTCACAATGTCTTGAATGTCATAATGAAGTCCTGAGAGGCTTTGAATACTAGTATACTAACGATACATGTTTTGTATGTTTGTATGTACATGTACATAAACAAAGAGGTAACAGGAAGGCGATGGTATCAATTTTGAGTCTATAATTTAGTACAGATTTCACATTTATCTTGATGGAAACTTAAGGTATCCGTTGTACAATAGAGTCATTTTACATAGCGTTTTGATCATCTCCATAGTAAATTATGGTAAATTTTATGCCTGGTAAGGTACTATAAACTATATATTTTCTGAAAGGTAATGATGCCCTGAGTACAGATATAAGACTCCCAGGTCTTAAAAATCAAAGGGGAAAAACTCCTGTACAACTTTGTTATTTTGCATAAGTTATATAATATATATATATATATAGAAAATAGACAATCTAAATGCTTCATCATTTATTCCCCTTTGTTTTTCTGGCCCAAAAATTATTATTTCTAAGCAGAGGGCATTATAACCTTTCAGAAAACATATAATTTATAGTACCTTACCAGGCATGGAAAAATGCCCAATTGTACATCGGATACCTTAATTATCTTAAGGGGTTTGACGATAAATCCTAAATTATTTCAATAATTTATACGCAAATATTGAACTTTTTTTTAACTGCATAATTAAATTCATGCTTGCTACTCTAATACATATTTCTACAGATGTACAACTTTCAAACATCTAATAAATATGATTTTAATTTTTCTACATATTCTAAATTAAAAGTGATATAATACCAAAATAGTTTTATATTTGAATTAGACTCGAAATAACCTATTCTTAAAAATCGCTAGATGTATGTTATAAGGAAAATATACAGAATCTATAATCAAAGTAATCTCATACGTATGAGAATTCTTCGTGAAAAAAAATAGACTATGGATTCACTTTTCAGAGGGTGGGGTTGGGGATGAAATAGAGACTTATCACAGGGTCAAGCCCGAGAATTTCGAGAAAAATGTATGCCGTTATTAGATAGAAAATGTTTTTACCTCTACAAAAAAAATGGTGGGGGGGGGGGGGGGTAAACCCAACCTCCTTTCTCGCCATTAAATGTTTCGATATGAAATAGAAACGTGGAACTCTAATGTCCCTCCGAATGTCTGCAACGTTTGCATTTATATTATTATTTTGTGCATGTTTCAGCAAGTTCTATTTGCTTTACATGTGCGTTTGCAAATTTTTTTTTGGGGGGGGGGTCTTTTTCTGTTGTTTTGTTTAGTTTTTTTTTTTTTCGTTCGTTAAAACGTCTTACCGACGTTTTTATAGAACTTATTTTTAAAATTCAAGCAAATCGACAGCTTTTAATTAAATGTATTTCTCTGCTAGAACATGCATTTTTATCAACGTACAATAAATGTGTGATAGACAGGGATTTTCCCCGATAGAAAGGAATCGTAATAAATTAATAACGAAAAAGAAAAGAGGATGAATAAAATTACAAACAAACAGATAAACCTAAAATTTAAGTCTTGAATATTTACATCATAAAAATTAAATAAAAAGTTTAGGCAATTCATGTATTTTCAACTAAATATTTCATCTATTGAATATTAATATTATAGGTATTTACAATTGAATCGGGTCGATTCTAAATACTCTATGTGCCCAAAATATATATACTCATAATACTGCTGCATGTAGTTATTATATATTTTTTTCTGCATTAATTATAAACGACTTGATCGAGTTTAAAACTATCTCGTATAACTATTTCTGCTCGTTTGTATAGTTGGACAAATGGGTTTCTATGGAAAGTTTGACCGAGGTAATGGCTACCGCACCATATCTAAGATAAGCATCCCAGATGTCCGATAAGAGAGATTACTTCATTGGTCAATAACACATGCTACTCATTTCTCGCAGAGAGGTCAATTGGTAGGGTTGTGAACAAATAATCCGTTTAATCATACCATATGGTACTAACATGGTAGATTACCGTCCATGGTCGACACCAAATGCCGAATATTCACACTTCAAATTAAATACAATAAAGTAAAGAGAAATCAAACTTTTATTTCCCAATGAAAAACATTGACACACGTGAGTTTTGACACTCAAAGCCCATCACATCTGAATGGTCTGCGCATAAATACGTGTTACTGGGTATTCTCTTTCGTGTATAATGCAAAGTGTTTCTTGACGATGAAAAAATGTACAAACATGCAAGAAAATTGCAATTTTGACTTCTTTTAACATTTCAACGTCTGTTAAGGTATTCAGCCCGTAATACATTTTCAATGAGAATTATCAAAGATACAGATTTTCTATTTCATCATATAGAATACTTTATACACTTATTTTGCTTATATAAATGATGCCACTTGTCAACCAATGACCCATGCAATTACCTCCGAATATTCCCGATGATAAAGTCATCGGTATTTGTCGGAAATGTAGGAATAGTGTAAACATTTTAACCGGAAGTAACTCTATTAGGGTGCGGGAACCTTAATGAAAAATATGCGTGGAGTACAGTACTAGACATAGTCGCGACTCAAACGCTCAACCTTCAAGAGTTATCTTTCTTTGATTACATTGTCTCAATACAAAGGACTAGGTGCACTATTTACCTATTAAAGCCCGTTTGTGTGGGTACTATTCTCTCATAGTACAATTTTTGTATTTATTGCTTTTGGAAGGAATGAAATTTACCTTCTAAAAGCAACACTATGAGAGAATAGTACCCACACAAACGGGCATTAATGGGTTTAGTGCATCACATGACTGTAGTATTAATAAATAAATGAATTAATTGCAATTTACTTGAGATATCTAAAGTTTCATTGATCACCCTTGCTTATTTCTATTGTTCATTACGTCATAATACTTGCTGAGGGACGTAACTCTGTAAAGCAAAAAATAATAGTGCCCGGGTGCCGGGCATGATTCTCTCATAGTCCCCGCGTTCTTAACCAATGAAATTCCGAGGATTTATCATGTGATGCACTAACCCCTCATATCGGCCCTATAATTTCTACGAAAAATGCTTTTGATGAACGAATTATTAATTATCAATTTTTGTAATGTTGACTGTTTGAAAAAATACCGCGTCATAATTTTGAGCCCTCGTTACGTCACGCACGTGATGAATGACGTAATGTTGTGGCGTCATTTGCCCTGCATGACACAAAACAAAGGAAAATCATCCTATTTTTCACTCAAGTCTTCAAAATTATTCTACGCTGAAGGCCTCGTCCACGATATTTTCTATGCAAATTTAAAAGCCGATTAGTAATCCATCCATTTGTACAAAAATATTCATGGGCAAGGCCTGGAGTGCTACTTGATTTCATAGTTTTGTATCGAAAATTCGCTCATTTGTTGATATTTTCATGATTTCAACGTTTTTAGACGTTTTGAGCGACGTATTATTCAGTATAGGACTGTGAATAGGCTTTCCTGATTAGGATTCACCATACACTTTACATTTTATAAACTAAAATATTATGGATATATGAACAACTTTGAAAATAGGGTCGAAATGGCAGGTTACCGCACCTACTCCTTTGCTGGCGCCCAGTTTCAAAATTTAACACTGAAAACCGATTGTACTTACGATTGTATGTTATCCGGTAAACTGACCAAAGCCATAAAATCGTTGATGAACAGCTGGATTCAAAACATTAAAACGGATAAGTTACCGGTATACAGTAGAAGAATACACAAAATCAAGTCCACACTCCAAGGCTGTTCATCAAAAGAACTGCTTTTCCTGTAAACAACTCGAAGGATGAGTATTTTGGCGCAAAGACTGAATAGTTTTAATCACATCATATCCTCCATAAAGGTAGAAAATCCTTCTTAAATGCACTTCTGGAATCCTCATGTTATCGTCGGTGGCCGACATACGGAGCCGCATCACTCAAGATGAAATGTAACGGTCGCAACCATATTCAATTCTTGCAGAATCGATATCAAAATGAAACAAGAAGTATATGTTTTGATTATATTAAATTATTTTTTAAAATAAGAGTATATTGCATGTTCTGTGTAGCATACGATGTCTAAAACGTGGGTGCAAATTCAGAACTACTTCTCAGTTTTCAGCTGCCGAAGGCTGTTCTGTAAGCTGTTCTGACATTGTTCTTCCATCCCCCCTACCCGTTAAAAAGAGAAAGATGTATTATACAGAGACACCTAGTGGGATTCGTTTCATAAAAATACTATTCGTATGAATATAAGAAATATTAATCATATTTTGCACTGGTGTGTGCAAAACATTTGGTCATGGTAAAAAATTGATGTACAGAACTTCGTGCTGCACTGATTTTTTTCCGTGACCAAATGTTTTACACACACCAATGCGACCGCAAAATATTAAAAACAATTCTTAATTGGTCTCATTCGTAAATGTGAAGTTTCTGTTATGTGATTTTATGTCCTCTTTGGTATTCCTTTTTCCTTTTAGCTCAACTGAACGAAGCTCAAGTGAGCAATTGTCATACATGTAGCGCGCCGTCCGCCGTCCGTCGTAAACTTGTAACATTTTAGACATCTCCTCTACGACCGCTGAAGGGAATTTCACGAAACTTTACAGGAAGCAAGAACTCAAGGTCTTCTACCAAGTTTGTGTTTTCGGTCAACAAATATGGCCGCTGAGGGCTGTGCTTTGCTGACACGGTTTCGGCATCACCCCCTGCAACTGTTGCACGGAATGTCATGATACCTTACAGAAGCAAGTACTGAAGGTCCTCTACCAAAGTTGTAATTTCGTGCCGATCGGTCAACAAACATGGCCGCCAAGGGCTCTGATTGGCTGACACATTTTCGACATATCCTCTGCAACCGCTGCACAGAATTTCATGATACCTTACAGGAAGCAAGTGCTCAAGGTACTCTTCCAATCTTGTGATTTTCGTGCAGTTCGGTCGACAAATTCGACAAATATGGCCGCCGAGGTCTCTGATTGGCTGACACATTCCTGCATCCGCTGCACGGAATTTCATGAAATCTTACAGGAAGCAAGTAGTCAAGGTCGTCTACTATCTTTGAGTTTTTCGTGCTGATCGGTCAACAAATATAGCTGACGAGGGCTCTGATTGGCTGACACATTTTCGACATTTTCTCTACAACTGCTGCACAGGATTTCATGAAACCTTACTGGAAGCAAATACTCAAGGTCCTCTAATTAATTTGTGTTTTTCGTGCAAATCGGTCAACAAATATGGCCATCGAGGGCTCTGATTGGCTGACACCTTTTCAACATCTGCACAGTATTTCATGAAACCTTAAGAAAAGAAATACACAAGGTCCTCTACAAAGTTTGTGTTTTTCGTGTCAATCGTTTACAAAAATGGTGCCGAGGGCTCTGATTGGCAGACACATTTTGGACTTCTCTTAATAGCTGCACAGAATTTCATAAAACCTTACAGGAAGCAAGTACTCAAGGTCCTCTACAATTTTTGTGTTTTTTGTGCAAATCGTTCAACAAATATGGGCGCCGAGGGCTATGGTTGGTTGACACATTTTAGAATTCGCCTTTGCAACCTCTACACAGAATTTCGCGAAACCTTACAGGAAGCAAGTACTCAAGATCCATTACCCAGTTAATGTTTTTTTTTCATGCGGACCGGTCAAAAAATATGGCCGCCCAGGGTTCTTATTGGATGACACATTTTCGACATCTTTTCTGAAACAGCTACACAGAATTTAACGAAACCTTGCTGGGAGCAAGTACTCAAGGTCCTCTACGAAATTGTCCAATATCATTCTTTTGTGTTCAACTCAGGTGAGCGATGTGGCCCCCTTGGGCCTCTTTTTTGTTTCTTAGGATTCTTCCTATGAAGAAGTGATACATCCCGAGAGTATAACGGATCAGCTATAATTAAAGACAGAAATCGTAATATAGATCGCAGCGTTTTCCAGAATTTACATTAAGTTATTACATATATATACTTATTTCATTGTCATTGACTATATATTTGAAAGCATTTTAAAACTAAAAGGGTATCTGTACCACTGGCATACACAAAGGTCTTGCTATTTCGATGATATGCATAGGCGAGAAGATATAATGTGTTTGTACACACAGTGCAGTAAAATTTACTGTAAAACTTATTTCAATAAATAATGGTAATAAATGTCAATTTCATTTAACTTTGTTAAGGAACGCCCCTACTTTAAAGTCACTGAGTTACTCAGAAAACGTAAGTTCTTAATATGAAATCGATAAATTAGAGATTTCGGTTTTACATGTAAAATGTTTTTCTCTTAATGTAAACGAAAATTTGTTCTCAACATTGAATGAAATGTGGTTAAAAAATCTAGGTATTTTCGTTCATCTCTATGCATGTATTTTCAAAGCTGTAACATGAAATAATGAATTTTTGGTATCATACGTACATTGACGTACCGATAAATAAACACTTGTCAGGTTAGCTTGAGGATACATGTATATCATGCTGTTTTGAAAATGCCATTACAATTAGCTTCGTTTACCAAAACTTGTATTTTATTATGGCATTTGAAAGTTACAGAAAGGTACTTATACAATATTTATTACGGTCATGACTTTTCGAAAACGAAAAAAAAAAAAAAAGAAAAAAAAAAAAAAAAGAAAACTTCCGTACATGAGATCAAATCTATCATATAGCGAATGTTACCTACTAGGTGATTTAAAACGGGTGTATAAAAGGTGGACTGGGTACCTTAGAGAACTCATTCCTGTAAGAGGCAGAATTGTTTTAGCATGGGTTTCTCAGAGTCTCATATCTTTTCAAAAGTAGCACTCGCATGTTTACCGATAGGATGCTTATTTGTAATAATAGGAACGGCTACTGACAACTGGTATTCTCACACCCTAGACCTAGATTCATTAGGTGCAAGCCATTTCCTCTCTAGTGGACTTTGGAGAATCTGCATAAAATCAGGTTGTCTTTCTTTCGACGAAAGAGTAGAAGGAGAAAAAATAATATATCCAGGTATTTGTTATAATATTTTTGTTAAATACATTGTTCTAAACAATTAATTTTAAGTGTACATGTATAGGGTATAAAAGGTAAGATACAGAATTTGAATATTGTTCGTGTCATTATGTTTTTCATGTAAAAAATAATGATGAAAAAATATTGCCTAAATTATAAAAATCTTTTGCAATCTAAATACATGTGTTTCGCGTATGCGTCAGAATAAAGGGATACTATAAAGGCGTCAAAATACCAGTGTTCCTTAAAGATATCGCACAATAGTGTAGGCATGAGAATTTCCTTTTCTGTCCCACAAATTTCAGAATGTTGCAGTTTTTGCTTTTCCTAGAATCTTCAAAATTTGATTTATTTGAAGCATTTTAAAACTCAACATTTCTTTTAAAAGGGTTCTATTTTAATAGTGTAAAATGTAGGATTACAAGTTCATGTTTTTTGAAAATGCAGGTTGTATGCCGTTTATAATTTGCGTCTTTTGTAAAAATAAATATGCATGATAATACAACAGTAAAACTAAGCAACCCGCAACTTTGTACGATTTGACCTGAAATCCGCGAGTTATATTCAGGTATTTGCGGTTCGAATTTTTTATTATGCTGTATTTACATATTTGTTGTATACTTTCTCAGTACCTCAGTTTATTGATTTACAGAAAGTATTTTTTTGACATATTAATCGCATTTTTTTGTCATATTTCATTGTTTTGATTGATGATCACTGACGAGGGTAAAGTACCAAATACGTGCTTGTCTGGTCCATGCTTCAAATTTATCTGTTCTTTAATTATGCAATGAATTGGAAGACATGCAATATTTGGACCAATTAGTGAGTGTTACTGCTGGTGGACCAGGAGTCCCCAAGGGTATCGTCTTGCATCACAACGCCATGGGTTTACGCTGTTCTCAATATGACCTTGCCCGAAGGGGTATTTTTGGAACTCACAATCTTTTTCTTCCTTCTCGAGATCACTACGGTAAATTCAGAGTGTGTCTGAATGTTGACAATAATATTTTCCTACGCCGCTGCTTTCGGTTGCTATGTAAACAAATCAACACACCGCCAACAAAATGCATAGCAACAATGACGTCATTCGAATTCCGACCTCAGTATTGAGCTGGAATTTGCTCATCTTTGAATGTTAGATATCTGTCTAGCCATCTCAGTGGTATCCATCTCGCGTTTACGATGCCGGAAGCATTGACCCGAACAAGAAAAGAGTAACAAATTCTAACTAAAATTTTTACGGCAAGAATCCTTGACTTTACGATCTCTGAGTAGATATTGTTCCATTTGAGAAGTACAGATAAAAAGAAATGATGACAACTGGCCTACAAGACATAAGAACCGTTTTACAAGAATCGTTAAAAACATGACAACGCCTTTCCCCACGGCTACATTGTAATAAAGCGCCTAGCGGAATGAGATGCGCCTTGGAGACCAAGATACAATGGTATATGTAGAAACAGTCCGATCAGCTTCAGTTGCTCGTTTCTTCGGACACATTCGGGATTTTTTGTTTCTGTACTTGTCCATGCTGCAAATTAATCTTCTCGTAAATGATGCTTTGAATTTGAAGATGTGTAATATGTGATACGAGAAAAAGTGATCGATTGAAATATATTCCTTTTATTTGCCGAACAAGTTTCCAGAACATGCTCTTAAATGTCCCATCTGGCCTGATGACTTTGTTTGTATAGTGTTAAGAAATGACACTTCAACGTTTTTCCTACTCTCAATGTTGCAAATGGTGAATTACTGAAGATATGGGTCAAATTCTCTTTCAATTTTCGCCCCTTGACAACCGTTATATCTATATACGAAGAGAGCGAAAACCATCATATGTTTCTTTATGTATATTACCAACAAATAGCTTTCTATACTTAGTTCCAATCCCTTTAATCATGCAATGATTCATTTTTTTCTACGATCGCCATTGATTCCGAAAGTGCTGTTTGTTTAACAAAAACAAAACTGTTGATGAATTAGAAGCAGGATTTTCGGTAAGGAGATGGTTTTAATTATGAAACCATCAGGAAAGGAGCGAATAGCCTTTAATTAAGCTTTGTTTGCTTAGTCCGTAACCCCTTAATTATGCAATGAATCATTTTTACTACGATCGCCATTGAAACCGAAAGTGCTCTATATTTAACATCAAATAATGATCATGGATGCGACAAAATCTATTGATGAATTAGAAGCAAGATCTTCAGTTTAGGGATGGTTTTAACGAAGATACCATCAAGAGAGAGGGCGAATAGACTCTAATTAAAACAGTCAACATTTCATCATTTTATTAGAATAGAATAATAGAATCTATCACCCCTTTGTACAGGGACAGGGAAATCCCACCCGAGTATCAAAGATTTGCAATCCACGACGAGGCTTGCCGAGTCGTGGACGTTGCAAATCTTTGATACGAGGGTGGGATTTCCCTGTCCCTGTACAAAGGGGTGATTGATTATTTTTCTCTCATCCATATATTTTCAAATAATTCGTGAATAAACGTTGCTTGTTTTGCGTTAAATGTTGCTCTATGTGACGTTAATCACTGCTTAACCTACGTAAACATCTATGACGCCACAATAGGGGTTCGAGACAAACATCTGGGGGTGCGAGACTAATAGAATCTATCACGACGTTGGGGAATCTCATCCGAGTGTAAAAGATTTGCAATCCACGACGAGGCTTGCCGAGTCGTGGATGTAGCAAATCTTTTGCTCGAGGATGAGATTCCCCTGTCTCAGTCGTAACGTCGTGATTGATTATTTTTCTCACTCACCTCATTTTATCATCACTTTAATGTTTTTAAAGCTAGAATCGATACCAAAACTTACACAAATCTAACGATGGCGTGACGTTTCATTTCTATGACGTCATAAAAGGAGTCACGTGGAGTGTGAGACAAGGAAATCTCAAACTGCTATGTCTACGTTTTTTCTTTTGTCTCACGACGTAAGTGAGTGAGAATATAACAATCAACCATATGCTGTCATGTGGGATGAGAAAAGCCCACCCGAGGGGTCTGGTTTCTGGTCAGGGAACGAGGCTTGGCGAGTTCCCTGACCAGAAATCATACCCCGAGAGTGGGATTTTCTCATCCCACATGACAAACATATGGTTTATCGTTTTTCTCCCATTTCTAGGAGCCTTTCTTGAAATTCCAAGAAATCATGAAATCGTCAACTTTATCGAATTCGAAAAATAAAGGAATATTCGTTTTCAGCGCCCTCAAAAATGGTTTATTCTAAAAGAATAAACCGTAGTCCTTAGCCTTAATCGGTTTAATAAGAATTAGAATGTAAAAAAAAGTGTTTTGAAATGACGTTTTGGTTGAGAGGTCGCCGCTTTAGGTGAAAAAATCATGACGTCATGTGATCACAATGGATAACAACGATGTCACAATATGGATACGTCCTATACTGCCGACGTCAAAAGTCACGCGAGGTACATGTGGGATACATGACGCGTCGCTATGGGCAAACTCTATCCCACATGGGGGCAAATGGGAGAAAGAGTTGTCTCAGAACGGGTAAATCTGTAGATACCGGGGTGAGAGAATAACAAATGCCTAATTCTTTACACGAAAGGTAGGATGCGTAGAACGATAATTTTGTTTGATTGGATTATGATAGGTCTTTTCAAATGATACGATGGGATATCTGATTAATAAAATCTATCACAAAGTGTGAATAAGACAGGGAAATCTCATCTGAGAGTAAAAGATTTGCAATCCGCGACGAGACTTGTCCAGTTGTTAATGTAGCTAATCTTTTGCACGAGAATGAGATTTCCCTGTCTTAGACACAACGTCTTGATTGATTATATTTCTCATTCAGCTCATTTTATTATCATTTAAAGGATTTTTAGCATACAGCCCGACCAGCCGAAAGTTTAATATTCGTATTTAATGTAAATTTAATATTTACATTTAATATAAATAATGAAAATATATATTCCTGAATTAAAATAAATATTTTTATAAGTTTATTTGAAGATTCCGTGTTTCCCAGATCCGTGTGTTCCCCATACACCTACTTGGTTAAAATAACATTATGTTAATTGGGGGTGAATGGGACCATCAAAAGGGTATGCTTTGCACTAATTAGTAACCTGCATTTACTGTATTTGGTTTACCTGTAAAGGTATTTCATCTTTAAGTGTATATATGAACAACTTCCATTTCATTGTATATACATGTATATACCAGAAAATTTACATCTGACCGGCCAAATTTTGACTAAATGAGGGGAATTTATATCCAGTGAGCTTTTCTGTGCTTTTTTAAAGGTATTTCACAATCGGTGAATTTTTAAAGTGCCACGCCGATAAAGAGACGGCTTCTTTCATCCTCTACTCTGTGTAGAGGAATTCGCCCGAGGCGTGCTGCATCCATTGCAAAAACAATATGGCAGCCGAGCGTTCAAAAAGCTTTCAAAATTTTAGCCAGCGATAGCTTTCAAAATTTTCGTCAGCTATAGCTGTCAAAAATTTCGTAAGCGATAGCTTTCAAAATTTTCGTCAAATATTTTGAAAGCTCCGAGATGACGAAAATTTGAAAGCTCATAGCTTTCAAATTTTTTGTAAACTAAGATTAGTTAGCGATTTTTCGAAGATTAAGATTTTTAGAGCTTTCAAAATTTCGTCATCTCTGTAGCTTTCAAAAAATCGCTGACGAATAGTTAATGAATTTTTCGAATTTAGCTTTCAAAATTTCGTCATCTCGGCGTTAAACTTTCGACTGGTCGGGGCTGTAAAGCGGGACCAAAATGTGCGCAAATCTAATGATGACGTGACGTTACGTTCTTTAAGGTATCCGTTGTACAAATAAATATCAAGTGTATTTTATAGTTAGAATTACATGACATATTGTTACCTAAAAATACCACAGTGCAACATAAAAGTTAGTTTCCAACATCAAAGGTCAACATGCCAACTGCTATCTAAGCCACGGAAACTATCGAGACACTGCCGAAGATTACCGAGATATTTTAACACAGTTTATATTGACGAGACGTCAACGAGATCTCCATTTGTACAATGGATACGTTAATGTCATAATTAATATATGTCACGCGAAGTCGGAGACAAAATCTCAAACTGCAATGTCTACCTTTTTTCTTTTGTCTCAAGGCGTAAGTAAGTGAGAAACGATAGGATCGGATGTATGATACGCCATGCGTGATATTTGATGCTCAATGTCTTATAGGATGCGTTACGACAGACAAAGATGGGGCTGGACATATTGCAAGTATTAACAATGTCGCAACATTAGCCCCCCCCCCCTCAAAAAAAATTAAACCAATGACATTTGAAATTTGAACATATCCACAATAAAAAAACAAAGAAACAAAACATATATACTGCGCAAAAAAAGTTAAGGAGCCGATTTAGAGTTTGCATTGGATTATCATTGTGATAGGGACTTTGTTTTATTTGCGCATTTCTATTGTCATAACTGGGATAAACATCAATTCGTAAGTTGTCAGTATTTGTACAACTCTGAGCTACAAAAAAGTCAATGGAGGCAAGTGTCTATCTCCTGCAAATTTCTGTAAAAATGCGAATTTCAGAAAACTAGAATTTTGACCCAAAATCGACACGTAATGAATAATCCATAATTAAAGAAATTGAATGTCTTATCCAAAGTACACGATGATTTTGTTTTGAAAATCTGGTATTCAAACTGAGCTCATCGCTGTAAACGAAAATCTGAATGACCTTCGCAATTTTTAAAAACGTAAGAAAAAGAGTGAGAAAAAAATTACCTTCAGAATGAGGGGTTTTAAACTGAACAATCATTTCAAGTTAAATGATAATTAAAAGTTTAATGAAACTGGAAGGTTAATTAAGTAAGGTTAATAATCAAAAAAGAGATAAAAGAGAAAAGTACGATTTTTGGTAAAATGAGCATTTTATCCAAAATTGGAAAAAAATGCCAAAAAAAATGAAAACAATGACCAGACATTCCGTTTGACCGGTTTCTGTTTTTTAATATTGTCCCTAGAGTAGCTTCACTATTTTGATGAAAATTACACAATATCATTTTGAACTGGAATGATCCCTAACATTTTGTTCAGTGTAGTAAAGAACATATAAAAGGAGGGAGGCAAGTTGGTATATTGAGAAGACTCAAGCCATTTACGGTATGGATAATCAATGTTGTGGCTATCCCTATAGAAATCATTTCGCTAGCTTACCGGAATATACAATTATTATGAAAAAAACATAAACTTAACGAAGAAATTCACTTTTAGTAGATTTGTGAAATTATTTTACCACAATTTTTCTTATCAATGAATGATCAAGACTAGAGCATATCGTTTTCAGCATATATACATGCAACACGGGCATTTGTAATCTTGAGCATTCTATTGGCTGCTGGAGGAACTACAGTGATGGTATTGGCCGTTATGAAGAATGAATACAAACCGCTACAGATATTCGCTATCATGGCACCTGCCTCCGCTGGTAAGAAATGCTCATTTCCGATATCCATAATCGCCCAAAATCGTCTTACACAGTTTTAAAATCAAAATTTACTGAAAAAATTAAAAAACAAAGCTATATAATGTTTTCATCAATATTAATTAAATAAATATGGCGAAAAGATGCCAATACAAATGATAGCAACTGTAGTTAAACACATAGCGGCGGGTGTTGCATGCAAGCAGGAGATGCTTGCTCTTCCTGGACACCTGGTCTCACTCCCATACCGGGAGTTTGTTTCTTTTCATATGGTGGAAGTTTTTGTTTGTTTGCTTTGGTTCCTGTTTTATCCTGATTTTGTATGCCTTCGGTTTCTGATTTTCTGAATTATCGATTTTGTGCTGTATACAGGGATATGGTCATTATCCATATTTGTCATATAATGTAAAAGATCCAAACCTACCAACTTATTTATACATGTGCACTTGTCCTCTTATATTACTAAGCATTAAATCAAAACACTTTACTTATCTGGTTCTTGGACATGAAATTGAGCCATGTGCAGGATTCTTCTTTTCATATATCCCCTTAGGTTTCCTTTATTTAGTAGACTTCAAGCATCCTTGATGGAGAGTTTGTTAAAATGCGCGTAGGTGTACTGAAATTATCACCACCAAACATCCATGTCATCGATATATCCAACTGAATGTTCTTTCATTTGTAGCCCTATGTGCGTTCATCGCTGTGGCCGTTTATGGTGGAGAATACGAAAACAGCACTCCAGCTCTTGAGAAACCATTAATCAAGCTGTCATGGTCCTTTGCTCTCACTGTCGTTGGTGGATTCATTGATGCCTTTTCAGCTGTTTTATTTTCTATTAGCTTCTTCAGGTCTTGATTCGTCAAATAGGATTAATCGTGGATAGAATTACTAATCAAATCTCCAAATGAAATCTATATTTTCAAATCAAGTTGAAATGTATATTCAATGCTTGTTAAATACTACTCATTCATACATTACCATGTTGAATTTGCAAATTTATCATTATTGTATTTCTAATGATACATAATATGAACATAGGCAAAGCCTATAGGAGAGCGCAGCTGTTGCATTTCAGTGGCGGATCTAGGATTTCAGAAGGGGGGGGGGGGTATCCAGCTTCTAAGACAATTGTTCACAGAACAGCTGACAAAAAAAAAACCAACAACAACAAAGACAAAAACACGCATATTAAGACTGAAGATGTTATTAAGGGGGGGGGGGGCGTAACTGTTACTGTTTTTCCAAAACTACAGAGATAAAGCACAAAAAAGAGTGTTTATATTAATAAATTTGGATGAAAAGGGGAAGGGGAGGGGGCCATGATCCGCCACTGTATTTGTACATTGATAATTTTTAAAACATTTATTCAAAACTAAATTCTAACACAGTATCAAACGTTATGTATATATTCCATTATCAATCGACGCCGTAGGTCTAGGAGTGTACCCCAGTGATTATGTGTAAAAATCTAGGTCACCCTCTTGTACACTTTCAAGAAGTGTGTGACGTAGTTAGTTGATCATGCGTCACAACAGACGAAGTTCAAGGACGACCTGCACTGTCGTCCATAGACAGATGCCATGTTTGGCGAATTCAGACATTAGTGGATCAAATAGTCGATATCTAGGATTGGGATTTAATCCACTTGTGTCATTAATCAACAGCTGCAGTGATCTTTGTTGTTTCTTATGAAATCATAAGATCAGGAAGTATTTTGTGTAGCAGCGAATCTTGAGCGTTGTTGAACTTGAGGTACAAAAAATGTAAGTAATGATAATATTGATCAGCTTTTCGCTTGTATGTTTCTTTTTCCACGGCTGCACTCAACTTCTGCATTATTCTAATTACTTCCAGTAGAAGCAGGGCAATTTTACTGAAGTTTGTGCAGAACCAAAGCTATCCACAATATCATGTAGATATGTCCTATATGAAATCCAGAGCACTGCAATTTTTCTTTCTTGCCATGTCATTTTCAAAAAGAATATACATAATAATTTACGTATCCCTGATTACGTATTACATTTATTCAAAATTCAAATATTTATTATGCCGCCGTTATCGAAGATTCGGGGGCATATAGTTTTTGGTATGTTCGTCCGTCTGTCTGTCTGTTCGTCTGTTTATCTGTTTTTCTGTTTGTCCGCAAAAACTTTAACCTTGTCCATAACTTTTGAATGGTAAACGATAGGGCTTTCATGTTTCATATGTGTATTCCTTGTGACAAGACCTTTCCATGGATACCAAAATTTTTGACCTGTGACCTTGACCTTGGAGTTTGACCTACTTTTGAAAAACTTTTACCTTGGCGATAACTTTTGAATGGTAAGTAAAAGGGCTTTCATATTCCACATATATATTCCTTGTGACAAGACCTTTCCATGGATACTAAATTTGACCTTGTGTCCTTGACCTCAAAATGTGAACTACCTTTCAGCTGTTTTACCGACAAAGATGCTAACGGGGGCATTCGTGTTTCACAAACACATGTTTTTTATTTCAACTTTTAAATGACATAATAGGCCTAAACAAAGATATCACAACAGTTACTGTTTTCTTTCATTAAATAATAAAATCGTTGACAGGTTTGTTATCCATCAGTTTCTTTTTCACGCACATGCGCACTTCGTAAAATACGTGATCTCTGGGATTTTTCAACTCGAGATAAAAGTTACTTACCATAGTGTACAGTTAGATAGGGGGTTAACATCTTTTTTTTCCTTTTTGGAGATATTTCTATCCATGAGTTTGCTTCGCGAACAGCCGCTGCGCTCTCTATCAATTGAAAAGTGTTTCAATTAAGATATGCGTGTTCATTGTGTAATGTACATTGTTTTTTAATTGTAAGGGCGGTTTATCCCTGCGATTTTGCAATTACTCATAAATTTCCTAATTATAGGCATGTGCGATGAACAAAATGTATCTTACATTGCAATAAAAATAAGTGAATGAAAGTCAAACAAAACCCGAAATCAGAATCGAAAATAACAATCAAAAAGCTTATAAATTCTTGAAAGAATATATAACTGTAAATTCTCAAGAGAAAAAGAAAATAGTACAATCAGACGGAGATGATTACGCAGCTTCATAGAATCAAAAAGGACAAGCAAATCTTATGAACAAACTTCAGAGTTCAATGACAAATATGGACAATGACCACATCCCAATACACAGTACAATTACAAATATGGACAATGACCACATCCCAATACACAGTACAATGACAAATATGGACAATGACCACATCCCAATACACAGTACAATGACAAACATGGACAATGACCATATCCCAATGCACAGTACAATGACAAATATGGACAATGACCATATCCCAATACACAGTACAATGACAAACATGGACAATGACCATATCCCAATACACAGTACAATGACAAATATGGACAATGACCATATCCCAATACACAGTACAATGACAAATATGGACAATGACCATATTCCAATACACAGTACAATGACAAATATGGACAATGACCACATCCCAATACACAGTACAATGACAAATATGGACAATGACCATATCCCAATACACAGTACAATGACAAATATGGACAATGACCACATCCCAATACACAGTACAATGACAAATATGGACAATGACCATATCCCAATACACAGTACAAAATCGATAATTTAGGAAATCACAAACCAAAGCCATATGGAATCAGGATAAAACAGAAACCAAAGCAAACAAACAAAAAACTCCACCACATGAAAAGAAGCGAACTCTCAATTAGGAGTGAGTCCAGGTGCCCATGAAGAGTAAGCATCTCCTGCTTACATGCAACACCCGTCGCTTCAATTCGGCAGAAATATCACATACATGTATCAGAAATACTTGAGGAAAAATGAATATTTTTACGAGCATGCAGTGGTTATTCCAATGAACATGAAAATATTAATGCGGAAAAGATCTCCAACATATTGACAACAGCGGAACACACACCCACAAAAATACTACAGATAACATACGATACACTATCAATTATTACGTTTATTACTGACCATCTACAGAGATTTGTCGGGTTGATCAAGCCCATAAAAGGCGAGGCGAAGCTGTTTTAGTTTGTCGGGGACCAACATTTTTGCAAACCTGCTCACCATTTGTTTACATAAGTATTTGAAAAGGGGCGCTACTGTGATTACCTCTTACAGGTAAAGTATGCTCCAAAATATATTATTTTGAAAACATTGACATAAGAAACAACTTAAATACAGTAAATTAAGCGAAGTCATTCATACGACAATGGCGGATGGTTTACTGACGGTCTTTGGAGCTTAAGACGACGTGCGATTGACGCATTCCTATTGGCTCAAAGTAGCCCGAGGCAAAATACACAAGAGGCCCAATTGGGTTTAGTTTAAACATATTTTATTTCAATAATAAGAAATGTTGGATTGGGCTATAAGTTATACCAACATTATTAGTGCCCTCTCCATACAAAACAAGTTCACAAGAAAATCGCCATAAGTGACTAATCATGAGTATATACAACTTAACAACAATTTATGAAAATAATTTTAAAAGAAAAATGCTGAGAGAGAGAGAGAGAGAGAGAGAGAGAGAGAGAGAGAGAGAGAGAGAATATAAATCATTTGTTATCCATGACGTGTACAGTAATGAACTCCTATAGTTTTAACTAAAAATATTGACATGTACAATGTGTCAAGAAATTCAAAACAAGTAATATATAAATAAGAATTTGGCATAGATTTAAGTAAAAATGCAATTATTTATAATTGCTTGTAATGGCAAGCATCGCATCTATATAGTGTAGCACTAATAAATGGGAATTTTTGAAAAAGAAAGGAAAGAGAAAGACAAATGGAAGTGATGATATGACCTATTCGTAAACAACAAAATTTTAAAACCTATTTGTTGCTTTAATGAAACTTTGAAGAAGGAGCTGAATTTCTTTGTTGGATGAAAGTTCTAGAGATTCGCTACCGTAGATTATGTCTTCTGCTTCAAGATTACCAAATTTCCTTAATTTATTCATTAGTACTCTTCTGTCATTTTGATATATGGGGCATTCGAAAAAATAATGATAAGAATCCTCAGTTTGGTATCCACATATACAATTTTGAGAATTAGTTAGATTTACATGAAAAAGATCTGCATTTAGGCTACTACAACAATTACGAAGTCTTGTGAGAAGAATGTTCAATTTGCGGTTACCAACTAAAAAATAAGAGGGTGCTTTATAGGATTGGTAGGCTCTCTTCAAGTGATATTTGAACTGATTTAAAGAGGGTCGGTTTCGCAATGATGAATCTAAAGAGTTCCAGAGATTAAGAGTAGATGGTATGAAGGAGAGAACTGTACTTTGGAGCCTGTAAGTAGGTATATTGTAATTATCATTTTGCCTAAGATTATAAGGTGTGGTCTCTCTAACTTGTTGCGGAATTAAGTTGCTGATAGAATCGGGTGCAAGATTGTTGTGAATTTTATAGAACATACAGAGTTTTCGTTTTTCCCGCCTTTCCCTTAACGATATCCACCCAGTTTCTGTATAAAGAGAATCAATACTAGCAAAGAGAGGTAATCCAGTTACAATGCGCGCTGCCTGATTATGAATTTTTTCCAATTTATTCTGATCAGCCAAAGAACAACCATCCCATAATTCGCAGGCATACTCAAGACAGGGAAGAATGAATGTATTATAAAGGAGCAGGTTCGGAAACATGGAAAATCGGCCTTAATTTTAGAGTGTATTAGATTTCGATAGTATTTCGTATCAAGGAAGTTAAATGTGTGGTTGTTTGAAATACCAAATAAATATTTTAAAATACGTGCAATACAACGAAAGATATGGCTCCAAAGTCGGCTTAAAGTCGTAAAATACAGCAAAAACGTAAGAAATTGGCATAAATCTGGTCAAAATGTATGAAAATAAGTAGGGCGCCAGCCCTCACCCAAAATCATTTCCTTATAAATAGCTAGATTTGCAATTTATCTTTCGATCTACATAAAATTTATGTTGGGTAAGGGTTGGCGCCTATACTAATTTCAAAGATTTATGCACAAAATATGGCGATTTTACTTCATTTTCCGTCATGCCGAGTAAATTACGTCAAAATGTGACGTCATAACGAACGCACGTGACGTTTTGACAATGAAATATATTTACTTTCTATATCGCCAGGTATTTGAGATAAATATAAGAGATGCTGAATCATAATTTTCATAAAATTATTTTTCGCAAAAAAAAGGGCCGATTTTGGGTGTTCGTGAACCTACCCCTTTTATCTAACGAGTCACGACTGAGAGTATACTTCAGTTTTCGAAAAACATTTAATTTTTTCATAGAATTTTCACATATGCAATTTATATGATTGGACCATTTACCGTCGGAACTAAAGAGGATACCAAGATGCTTGTGAGAATTGGTATTTTGAAGAGAGACGTCGCCAAATTTCAGATTTATGGATTCAACTTCACGATTGGATATTAATAATACGTCTGTTTTCGTATGATTAAAAGAAACTAACCATTTTTGGGACCACACATGAATTTTGTCAAGATCTGCATTTAAAGTTCTTTCGATATCATGAATGCGCTAGAGGAGTGAAGGAGAGATGTATCGTCGGCAAAAAGACGCGCGATGCTTTCAAGATTATCAGCAATATCGTTTACATAGATTAAAAAGAGGAAAGGTCCAAGGACTGACCCTTGGGGTACGCCGGCATTTGTTTCGAGGAAAAGAGACTTAGCATCATTTACGAAGACTGATTGTTGCCTGCCACAAAGATAATTTTCAAGGAAAGAATGAATTCGACCTGAGAAGCCATAAGACTGTAGCTTTTTTAGAAGACCACGGTGCCATACCCTATCAAAAGCCTTTGAGATGTCACAGAAGACCAAACAAGTATGTTCATTTTTCTCGCGGTTAAGACATATATTATGATATAATTCAATAAGTTGAAAGACTGTAGAGTGATTTGGTAGGAAGCCTGATTGCAAATTGTAAAAGAGCTGGTTGTCAATCATGTAGTTGTGAAAATATTTGAATAGACACCTTTCAAAGACTTTGCTGACTGAACTGAGAAGTGATATCGGTCTGTAATTAGAGGATAGATGTCTTTCTCCTTTTTTATAAAGGGGCATAACTCTCGATTTTTTCCACAGACTTGGGAATTCACTTGATTGCAGAGACATATTAAAGAGAATTTTAAGTGGATGACATATAGAACTTGCAGTAAATTTTTGAATGTGGTGACCTATTTCATCGATTCCTGATGCTTTGCCTAGTTTTAGAGATTTTAAGATATCACAAAGTCTTCAGTAGTTATATTTATTTCAGATAATGTGCTATTAGTTTTAGATTCAAGGTCAGGGACATCAACATTCGCGTCATTTATATTAGAGATACTACTGAAATAATTGTTAAGTATATCTGCTTTTTCTTGATCAGAACTTTCAACTTGATTATTATCGGGATTTAGTAGCGGGGGAATAGAGGAGGATGTGCCGCTATTCTTAGTTAGCAAATTTACCAATTTCCAAAATCCGTTGGGGTCACTTGGCGGGAGATTATCTATAATACCATTTATTTCAAGGAAAAATACTTCACGCGCATGTTTTTTCATGTTGTTAACTTTATTTCTTTGGTGTTTATACTTATCTATTTGAAAGGGTGATCCAGACTTTTTTGCCTTTTTCCACATTCTATTTCTAATTCGAATTTCACGACGCAATTCAGAGTTAAACCAGGGCTTGTCGTTATTTCTAAAGGTTATGATTTTTGTTGGTATACAGCGTCTAGATAACGTAGTTATTTTTTCGTTAAAAATTTCACAGGCCACGTCTATGTCTGAATTTTCATCTAATGTACCCGCCCAGTTTATTTCGGAGATAAGAGAGTTAAGTAGCGCGAAATCACCGTCTTTGTAACAAAATATTTTACGTTTATATGATTTAGAGATTTTCTCTTTTATCAAAATATCTACAAGAGTAGCTGAATGATCCGAGATATTACTATCTATAGGTAGAACGTCTACCATGTCATTCGAACACTCGCGAAGAAAGATAGGATCGAGAAGTGACGCACGGGTAGGTCCGATTCGTGTGGGTAAAGATATTACATTGTTGAGCTGGTAGTGGTTTACAATATCAATTAATCTGTGGTTTTGAACAGCAAGAAGATCGACATTTAAATCTCCAACAATTACAATTCTTGGATTTATATCAATAGCAGAATCTAAACAACTCTCAAACATATTCCAGAATTCAGAAGAGGAGTTAGGAGGTCTATACACTGTTAATAGGAGGAAGGATTCTTTACAGACTTCGATATTTGTACAAATCATTTCTATGTTATTATTTTCTATATGTTGGAGTCTTTTACTATGGATTTTATCTGATATATAGACGACTATACCTCCACCGTGAGCATTTCTGTCGCGCCGAGTGAGACAGAAACCATCGATAGAAATATCATCATCGAGAATATTTTCGTCAAGATGAGACTCTGTGATGCACAAAATATCATAATCTGATGCCAAATCCTCTAGGTGAGAAATTTTATGTCTCAGGCTTCTAATATTTAAGTGAAATAATGTTAAACATTCTTGTATAGGGCCAGGATTAGGATGAACATCCATACTAAGAAGGATCAAAAGTAAAATAACAATCGTAATATTACCTTTCGTGAAGCAGGATTGGAGAAAAGCAAGAATTAAAAATACCATGGCAGATTGAATATTTGTATAAAAAAGAGTAGCCATATCACAAAAAATAAATTTATCGAATTGGAATAGATTGATTCGTTTCTTAGATACAATTTTATTATGACATTTTGCATAATAAAGACCGACAGAGGCCCTATATTGATTTAATTCTATAGCCATCTTATATCATCCCAGTAAAAGTGATTTAAAATCATTGGGGCGTGTAGGTCAAATTTCATGTATGTGTTTACAATAGGCGTCAAATTTACATGTAGGTCAAGGAAGTATAGTCTGTCTAGGTCATTTAGGAAATAAAAAGGGAAGGAGAAAGCAGAACATATATACATCAAATAGTAAAAGGAAGCGTATACATATATAAAAAGGAGAAAAAATAAGAAACGTGAAAAGATCATATGAAGAAAGTTATATATGATATGATATTCTTAAGAATCGCTTGGATTTTCATATATGAAATTAAGTGCAGTAACTTTGATATGGTAGAATAATATACGTAGTAACTTAATTAAATGGAAGTAGAATAATATATCATTATGATTACGAAAAACGCTATAGGTAAATAACAAGTAAATGTATACATAGATACCGGTAATCTGATAAGGACATATATATGTATGTAAACTAATGATTAAAAGTAAGTATGCAACTCTACATATAAGACTAAGTAAATGCATGCATTTTGGAATATTGGTTTTGTAAATAAACAGGTACTAGTATAATGCATATGATGTAAAATATAATAAGGTAAATAATAAGGTAGGTATACACATTTGAATGAGGTAATCATGTAAACAATTCAAGTGTTTATGTATACATGGCCAAATGATATCGGTACAAGTAAGTATATATATACGTATGAACAAAAAAAAGTAAATTATATGCATATGTGTATAATGTATAATGGTCTGGTAGGTATGAAGGTAATTATAAATGAAATCATTATAGATATAATTATGGACATGTGTATGAAATAAATTTGTGTAAGTATGCACATGTATGTGAGATAGTAATTTAAGGTAATAAGTTCAAAAGTATAGGTTGTACCTGTACAAAAAAAATTAAATTTTTTTTTTAAATTGTAAGTATGCATGCTATGTATGCAAGATGGTATCAGGTAAGTATGTACACTTAAATGAAGACTGGTTAATAAGTTGTACCTGTGTTTGAAATATATTTCAAACATGTAAGTATGCACATGTACGTGATATGCTCAGGTAAGTATTCAGTTAAATAAAGCAATTTTAGAGTTTTAGGTAAGTATAATATACTTATATACGAAATAGTTCTGTAGATATGCATTTGAGTATTAATGTTCAGGTAAGTATGCACAAGTAAATAATATAATTAGATAATTATACATATCAATATGAAATAATCATGTAAGTATGCACAAATATATGAGGAAATTAAGTAATTATACGCATGAATATGGATAAGTTTTACAAGTATTCCAGATATTTTATTAAGTATGAAACTATTATCCATGTGAGTATTTTAAATTGAGAGTTTGAAATTAACTAATTTTACTAACAATTATACTTAAATAAGTATGCATACAAATTGATACATAAGTTTTAATGAAGGATAATGGTACTGTGATTCACATTTACAGGTCACATCAATGGACGTTAAGGGGAGAGAATGCCGTTCAGCTGTTCTTCATTAACCAAAAGATGACGCCTACCACCCTCAGACAGCTTCACGAAAATACGCCCGTCACTGGTCCAGAATGAGGACAATCTTTTGTCTCGTTTAGCAGCGCTGATGTACTTCATAAGAGATTGTCTGTATGGAGTTAGATCTTCAGTAATAAATACTTTGTCACTTGAACCCTTTAGCTTCTTCTTGTTCAAAAAAATGTTATTTTTTATTTTCCAGTTTCTGAACCTGGCTATGAGTTGAGACTTCCCATGTCTGTTAGGTTCACCGATGGGATGCGATCTGCAAATATCATCCTCAGATATAGTAATATCTAACTGCTCTTTGCATAGGTCAACAATCACTTTGTCAGTATTGCAATCCTCTGATGGCAGCTTCACATTATGGAACCTCAAGCTGTTCCTCCTACCATATTGTTCCAAATTCTCCACTTTGGAGTCTGCATCATCAACCCTCCTATACAGGTCATCAGTAATGTAATAAAGGTCATCAATCAAATCTTTTTGCTGCTGAATGACTTGTTCCTGCTTAGCAATTTTGTCTTGGAGTGGCTTTACTGCAGCCTGAATCATAGCTTCCATATATGGGCCAAGGACTTGAACTAGGGAGGGGGGCATGGCAGCGAAATAAGGTACACCCGGTGCGCTTGGTGGATATAAAGGAGGTGGTGGTACATTTGTTATAAGTGGTAACGAATTTGTTGACAGAGGTTGCGAGGATGGGTTTCCCTGTGGAACCTGTGGTGTGGATTGTCCTTGGGGATGATCTAAGGCGGTGTCTGAATCGGATTTGTTTATATCAGACATGATCGATGTAGACGATAAATCTGGTAGGGATGTGGAATGTAAGCGTCGTCTATTCGACTTTTGGAGTTGACTTATATGTTCAGGTTGCTTTCTCTTGGACATTCGGTCAGGTATCTCAATGTAAACAATGAGAATGGAATTGGCGGGAATGAGCACGGAGCAACTCGAACACTCTATTCAGCTACTTACAGCCCTCAAATGCGCATAAATGTTCATAAGTGTTTACTTTCAAATCAGGATGTTAAACTAGAAAGTGTTTATCAGATTAACGCACAGTGATAACACACAACCCAAGCGAATTCTTCTCTGTAAAATTAGAACATGTCAGCCATCTTATGACCGGATGTGTATTTGACAATTGGGTCACTTCGCTTACCTGAGTTGCAAACAAAAAATGATAGTGGATAATTTGGTGGTGGGTCTTTAGAACTTGCTTTCTTAAAGGTTGTGTGAAATTATGAGCATCAGTTGTGGAAATTTCGAATATGCGTCAGCCAATAACAGCCCTCGGTGGCAATATTTGTAAGTTGATTGGCACGAAAAAAACACAAACATTGTAGAGGATTCCTGTAAGATTTCTTGAAATTCTGTGAATCAGTTGCAGAGGAGAAGTCGAATATGAGTCAGCCAATCAGAGCCCTTGGCGGCATTATTTTTTGACCAATATGCAGGACAATCACAAATTTGGTAGAGGACCTTGATTACTTGCTTCCTGTAAGGTTTCGTAAAATTCTTTGCAGCGGTTTCAGAGGACGTCCAAAATGTGCCAGCCAATTAGATCCCGGCGGCCACTGGAGTGGTGCGGTAACCTGTCATTTCGGCCCCATTTTCAGAGGTGTTCATATATCCATTATATTCTAGTTTATAAAATATCTAATGAATGGTAAATCAAAATCTGAAAAGCCTACTTTGATTACACAGGTTAATACTAAATAATATGTCGCTCAAAACGTCTAAAGACGTTGAAATCATTGAAACATATCAATGATTTAAAGAAATGTTGATACAGAATTATGAATATAAGTATCGCTCCAGGCCTTGCCCATGAATATTTTTGTACCAATCGATGGATTTCTGATCGGCCTTTTAATTTGCATGAAAATATCGTGAGCGAGGCCTGGATCGTAGATGAATTTTGAAGTTTTGTGTGTAAAATACTATTATTTTCCTTGTTTGCGTCATTGAGGGCAAATGACGTCAGAACATGACGTCATACACCACGCGCGTGACGTTACGATCGCTCAAAATTATGATGCGATATTTTCTAAAAAAATCAACATGACAAACAGTGATAATTGAGTAACGTTTTTCAAAAGCATTTTTTGTCGAAATTATAGGGCCGATATGAGGGGTTAACGCACCTAGTCCTTTGTTGACAATTCGGCAAGAAAAATAGACTTGGTAGAGAATCTTCAGTACTTGCTTCATGTAAGGTATCATGAAATAAGGGGCAGTGGTTGCAGAGGAGAAGTCGAAAATGCGTCAGCCAATCGGAGCGCTCGGCGGCCATTTTTGTTGACAGATCGACACGAAAAACACAAACTTTGTATTCAGCAAGCCAAAGCCCTTACAGTAGATAAAACACGAAGAAATGTACTTCCGCGTGAATGGAGTTATTTTTGTGGTCATAAATATGTATATACAAATAACTTGGTATCATTGGCGACTTCATGTCGACAATACTAATGATAGAGTAACCCTTCTCGCTACATTTGTGCTCTACAGGTATAAATAAACGCAAAAAAAAACACGTTATGCTTGAACCGGAAAACCCGCAAGTTGACCATGTGCGCAATGAAAATACTACGCAAATTAAGGTATCCAACGTACCGTTGTCGGCTAACGACGGGCAAATTCGACTGGCAATTGAAGCTAAAGCTTGCAAAGGTCTAGACTTACACAGAGAGAAACTGCGAATAAATTATCAGCTGACAAAATCCGATACCGGTATAAGAATAGTAATTACCGCGAAACTCTACAGGCACCTTCCACGTTCCCTGCGAGTAGGACGGCACTTCGCCTCGATCTGGTATTACGGGCTACCGAAAAGCGAACTGCGTAATCGAAGAATCGAAGCCGAGCTTACCGATTTAGAAAACGCAGAAGGTTCCAGTTCAGAGAATCATGTGTCTGAGAATGATGAAAACAAAAAGACGATGGAAGCAGTGAAGACGATACTCAAGAGGTAAATGATAGTGAAAACTTAGAAAATGACAAAGAAAGCAATAGCAAAGCAAAGAGAGACTTGCAGAAGTTGCGGAATACGAATTTAATCAGTACGTAATCCAAAGCTTACTTATATTCGAGATACCACGGACTTTATTTCAAAGCTTAAAGACATTAATTTCGAGATTCCAAATAACGGTTTAGTGTTTTGTTTCGACGTTTGTAAACTTTACCCATTTCGAGAAGGAAGGGACTAGCAGCGTGTAAAGAAGCATTTGATAGAGCCAATTCTTTGATGCCGACTGAAATGACAAATATGGATAATGACCATATCCCTGTACACAGCACAAATTCGATAATTCAGAAAATCAGAAACCGAAGGCATAAAAAATCAGGATAAAACAGAAACCAACGCAAACACACAAACAAAAACCTCCACCATATGAAAAGAAGCGAACTCCCGAAATTGGTGGGAGACCAGGTGCCCAGGAAGAGTAAGCATCTCCTGCTTGCATGCAACAAGCGTCTCTTCAATTCGGTAGAACTGTCACAACCGGTTACTTCCATTTCGGAAGACAAAGAGTACAACAGTTGGTAGGATGGTTCAAATGGTCTATGACAGACTATCACTTACGATTCTGGAGAGTGAGATATCATAGTGTATGACGAGTTCCCCATATCGACCGTAGAACTTCCTCAGTGACGATGATAGTCTGTCACAAACATATCTTTGACTGAGACGCTTATCCGAAAGACGCATAGCTCTCAGAACAAAATCCGTATATTTGGTACTTGCTCTGGCATAGCGTATCAACTGAGATATGAACGCGCCACAAGCAGGCGATGAAGGGATGTTGCTACTCAGGAAAGGAAAGTTTGTAATGCTGAAATCGAAGTCGTCACGTTAGTCATAGAGTGAGGTGTTCTTGTGACCATCAGTGTCGTAGGACAACATTATGTCCAAATAGGATGTTGAATTATTTGTCTCTGTACTTTCTTTGACTTCAAGCTCCGAAAGATAGATATTGCTGAGGTAATCCGCGAATTTTGGATTATTGATGGACAACACATGGTCTATGTATCTGTAAGTGAAGTTGAAGTCAGAAGCAAAGTATCTTTACCCTTCAGAGACCAAAGATTAAATGAATTCAGCTTCATACGAGTAAAGGAAAATGTCGGCAAGGAGTGGGGCATAATTGGTCCCCATTGGAATTCAGACGATTTGCTGGAAGACCTTTCTTCCAAACACCACAAAAATATTGTCGATCAGAAAGTTTACCATCTGAATGATATCTGTTTCAGTGTACTTATTTTCAGAATCGGACTTTTCTTTTACAAAGTAGGTTTTGTCATAGTTAACAACAATAAATTTGTATTTGCGATTGCCGTTCTTGCTTGTAATTTTTGCGAGTCTTTCTTTCAATTTAAAATGTGGGATTGTAGTGTAAAGTTTCGAAAAACCAAAGGCTTTGATCGAATGGACTGTACTAAAATGAGTGGATTTCAGATGTTCTAAAAGTTCCTTCGAATTCTTTAAAATCCACATCTGGTTGATACCACTACGAGACTATACTGTCGAGCAATATTTTTGAAGCCCAGATTTTATTTCAGATAAAACTTTGGTGAGAAAAATCGATACAAATATGGTAGAATTTTTGAGGAACCAGCGATGAAACGTTGTTTGTACGGATTCTTTTGCATTTTAGGTATGCAGTATAGATATGGTTAATCTAAATCTACATTGTTAGAGTCGAAGCCAAAGGAAGCAAGAGCTGATTTGTGGTTATCTATTATTGCAGAGGCAGGAAGGTTTATTTGGGTGTAAGTGGGATTTCCAGATGTCGAATTTAAACCCAACTCTTTAACCAGACTGTCGAAATAGTACTTCTTGCAAGTAAATCAAAGGAGGGGATCTCCAACCACACTAGGTTGCAGCACCCACAGCAAAATCCCAAAACACCCATGCAAAAAACACAGAACAGATACCCACAGAAAGAGACGCAAAAGGGACAAGGAACACCAATTCCCACAGCAAAACCCCAAAACACCCAATGCAAAAACACAAAGCAGAAAAGTACAGAAAGAGACGCATAAGGGACAAGGAACGCCAACGCACAAAACAGAAACATCAAACACAAAGGACTACATATCAACCAACGAGACCAATAAGCAACCGGTGCCGACTTAGGACGGCCATCTGCCACAGAAATAGCAGAAGGTGTGGTTATCCTGGATTACGTGCACACAACCCTCCTACTTTTCCGATTACCCAGAGGTCTCGAAGAACGTACAATTTTGGTGTAAAACAACTTCCTCACTGTCAGATGACCACACACAAACAAGACCGTAAAACGCAGGGGCCCAAGCAACAGAGATGAATATGTAAATGGATATAAAAAGAGGTCGTACGTTATACAGTCCGTGCTCTGCCGACTGTAGCAAGCTCATATATGTTACCACCCGAGGAGTCCGACTGACATTCAGAGAGGACAGGTGGTCGGGGCCCTGTCTTCTCTAAAGAGGTTTGGACAGGGCCCGTCATGGAGTCCCGTCGTCACAGACAGTCAGAGTGCAAGTTTTAAGAATGGATCTCTCCATTATCAATTTTGATATTTAGGCCCAAAAATGGTGTTTCTGTGTTTGAAACGTTTGCCTTATTTAGAATCAATTCTTGTGGACAAATAACATTTTTTTTTACTTTTCAAAAACAGAATTGTCGATAGTAAGAATATCATCCAGGTACCTAGAATTACCAATGAATCATTTCACATCATCATTTTTTCTTTGATTTTGAAGATTTTGGATAAATTCCTTTTCATACGTGTATAAAAATAAATTTGCAACAAGAGGCGCACAATTAGTACTCATATGCATACCTGCAACCTGCTTGTAGAGTTTCTCACCAAATCTTAGATAATATTGTCCAAAAGGAAGGACAAGGCAATACACAGATCACCACATGTCCATGATTTGTATGATTTGTAATCTGTGGCGGAAAGGAAACCCTTCGATTCAGATTTACAAATATAAGTTTTCCCCTCTCGATCAAAACACCATTTAATGAGTTTGGACAGACGATCATTCATTTTGTCGTGAGGAAGCGTGCTGTACATATTAGAAAAGTCGTATGAAGATATCGTATTTGCTTCACAATTTCTTGATTTCATTTTGTCAATCACATCCCCTGAATTTTGCACCATTCCTGTTCATGACAGTTTCACAGTATTTTGCCACGTGTTTCTTTATAGCCGTGAGTGCTGACGTCAGATTTCTTGACAAAATTGTACTTGAGCAGTTGCTGGAATTAGCAATGTATCGAAACTTGTAAGGGGACTTGTAAATTTTGGCATACAGTATATTTTGGGGAGATCGAATTTAGAAATAGGGATGTTACGAAGAGATTTCACTGTTAGGTTTGTTCAAAATATTGGGAACACTTTCATTGCTTTCGATATAAGTATTAGTAGAGGAAGTTCCGAAACTAAAGTTGGTATGTAGTAGCGTTTTCAAATAATTATGGTGTTGTTGGCTGCTTTGTCTCTGTGCAATTATTTAAGGCTTAAATATAAAACACGATCGAAATGGTAGGAATGGTTTCGGATTTAGTTTCGGGGAGGAAAATTACAAACACGTTGAAGGAGTGGCGATTGGTTCGAGACTAAGTAGGAATTTTGAGTGCGCATATATGCGCAAGTGGGACGAAGAAGTTCTAAAATAAGAAAAAGCCTAATATTTTCTACAAAACGTATATCGTAGATGGATTCCGATTTTGGAACGGAGATTTCATAATTGAAATTTGCCGAAAACGCGAACAAAATCAAGAAACCATCCAAATTTAACTACGATGGAATACAGACAGTATAGAATATCTCGACACCTTGGTTAAGAAGGAAAATAGACATATGTATACAGATCTATTTTCGAAACAGACGGATAAGCATGTATTATATTCCTACCAAATTATACTCTGTTCCTTTACGGAAGTTACACGAAATCTACAAATATACTAAGGACCTCACACTTAAGCTTTACCGATACATGTTCCCCAGAATACAGACTGCAATGAGTCATCATGGATATTTCTACTATTCCTTTATTTCTAGCAGTTAGATCAGATAAATCAGAAGAGAAAACAAACCGCCCTTTCATTAAAGCACGATTTCCAAACAAATGGTCAAATTTTGAATCACAAAACTGTCACGGAAAAAAACCCACATATTTCAGAAGAAAAGAAACTCCTTGTATTTCCTATAGCTACACACCAACAGTTGCATCTAAAATTTACAATTACAAACGATTCCTGCAGTGTTTTGATTAAAGTAATCCCTCACTACATCCATTTCCTTGCGAATGTTCTTCATCTTATTTCAACTACTCTTGTGGACACGTTATTACAGGTAACCTTAGTATAGAGAAAAGTTGAGAAAATTGTTAAAAGAGGGTCCCAAATACAGAATGAGTAACTTATTTACATGGAACCAAAATTTCAAAATTATCATTGACTCTTGTGAGGAATATGCAAGACGTTTGGCAAAGAAAGAGGATGTACAGATTGACACCCTTTCCGAATGAATAAAATCCATCAGAGGGTTACTTTTATCTAGAATTTACCGATAAAAATCATCTATGAACACCAGATTTGAGTCTAAATTTAAAGACCCTGAAGTTACCACAGAGCTTACCTACCTCCAAGATTACACCAGCAGACAAAGCCTCAAATACTTACACATTGCTTGCAAAAAGTAATCTAGATTTAGATTTACCATACTTATACTGCATACCTAAAATGCACAAGAATCAGTACAAACAACGTTTCATCGCTGCTTCCTCAAAATGTTCTACCAAATCTGTATGATCGATCTTACTCACCAAAGTTTTATCTGAAATTAAATCTGGACTAAAAAGAATATTGTTCGACAGCATATTCCCGTAGCGGTATCAACCAAATGTGGATTTTAAAGAATTAGAAGGAACTTTTAGAAAATCTGAAATTTGAAGACGTTTAACATCCACTCATTTGAGTACAGTCCATTCTATCAAATGACAAATATGGGTAATGACCATATCCCTGTTTACAGCACAAAATCGATAACACAGAAAATCAGAAACCGAAGGCATACAAAATCAGGATAAAACAGGAACCAAAGCAAACAAACAAAAACCTCCACCATATGAAAAGAAGCGAACTCCCGATATGAGAGTGAGACCAGGTGCCCAGGAAGAGTAAGCATCTCCTGCTTGCATGCAACACACGTCGCTTCAATTCGGTAGAACTGTCACATCCGGTTACTTCCATTTTTAAAGATATAGAGTACAATTTTTGGTTGGATGGTTCAAATGGTCTATGACAGAATATCATCCACCATTCTGGAAAGTGGGACATCATAGAGCATGACGAGTTCCCCATATCGACCGTAGAACTTCCTCAGTGACGATGTTAGTCGATCACAAACATATCCCTGACTGAGAAGCTTATCTAAAAGACGCCTAGCTCTCAGAACAAAATCCGTATATTTGGTACTTGCTCTGGCATAGCGTATCAACTGAGATATGAACACGCCATAAGCAGGCGAAAAAGGGATGTTGCTTCTCAGAAAAGGAAAGTTTGTGATGCTAAAATTGAAGTCGTCACGTTTGTAATAGAGTGAGGTGTTCATGTGACCATCAGTGTCGTAGGACAACATAATGTCCAAATAGGATGCTGAATTATTTGTCTCTGTAGTTTCTTTGACTTCAAGCTCCGAAGGATAGATACTGCTCAGGTAATCCGCGAATTTTGGATTATTGATGGACAACACATCGTCTATGTATCTGTAAGTGAAGTTGAAGTCAGAAGCTAAGTATCTTTTCCCTTCAGAGACCAAAGATTGAATGAATTCAGCTTCGTACGAGTAAAGGAAAATGTCGTCAAGGAGTGGGGCACAATTGGTCCCCATTGGAATTCCGACGATTTGCTGGAAGACCTTTCCTCCAAACACCACAAAAATGTTGTCGATCAGAAAGTTTAACATCTGAATAATGTCTGTTTCAGTGTACTTATTTTCAGAATCGGACTTTTCTTTTACAAAGTAGGTTTTGTCATAGTTTACAACAATAAATTTGTATTTGCGATTACCGTTCTTACTTGTAAAGATGAACAAGGCGCCATATCGCATACATGGATTGCAAACAAAAGGATGATAGTGTCATATTTTTTGGCAACCCATTCCTACTTGCTTCCTGTAAGGTTTTGTGAAATTCTTTGTATCAGATTCGGACAAAAAGTTGAAATTACCTCAGCCAATCAGAGCTCTTCCCGGCCATATTTATTGACTGATCGCGGCACGGAAACACATACTTATTAGAGTACAATGACTACTTCGTTCGGGTAAGGTTTCGAGAAATTAAGTGTGGCGGTGACAGAGGACGAAAATATGTCAACCAGTCAGAGCTTTGCGGGGCAATATTTATTAAACGATCAGCACGACAAACAATAACTAAGAAGAGGACATTCAGTACTTGCTTTTTGTAAGGGTTTCTTTTAATTCTGTATTGCAGTCGTAGAGGAGATGTCAAAATTGTGTCACAATTTTGGTAGAGAACCTTGAGCACTTGCGTCCTGTAAGGATTTTTGAAATTCTGAGCAGGGGTTGCAGACCAGAAGTCGAACATATATCAGCCAATCAGAGCCCTTGGCGTTCATATTTCCGATCGGCACAAAAAAAAACACACTCATGGTAGAGGGCATTGAACGTTGTAATGTTTCGTAAAATTTCTGTGCAGGGATGGTAGAGGAGATGTCGAAAATGCTAAACGTTCACGACGGACGGACGACGGATACCGGTCTAAGCACCTTTACAAAAGGTCACTGGAGCTTCGATCTGGTGAGCTAAAACGGACGAAAACTATAGCATTGCGCGTAGGGCATGACTTGGAGGTTTTTCGTCATTTTTCCATGGAATACACTGTAGCCATCATCCAATAGAAAACAGATTGGAGTAATTCCTTATTATTGAATTTCCTACCAACCATCTTTCATTTTTCTTGTAATCCATTCGAGACCCATTATGATGTACTTCTTATAAAGTATCTGAAAACATGTCGTCCACGGAGATATCAGCGGATAATTGTTTTTGTACAGTATAACCGCATTTTGTTTACCAATTTTGAGAAAATGAGTCTGTGACATACATGTCAAGGATATGCATTCTTTAGAACAACTTCCTCTTTTTGCTTTTAGATATTTAGAAAGAGATTAAATGCATCCTAAGGAAATGTATACCTTTATGCACTAACAACAGATATTGGGAATGCATATTTTAGAATATAAAGAAGTTTAAAGGTACACTTCTCATGTTTTGGAAATGAATATGTTTTCTTTAAGATGAAATTGCTCATAATAACATTTTATCATGATATACTGTCAATAATACCTTTTTATTCTATAGATCTTGTTGTAGACCACAAATGTTGTAATAAAAGGTAAATCGCTATCACAGAAGAGAATTTTGCATGGATGAATATTGCAATATCGGGCAACTATGACTCATATGATGATTTTATGCTGAATTTGTGCTGATGAACTATAACAGAATTTGCCTTTGGTATTCATTCACATATTCATCTACTTTTTACTTGGTCCTAACGTGTTTTTGTCATGCTTGATAATCTTACAGCGAAGAGGCTATACTACAAAATGATATTTAATAGACTATTTCATATCAACGCTAAACATGCATTTTAGACAATCCAGGACCCGACATGACAACTTTTGGTGTTATCTTTTATTATGACGTCATAGGTCTCGGGTGACGTCACAGTTAAAAGCTACGTCAAATGTTGTGATATCGGGTCTTGGAGTGTCTAAAATTCAAGTCTACTGCTCTAATATGAAAATCGTGTATTGGCGTTCTTCGAGACCTAGGATAACCAGACAAGTTGGAGTGTACTCCGTATAATCACACCATTTGCTACTATTACCGATTGATCTCATTAGTAAATGTGACATTTCTGTTAAGCGATTTGAATGTCGTCTTTGGTCTTCCTTTTTATATTTGTTATTCCTAGGAAGAGGTGATAAATCCCAAGAGTATCACTGATAAGCTTTCAAAGATAGAGGTCGTAATAAAAATCACAGTGTTTCCGATTGTTGATACATTGCATAGATTTACTTAACGAGGCTGTGTCTAATTAGAAAATGATAAATTTTACCCAAGGTATTTTGACTTAATTCGGATCATATAATTGCAGTGTTATAACATTTATTAAATGGGAAAGAAAATAGAAGTTGACCGTTCAGTATTATGTAGGGGTCATCTCAAAGATAATGGTATCTTGCATTGAGACCTTATGGGGTTTTACTGCAAAATAATGATTTTTCTCAAATTGTTCATACTTTTGTGCAAGAGATTTTAATTATTTTCATGTTAATTATTTGTTGTATTTCAAATATCATTTTAAGAAAGAGAAATTTAAAGTTCACCATCATCAAATGTTTCTAATTTTAGTAGGCATCGTTAATTGATATTTCCTGTAGTGCTCATATTGATAAACATATCTCAATATCAATAACTATTTTTGAAAGCATTTTAAAAAATGAACTCTTAATCTTTACAGTGAGAAATTTTGCAATTTCGACCATGAGCATCGGCTAGACGATAAAATTTATTATTTTTTTTGTTCACACGCGGTGCACTGAGACATCACTGTTAAATCTGATTTCAATAAGTTAGCGTAATAAAGGTCAATATAATCAAGCTTTGTCAATGAGCTTTAAAGTCACTGAGTTACTCAGTAAACATAAACGCGCGATCGAGGTTCTAAATGTATTCAATGGGTAATGAGAGGTAATTGGGGCACCAATTTATGGAATCCTGAGTCCTAAAATCAAAGCAAAGTTATGATGTAAAAATTAATTAACTTTTTTTTTACCAATTTAGATTTTGAAAAAAAAAACCGGTAACTTTAAGGGTTCTGGGCCCTGACAATTTACATTAAACTCTATAAGAAAAAGCTCCTTTTTCCTAAAATGTTCAACAGAAGGAATGAGCATCAAATATCGATTGGTCAAAGAAAAATTAAAAAAAATATTTTTCATCCAAAATCGTAGAAAAATCAAAAGTTCAACAATAAGTTTTTCTGCAATTAATTTGTTTCTATATTTTTCAGCAAGGGGAAAGAACTCTTAAAATGAACCTTAAGTTTTCAAAATATTTCTTATTTCGATATTTACTAGGGTAGTAGAAAAGTTGTTACAATATCTTATGACACAGAAAGATATTTAGTGATGAATAAATTAATTTCAATGTTTTTGGCATAATTTCCTTCATTGCCCATTGAATACTTTAATCAGATATTGATAAAATACAGATTTCTTTAATACCTTAAAACATTCTCTTTCTTAAAGTAAACGGAATGCATTCTCAACGTTGAATGAAACGTGGATAAAAATCTGTCTTTCGTTCGTCACTATAGTTTCAAGCCGTAACATGAAATAATAAATGTTCGGTATCATACGTGTATTTAGACATGTACATTCACGTACCAATAATTCTAATATGACTTGAAATTTTCTCACTATATGTACTATAGAACTCGCCTGGTGTAAAATCTCCAACAAACTTCCAGTGCGCTAAGCTCCGCCCATTCACGTGCTATATTAGAATATAAATAACAACTAGCTAGCCGTGATTCATTGTCCAGTAATTCCACTCGTGGAATTACTGGATAATAAACCACGGCTAGCTAGTTCTTATTTCTTGAATAAACACTGGTCATGTTAGTTGGAGATATATCAAACTGTATTGAAAATGCCATAACAATTAGTTTTGTTCACCCAAATCTGTCTTTTATCAAAGCATCTGAAAGGTAAGTAAATCTTTGATCGCTGAGCGATATAAGTCCCCTACCGGTACAAATCTATGTACTGCAACTCTGTCTAGAACGCTTCAATATTTAACATAAATTTGAACTTCATCTGTACTTGCACCAAAAGTTGAATGCCCACACAAAAATCAGTTCATTACCTGTAGTAATAGAAAAGGTATGGATAACTGAAATTTTCATAAAATTTGCCGAGCCAAGGGGTCTTAAATCAAAAAAAAGTACTTATACTTTATATGTATCACAGTAAGATGTATTCACACACATGTACCAAAAATCAGCTCATTATGTGCAATATATTGTGTAACAGCCAAGAAAAGTCCGGAACACTACAAAATTCACGAAATTTCCTAAGTTCAAGGGCCATAATTCTTGTAAAATTAGGTCAATTGATACCAAACTCCAACTTGATCTGTATCACACTCATATATTTTCATATAGCAAGAATCAGTTCGGTATGTGCAATAGAACCGAAAAAAAGTCCGGAAAACTGAAAATTCCATTAAATTTGCTAAGTGCAAGGGGCATAACTCTTATAAAAATAGGTCAATCGAATCCCAACTCAATTGTGATCTGTATCACATTGAGATACATCCACATACCATAAATGAGTTCATTATTTGCTACAACAGCGAAAAGAAGTCCGGACAGACAGACGGACAGACAAACGGGGTGGAACCTATAAATCCCCTTCGGCAAGCCGGTAGGGGACTAATAAAAAAAGGATCTGGAGCAATATTTATTTCGGTCACGATTTTCCGAAAACGAACAGACATGCGTGAATGAAATCAAGTCTATGACATAACCAATGTTACCTAGGTGATTTAAAACGGGTGTATAAAGGTGGAATTGGTACCTTGGAGAACTAATTCATGTAAGAGGCAGAAAGTTTGTAAGCATGGGGTTCTCAGAGTCTCATATCCTGTCAAAAGTAGCACTCGCATGTTTACCGATAGGATGCTTATTTGTAATAATAGGAACGGCCACAGACAACTGGTACTCTTACACACTGGATTCATTAGGTGTAAGTCAATCCTACTCTAGCGGACTTTGGAAGGTATGCTTTGAATCAATTTGTGCTTCTATCGACGAAGGAGTAGCAGGATTACGAGTAACAGTTCCAGGTATGTCTTAAAATATCTTTTTTAAATAAATTATTTTTAAGGACATAGCGCATAAAAGTGATTAACAGAATTTTAATATTGTTTTTTTCGTAATGTTTTTATGATAACGATAATAATGATTTCAAAGAATATTGTCCAACTTTTAAAAAGCGCTTGCGATCTAAATACATCGTTTTTGCGTATGCATTAGAAATTAGTTAAATGCATACTATAAAGGTGTCAAAATGCAATTGTTTCTTAAAGAAATTGCACAGTAGTATAGGCATGAGAATTTCCTTTTTTGTCCCACATATTTCAGAATTTTGCAGTTTTTTTCTTTTCTCAGAATCTTCAAAATTTGATTTATTTGAAGCATTTTAAAACTCCAAATTTTCTTTTAAAATGGTTCTGTTTAGTCTAAAATCTAGGTCTACATGTTCATGTTTTCTAAAAATGCAGATTGCATGCCATTTAAAATATTCGTTTTTTGTAAAAATAAAAAGGCATGCTATTACAACAGAAAAACTAAACAACCCGCACTTTTGTACAGAATAGAAGGTATTTTAAAGTTTCTACATGAATAAGAAGTGGGCAGAGCGTCAGCGAGCGGTTGATATATAGAGAAGACTTAAGATGGCTATTTTCAGTATGAATAATCAATGTTGTGATTATCCAGATATAAATCATTTCGTTAGCTTCCCCGAATACGCAATTATAATAAGGAGAATAAACTTTAAATTAAAGTCAAGTCATATAAAGTCAAGTGGATCATTTTTAGAAGATTTCGTAATATTTTTTTACTTATGTTCTTCGCATCATTACTTCAATTCTTCAATTGAAGAAGCGATGTCCCCTAATGAACACCGTAAATGATCTAGACTACATAATATCGTTTTCAGCATATATGCAGGCAACACGGGTTTTCGCAATCCTGAGTATTCTATTGGCTGCTGGAGGCACTACAGTGATGGTATTGGCAATCATTAGGAATGAATATAAACCACTACAGATATTTGCCATCGTGGCACCTGCCTGTGCTGGTACGTAAAAACGTTTAAATCATTCATCGCCTGGGTCGTTGTTGTAAGTCAAAATAAACGAATGCAATTTTGGATAATATACATGTTTTGTAATAATTCCATTTTCCAGAAAGTGTCGATGACCGTTTTAAACCTTGATTCTATATGCACAGACACCAGACATCAAATCATTTGCCAAAGTTGTTAATTGTGACGTCATATTTGATCTCACTGACTTTATGTTTTGTCATGTTTCCTATTATGACGTCACAGTAAAATTATCGCAAGATTGTGTGATGTCATGTGTCTGACCACCCAAAGAATCTACAGGAAAATCACCTTTTGAAATTGTTTCGAAAAGAAAGATAAATAGTGCTTCTTTTATCATTCATTACATTGAATGTAGATTATGCCGAAAAGCCAAGACAACATTGGAAGATAAATACATGCACAATTCTGTTCCAAATGCTGACACTGGACGTCAAAACACAAATTTCAAAAGCACCGACTTCCTTTATTTTTTTACCTTATCCAATATCGTTTTCATTTCTTTAAGTTACCTCCTTCATCCTTTTTTCGAATCAAAACACTGTTTTTATTGGCTTAAGGGGTATGGACAAAAGTTTATCGGCCATATTGGATTTGACGTGAAGCATACTTGAAAATCTCTCGTTCTGCAGAATTAAGACTCCAATCTTAACCATTTTAATACTGAATTTTCTTTACCTCAACATCGTCATTTTCCCATAATTTTAAACAAAAACTGCATCAATATTTTTACATGACAACCATTTGAACTTAGTGCACCGAACTGCGCAGCTACAGGTTTGCAGGATTCATGATTAATACTATAACCTACCTTAAACGTTACTATCATCATATGTCTACAAACATTTGTCCTCCAATTTTGATCATACGTTCTCAAAATACCGGGTATCTTCATTTTACACGCAAGGGGCTAGTAGCCATATCAACATAGAAATGAATCCAGGGGCGGATCCCCGGAATGTTTCACATTTGTAATTTGTCACCTATAATTCACATGACTATCCCACTTCTCTAATATATATCATGTAAATAATTAATAATTGAATCGCAAACAGTCGAAATTCTAGTGAATTACCCCAGGAACTTTAAAATCGTTTATTTTTTCTACCTATGTTGGGGCGGATCGGCACGTGAAAATGGCTACCTGTAAAAACTCGTGTTCGAAAAGACACCGTGTTGTATTAACAAGCGATTTATATGATAATGAGACCTTGTACTCAAAATCGAAGGACAAATGGTTGTAGATATAGTATCAATGTAATGTTTAAGGTAAGTTATAGTATTATTAATAAATTCTTCTGAGGTGCAGCTGTGCAGTTCGGTGCATGAATTTAAAAAGTTTCTTATGTTAAAATCTTAATGTAATTTTCCGTAGAAAATATGGGAAAATGTAGCTATTGGGGTTGAGAATACTTGGGATTAAAATAGTTGAAGTTGGAGCCATGACTCGTTGTAAGGAAAGATTTTCAATAACAGACTACATAAAATCCAACATGGCGAATAACGGTTTGTCCATACCCCTTAAAGATTTTAGAAGCTATGATTAGAATGTTGAAATGTGCGCATGGTGCACCAAAATTTTTCTAGATCATCTATTTGAATATTTATAATTCAAATATGATTTACGCTCATTAAATTTTCGCTATTCATATAATAAGTATTTGGGTTTACTCTTTTTCGACCAAAAACATTCCTGTTGAAACATAATATGATGAAGTGCACATAGGGTGTACATAAATTATTGCCGCAGAATATGCAAGTAATACTATATTTGAAAATTGATTATATTCATTTTCGCCCTTTGTATATTTGGATTTCTTTCATTTCGGCCTTGAAAATAACTTTTGGTACATTGAAAATATTACAATGGAACATATATTTCATAATTGAGTCTTCTACTTTCCAGCACTATGTGCATTCATCGCCGTGGCAGTTTATGGAGGTGAATACGAAAGCAACATTCCAGCTGTTGCCAAACAGTTGATTAAACTATCCTGGTCCTTCGCGCTTACCGTCGTTGGTGGATTCATTGATGCCTTTTCAGCTGTTTTATTTTCTGTTAGCTTCTTCAAGTCTTGAGTTCATCAAATAGGATTGGCTGTGGATAGATGTGCAAATAGACTTTTATCTGAATAAAATTGACATTTTGAAATCAAATTAAAACGTACACAATGTATATCCAATGCTCGTGAAATATTTTTAAAAATAATCATTAGCAAGAACTGCTCATGCATATATTTTCATGCTGAATTTGTAAATTTTTTATTATTGTATTTCTAATGATGAATTATATCAATTGAAAAGTATTTCAGTGAAGTAATGAGTGTTCATTTGTTATTGTACATTGTCTTGGTAATTGTAAGGGCGTGTCATCACTGCGCATTGGCAATTGCCATAAATAATATTCATTTCCTAATTATCGGCATGTCAATGAATAAAATGTTTCTTCCATGGTAATTAAAATCAGTGAATGAAAGTCAACACAAAACCCGAAATCAGAATCCAAACAAAATCACAATTACAAAATATTGAAAAAAAAATATATGGCAGAAATTAGGAGATCTCCAATAACACTTCAATATTCAGAGCAAAATTTCTAAGCACCCATTGTAAAAACAAAGAGCAGACACGCACAGGAAGAGAAGCAAAAGCTGACCAGAAACACCAAATCACATCACAGAAACATCAAATACAACTGAACATATAAACCAACTATACCAATTGGCGATCGGTGCCGATTTAGGGCGGTCATCCGGATAACGTGCCCACAAACCTCCCTCTCTCCGATTACCCCGAGGTCTCGAAGAATCTCCTCAATGTAAGATGACCGTACAAACAGATAGCATGACACAGGGTCTCAAGAAAAACACAGATGGATATGAATGTTAAACGTCCTCAAAGTCATTAGCATCATTTCAAAGCAGTTAAATTAACAGCATGGATCAGACATGCACATTTCGGGTATTTAACCTTCTTCAGGGATCCTCAATCCCAAAATATGTGAAAATCATGTCCAGAATATACCGAAAGACGTAGCTAGATGGCTGGAATATGATGCTACAGGACCAAGGTTTTGGAAGCTGAAATGTTGAATGTGTTTGTGGAAACCACCAACCGTAATTGGTCAACTTCGCTACATGTAAAAAATGGATAACGAACTGAAGGAGGACGAAATACACTCCGTGTTCTGCTGGCTGTGGCGAGTTCATGTGTGTTATTACCCGAGGAGTCCGAATGACATTCAGATAGAACAGTTGGGGACCCTGTCTCCTCTAAAGAGGTTTTGACCTGGGCCGTTGTGGAGTCCCAACGTCACAGTCCAATCGTCACAGTCATTCAGATTGCATTTACTTAAAATGCGCTAGTACAAGGCTGTAGAATTGTCAAGGGCCAAGCTTAGTGTCCGTCCGGCGACAGCAGATGATATCCACGGTTATAATGACACAGCTTCATAGAAAAAAAGAAGGACAATTTTATCTAATAAACAATCTCAAGAGTTCAATACTTGAGAAAATAAACATTCTTTTTGATCATGCATCGGTATTTCCAATAGACATGGAAAAATTTGAATGCGGAAAAGATACACTACAAGAATATGTATTAGGGACTCCGCATCGTTATGATTAAAACCAGGTAGTCCTCTCTATGGTTGTTAATTGTTCCTACAATCATGTATGCAGAACAAGCATTCGGTAGTCTTGTCCGAAACGCCTCTACCAAACACAGCCTTTTATTATATTGTGGACGGTGGTTCAGGGCAGAATCAGGGAAATTCCTCAGTGAAATCCGAGTCACTCGTTCGCCTCTTCGTTTAGAACGTAAAACCATGTCCGGGACTATTTACACATCGAAATTGCAAGAGGAATGATTTATTTACTGTTGCACCTGTTGTATTTTCTACTGGATAAGGCCTCAATCAGGCATGCTGCTGCTTACAAGTTTCAATTTTGCTCGAATCCACCACCAAAGAGAGCAGTGACGTAATGCAAGAATTGCGCATATCATATAATACTAACTCTTCGGAGGGTAGATGATGTCCACTTTATTTCAATAATGAAATTGCCATGACCCTACCCAACCCCCCCCCCCCCAAAAAAAAATAAAACACCAAAGGCTAGGTTCGATCATATATTTCGGACTATAGGTAGCGATCCTATTTACTTACTACATTTGTAATACGTTGTCCTATCAACGACAGAAAGAAGGTAATGTCCGCACAGCTCACTTCAGAAATCTAAATTTTGAAGTTTTCCCTGCTTCGTACATTGGGGATATATCTCAAACTATCGTAACTAACGGTGTAAGATATATGTACATACGACTAAAACTACCTCACAATGACACAAAATAATTTTAGATGCCATTGGGTAGTTTTCGATGTTAATTTTATCGTGACGTCGCCGATGTTAAACATTGATTGGAAAACGTCAAAGTGATCACACTGAAAGTAACATAGAAAACTCCTCATCTTAAACTATTTGTTTTCACTTTGAGAGTAGGATTGGTCTTACAAACATATAACTCACACCGTTAGTTACGAATGTTCGAAGTATATCTCCCTATTTACGTTGTAATCGGAATATATGCCAACAAAGTAGACAAAACTTCAATTTTCAAATTTCTGAAGTGAGCTGCGCCGACAGTAGTTTTCGTATTGACAAGTGTATTGTAGGTAAAACTCCTAAAGAATGAAGTCGTCGTAATTACTATTCTTAGTCAAGGGGTCCTAAAAAACATATACTTTATCTGTATCACACTAAGGTGTATTCACAAACATGTAACAAAAATCAGCTCATTATTTGCAATACATTTTGTAACAGCCAAGAAAAGTCAGGAGCACTGAAAAATTTACGAAATTTTCTAAGTCCAAGAACCATAACTCAGTGAAATCGTAAGTAAACTCGAAATTGATCTTTATCACACTAAGATGTATTTGCATAATAAAAATCAAAGGACTGAAGGTCCTGCGAGTTGGCAAAAAGTAACATTGAGACGAACATACAGAAGACAAGTATAAAACTGGCACAAATCAAAGTCCAAATCTATGCCTCAAATGCTTGAATGAGTGATTCTCACAATTCAAGAGTTGTCTCAAATTAAAAAAAAAAAAGTCTGGAAATATATAAATACATGTATATAAAATGAGAGAACTTCTTAACCAAATAACTGATTTTGAGGTCAGAGTTCAAGGTCAATATGATCATGTCAAATTTGTTGCAATTGTTATGGGTGTATGTATGAAGTATAATGTCCTATCACTTTTACTTACAAACATATAACTCACACCGCTAGTTACGAATGTTCGAGGTATATCTCCCTATATACGTTGTAATCGGAATATATGCCAACAAAGTAGTCAAAACTTCAATTTTCAAATTTCTGAAGTGAGCTGCGCCGACAGTAGTTTTCGTATTGACAAGTGTATTGTAGGTAAAACTCCTAAAGAATGAAGTCGTCGTAATTACTATTCTTAGTCAAGGGGTCCTAAAATACATATACTTTATCTGTATCACACTAAGGTGTATTCACAAACATGTAACAAAAATCAGCTCATTATTTGCAATACATTTTGTAACAGCCAAGAAAAGTCAGGAGCACTGAAAAATTTACGAAATTTTCTAAGTCCAAGAACCATAACTCAGTGAAATCGTAAGTAAACTCGAAATTGATCTTTATCACACTAAGATGTATTTGCATAATAATAATCAAAGGACTGAAAGTCCTGCGAGTTGGCAAAAAGTAACATTGAGACAAACATACAGAAGACAAGTATAAAACTGGCACAAATCAAAGTCCAAATCTATGCCTTAAATGCTTGAATGAGTGATTCTCACAATTCAAGAGTTGTTTCAAATCTAAAAAAAAAGTCTGGAAATATATAAATATATAAAATGATAGAACTTCTTAACCAAATAACTGATTTTGAGGTCAGAGTTCAAGGTCAATATGATCATGTCAAATTTGTTGCAATTTTTATGGGTGTATGTATGAAGTATAATGTCCTATCACTTTTACTTTAGGAGATATTTGCTTTTGAAACTTCTTGACCAACTTAAAACCAACATCTTAGGTTTATTAATTATCAAACTGAAAACCCTTTTTTCCTAGTCGGTAAATAGCTCATCAGAGCTAATGTTTATTGTTGTAAATTATGTCTGACTTTAAATAAATATTATTGATTGATTGATTTATTTATTTCTTGTGTTTAGTCTTCTACACATCCACAATTTTTTTTAAAAATCTAAGGTCTTTTTTATCCTAATTACAATACGTTTGCCTATCTATCTAAAAAAGGGGTGGTCCTCAAACAGAGGAGGAAAGTACAAAGAAAAAAGATGCGCCATATTTTAATGTACTGACATGAATATGTGATCGCTATTCCTGTAGCATCGTTCCTTGTAGCATTTTTTTTTTTGCATTCTCATAATGCATTTAACCCATTATTTACAACTTGAACTTAAACGTCTGTCGTCTAATATGTTCTTTTGTCAAATCGTAGTGGTCCTATTTCTTACTGCGCCAGTAACATTGTGCGTTGTTTGGTCCGTGTAGGGTTATCAAGTGCAAAGTTGAAAGCCATAGCAATGAGAGTTGGCTTTGCCAACTCAAAAAACAGCAGTCAAGAAATATCCAGAAAACAGAAATTTTCATTAAAATTGCTGAGTGTAAGGGCAATAACTCTTGTAAAAATAGGTCAATCAAATCCCAACTCAAACTTGATCTGTATCACATTTAGATACATTTACATACCATAAAGGGGTTCATTATATGCTACAACAGCGAAAAGAAGTCCGGAAAATTAAGGTGTGACAGACAGACGGACAGACGGACGGACAGACAACGGGGTGGAAACTATAAGTTCCCTTCGGCGAGCCGGTAGGGGACTAATAAAAAAAGTTCTTTAGCAATGTTTATCACGGTCACGATTTTCCGAAAACGAAAAGACATGCGTGAATGATATCAAGTCTATGACATAGACAATGTTACCTCGCTGGTGATTTAAAACGGGTGTATAAAGGCGGAATGGGTACCTTGGAGAACTCATTTGTGTAAGAGATAGAAAGTTTGTAAGCATGGGGTTCTCAGAGTCTCATATCCTTTCAAAAGTAGCACTCACGGGTTTACCGATAGGATGCTTATTTGTAATAATAGGAACGGCTACAGACAACTGGTACTCGTACACTCTAGATTCATCAGGTGCAAACCGAGCCTTCTCTAGTGGACTTTGGAGGGTGTGCGTTCAATCAGTTTGTGTTTCATTCGACGAAGGAGTAGGAGGAGTAAAATTAATAATTCAAGGTATTTCTTATAATATTTTTGTTTAATACATTGTTCTAAACAAATAAGTTTAAGTGTATAGGGTATTAAAGTAACAACTTCTAAAAAGCGCTTGTGATCTAAATACATCTTTTTGCGATTGCTTTAGAAATTAGTTAAACGCATACTATAAAGGTATCAAAATACAATTGTTTCTTAAAGAAATTGCACAATAGTATAGGCATGAGAATTTCCTTTTTTGTCCCACAAATTTCAGAATTTTGCTGTTTTTTCTGTTCTCAGAATCTTCAAAATTTGATTTATTTGAAGCATTTCAAAACTCAAAATTTTCTTTTAAAATGGTTCTGTTTAGTCTAAGATCTAGGTCTACATGTTCATATTTTCTAAAACTGTAGATTGCATGCCATTTAAAATATTCGTCTTTTGTAAAAATAAAAAGGCATGCTATTACAACAGTAAAACTGAACAACCCGCACCTTTGTATAGATTAGAAGGTAGTTTAAATGTTCTATATGGCATTGAATAAGAAGTGGGCAGAGCGTCAGCGAAGCCCCTTCTTATTCATGTAGAAACTTGAAATTACCTTCTAACCGACTTAGATGGCAACTACTCCAGTGACGTAGAATTAGCGCGCCCGGTTATCATGTCTGATAACATTCTGAAGGTCTCGAGTTCGAGCCGAGCTCAGGCCACACATTTTTAAATTATTCACTGTTTAGTTTTTGTAAGATGCAGGATCCATGAAGACGGTTTCTTCATAGTTTTTCACATACAGTGGTGATCGTAGTAGTTTACACACTGTTTGTCGGAAACTTCGGGCACACCTCGGAAACTTCGTTAGGAAAAACTGGTAATTCGGAAACTTCGGGCAAAATTCCGCCCTAAATTTACCGATGTTACCTAAAATTCCTAACTTTCCGAATTTCACCAGAATAACCTAAATAATTGTATTTACCCGAAATCCAAAACGAGGCTGCGTTAATATTTATTATTATTGTTTATTTCTTTTAATAAATACATTATTTCGAAATTGTTTTTCATTTGAAGGCATCAAATGTACAACTGATTCAATTTGATTGTCTAACGAGCATCATTTGCACCATAAAGTGACGATAGAATTCATTTTCGTTTTCTATTATTGGAAACCACGGATCTGTAATTTTTTGACGATAAGTCGAGGTTAATTTCCTCAAATTTTAGAAAATAAGATATATTCTGGGATAATTTTAATATAAAATTAGACAAGTGATCCCTCTCCTTTGCCTTTAGACGTGGTATGGGTCACCCCTCCCCTCTCCCCAATCAAACACAGACAAACATGTACATTTTTTCACTCACTACCGAGAAATTACATATTGCATAATGATGATAATAAAACAGCTTTATCTCTCTCTCTCTCTCTTTATTTTATTTTCCCCCTTTTTTATATGAATAGATCTGCATGTTGTCGGATTCGGAATGTTCTAGGTCTACTTTCGGTTTCAAAACATTACTACAAGGACTTAAACAGAAGGATTGGAATCTCGTATTTTCCCGTTAACATCTCGCGTGCCCTTTTGATATGCAAATTAGGCAACGAGATGTCAGGGTTGTGATATTCAAAACCATGAATGCCCTAAATATGTTGATTATGACAACATAAAAACGACTTGAATAAGTAGAATAGATTGTCCTGATCATTTTGGTACCAATATTTGATATTACGTCTTGAAATAGTCGAGAAAATGGTAAATTAAATTTAAATCGGGTCATGTTGTACTCGTAGTCGTAATGGCGAGGGCGAACTTGCGTCGAGATCCCTTATATCTGAGGCAGTTATATTATGGTCAATTATCGACTTCTATACATGAAATATAATTCTAGCAGATACAAAAAAGTCCAGCTTTATTTTAAAAACAACTTTTCTGAGATACGTTATAAAATAAAGCAGAAAAATGGTTTTTAGATGGCTTGTTTACCTTCTTCGTTACAGGCCGTGGGAAACAGGTGATCGTAAACACCCCCATTTTCGAAGTCTTGTATTCTTATTAAAATCAGGTATCATGAAATAAAATGGAAGTAATGCACGCATTGGGATTTATTAATTATTTTGATAACAATATTCCTTGTGTTTATCGTGTTTTGTATGAGAAAACGGGTCAGAGCGTTGACCTGCCTACGCCTTTTGGGAAAATGGCCGCGCGTACCGACGAGTGAAAACACCCATTTTCGAAGCCCCGTAAAACAATGAAATTGTCAAATTAATTGAATAAAATTGGTCCTAATGCACACTTTAGGTTTTGGTCTTTATTTTGATAACAATATTTCATATGTAAATCTTGTCTAGTTTGAGAAAATGGGTCAGAGCGTTGGGCTGTCTACCTCTTTCAGAAAATGGCCGCGCTTACTGACGAGTGAAAACACCCATTTTCGAAGCCCCGTAAAACAATAAAATTGTCGAATTAATTAAATAAAATTGGTCCTAATGCACACTTAAGGTTTAAGTCTTTATTTTGATAACAATATTTCATATGTAAATCTTGTCTAGTTTGAGAAAACGGGTCAGAGCGTTAGGCTGTCTACCTCTTTCAGAAAATGGCCGCGCGTACCGACGAGTGAAAACACCCATTTTCAAAGCCCCGTAAAACAATAAAATTGTCGAATTTATTAAATAAAACAGATCCTAATGCACACTTAAGGTTTTAGTCTTTATTTTGATAACAATATTTCATATGTAAATCTTGTCTAGTTTGAGAAAATGGGTCAGAGCGTTGGGCTGTTTACCTCTTTCAGAAAATGCCCGGGCATACCGAAGAGTGAAAACCTCTATTTTTGAACCTCCGGTATACAATGAAATCGTCGAATAAATTAATCAAAATTGGTTCTAATGCACGCACTAGGTTTTCATTGTCGATCTGCCACCAATATTTTATGTGTAAGTCTATAATGACTGAGAAAACTGGGACAGAGCATATGCCTATTTAACTCTCTTTTACGATATCAGGGTCATAACGGCGAATGTCAAGGCTCCGCTTTGAAGCTAGATATTATAACAATATATCAATATATTTTGATGAAATTGGTATTTGTTGAAACAGTAAGGTTTCATCTACATGTACGTATCAATATTTTATATGTTTATTGTGTGATGCTTGAGAAAATCATGTTATTTAATCACCCTTCTCGGATAGGACTTGGGCAATGTTTTGATCTCGTTCAGATCTCGTTACACGCGAGGTTTCGTTACTATTCTAAAGGCGGTGTAGAGAGTTGATTACTACGATCGAATTTTTGTAGCAGTAAAACTTGATGTTTTATATTTCTCCCTTGATGAAATGCACGAAACAGTCAGGAATTTGATGTAGAATGATCATAGCCGTGTTACATATTGAAGAACAGACTGGTAAATGTCAGTACTGACAGCAAGGTATCCAAGAATCTGCAAGATGTGCATGGTAGAATTGTTGCATCATGGCATGCATGTACATGTACCGATGAATGGTACCAGGGACGTATATAGTACGTATCAAAAACAACAACAAACATGGTCCAAACATAATGAAGGAATCGCAAACTGCTGTCAGAGCCACTGCATTCAATCCAACAATCAATGATTGACGTACGGATTGACGTACATTTCTACGTACGGCCCGGTATTCTGGAAATTCAACGGTAGGTTAGTACACGTAGGACATGTAAAATGATCTGATGATGTTTAATATTTATTTTGTTTTGTGATTCGGGCTTGGACCGTTTTATTATGCTGCTGTTGACTGATAATCCTTACTCGGGTAGGGACTATCAGTCAACGACAGTGTAATATAACGGTTATTATGTTACCGTTGACCGATAGTCCTTACTCGAGTAAGTCGACAGCAGTATGATATATAATTGACTGATAAATCGATCCTTACTCGGGTTAGGACTATCAGCATAATTTAGAACAGTTTGTGTCTGAATAACAAAATTAAGAGATTATGATTTAAATCATTGTCCACCAGTCTTTACAAAAAAATTCAACCACTGGCCCGAAGACAAGCTAGACATTGAAAATGCCCCCATCTAAAAAGTATTTGGCTTGATTGCAAAGCAATTCCAGTCTATAGATTGACGATGTCCGCCTGTCTGTCTATCCGTCTGTCTGTCATCCGTTGTCAACATTTTGGTTAAAGTTTCTGGTTTAAGCAAAATCTAAGAAACTTTACCTTGACCTTGGACTATGACATAGTTAAAGATTTTGGTTGAAGTTTCTAGTTAAAGCAAAATCAAATGAACTTTATGCAGTAGAAACTTTATGTTATACATGTAGGTTGCCTTTGACAAGACCTTTCAATTTATCTTGTAACATTTGACCTACTGACCTTGACCTATAGGGCTTTAACCTAGTTAATGATTTTGCTTAAGTGTCTCATTGAACCAAAATCTCAGGAGCTATATACATAGTAGAAACATAATATTATACTTATTGCTTGCCTCTGACAAATCCTTTCAATATATGCCATAACATTTAACCTGACCTTGACCCAGTTAGTGACAAAAACTTACTTTGCAATCCGGCCATACTGTCTTTAGCAGTGTTTTATTTGTTTATAAAATATAATTGCATTCCTCTACCATATAAACATATAATTTACGACTAAGTGAGAACTATACAATGATATCTATTTGGTAATAATAGGAATTTACCTTTATGATTTATTGTTAGATGATGTGATTTAGATGTTTGTTATCATCACATTTTTTGTACTTGTTTTATTTCAGGATAATGAGAGTCAACACATACAACATGGTCAAACAGAAGTGAGTGATCATGGATTGGTGCGGCATAGCTTCCTTCCTTCATAATTTGTGTATCTTGGACACCAGAATCAAGACAAGATGAAGAAAAATTAACAGATTTATATTGCATGTAATACATGTATGTGGAATGGCAAAAACAAGTGGTTTCTGATGTACTCAGATTGAGAAATTTAATGTCGCCATATAAAAATCACTTTGTTAGGCTGTTTGTTCATCTGTCTCTGACTGTCTGTCCGTTTGTCAGTCTGTCACATATTTGTCTGTAACTTACTTGATATACATCATTGATCAAACATTTTTTTTAAACTTGCAGAGATAGTAAAGCATGATCAGACTCAGCAGGTCAAGGTCACTTTCAAGGTCAATGATCATTACGAAGCATTTTTCGTTAAAAATTTTAAAATTTCATTTATTTTTCATCAAAATGTTTTGAAAGTTGTATAATTCAAGAAATCGGCATTGATATATTAGGGCAGGGACAATACTGCACATAGCCGATACGATACGTATCATGATACCCGATATCGGATATAATATGTATCGCAATACTTAATAAATTGATAAAACCTTCTCAAAATCCTATTTGATACTATTTATATTCATCGTATATAAGTAGCTTTTTTCATTCAACAGGTTATATGTATTCAATACTAGCTTTCTGACCAGAAATTTTTCTGATTCCTATAACATGTACTTCATAAACCAGGAAACAAAATGTTTACCACACCAATCTTGTGCTGTACTTGGCATTTCTAACTTAAGCCACTTCCCCGTAAACATATTTCACTTTCTCCGAATGTTACATGTACTTTCATTTTCTCTGAAAGTTATTTTTGTTTTTGGCGTGGTGGACAAAAATCCAGAAAAATCAATAAAAAAATTTTGTAAAATTTTAACTTTGGCATGTTCGGATATATCGATACTTGGATTGAGAAAAAAATATTGTGATGCATTGATGAATCAGAGTATTGTACCAGCCCTATGATATATGTCACAGGTTTTTAGATCATGTGTCACATAGTTGTGAACTTAATGAGTTAAAGAAGATCCTGACGATAATCTCAATACCACTCACAATAGAGCGCAAAATTTAACATCGACGGACCCCCAGCAAGCCAGAGGTGGGACCAGGTGCCCGGGAGGAGTAAGCATCCCCTGTTGGCTAGCCGCACCCGCCGTCGATGTTTATGAAGCATGGAAATGAAAATATAAAAACTTCATGCACTGTCTGACGTTATGTCTATATAGAAAGTGCTATGGCGACAATGTCAGGGAAGTATATTCAAAACACTTACTGTCAAACCCCTCGCGGGGAACTATTTTACGAGCTCCACACGGCAAAGGGCATAAGTGTGACACAAATGAGTTAAAGAAGATCCTGACGATAATCTCAATACCACTCACAATAGAGCGCAAAATTTAACATCGACGGACCCCCAGCAAGCCAGAGGTGGGACCAGGTGCCCGGGAGGAGTAAGCATCCCCTGTTGGCTAGCCGCACCCGTGAAAAGGGAGGGGGATGTTCATTGAAGATACATGATCATATATATATATATGGCTACAGTATCTATAGCTTATTGATATGCATCATAATGAAGTATGTTTAGAGGCTATAGTCTAGCTCAAGGTCATTTTCAAGGTCAAGGCAATGTTTTGGGGTCAAACATGTGACAGGTGACATACTAGTACCTGTTCTTGAACAGTGTTAATCTTGTACTCAAATGTAGACAGTAATTTACCATCTACTGCCATTCACACTTGCTGTCTTTTGACAGTTACAGTTGTAAATTTCTTATTGTCAGATTGATAGTATTCTACATGCACTTCATAAGTTGCAAGAAAGGAAATAAATTGTAAAGCAACTGGGTTTTGGTATCTAATATTAATTTTTTGAACTATACCTTCTTGACCTAGAAGGTGTTGAATATTGATCCACATTATACTTGAGCTGAATAAGCTATAATAATTACAGTTACAATGAAAATGAAAGGGCTTAAAATCTTTGCAAAAATATATATACACAAACATGTCAGCACAAAATGCAAAAAAAAAAAAAAATAACAAGCACTTACAGAAGTTGGATCAGCCAAAGGTATATAGATCATGTTTGCACATGTAAATTTATATTTATGATGTGATTAGAATCATTAGATCACTTATTTGAATATCTGTTTATGCATGATCATGCTCATCAGTTCATTATGTTACACTTCCTTTTGATTTCTACTTTACTCACTGCAAAGCAAATACACCGTGCATATATCAGGAAAACTTTATTCAATGTCTGTTATTCAGTATTTATGTCAAGGTTATCTTCAAAATCAAAGTCACATATTGAGGGTCAATCTGCAACGAGCAACTTGCCCTCTCCTTGAACAAATCAGTTTCTGGTCCTCCTGGTTATCAATTTTATTGTGTTGTTTGCAGAATTACTACGTATATGTAGCACTCAAGGGTTCTTTAATGACCTGAACCTAGATCAGAGGTCAAGGTAGTTAACAATAGACTTTCTTGGCAAAACTTTGTGACAAAACTTTTTCCCATCTACATGGTTTTCAAAAACATTTGACATAATTACTCTTAGGACCCAAGGGTGTATTATGCTCTTAAATAAAAGTAAGAGGTCAAGGTCATAATATACTTTTTTATGAAACTGTGTAGAAGATTCAGTATGAATACTTTGAATGAATAGTTGGGTATAATTCATTCATTTATGACAGATCTTGCATAGGAGTTTTTACCTCAAGATTGCAGACAATCACAGGTTTTCGGACAGAGTCCGGCAACATATTTGTATCTCGGGACTTGTAAAAAAATCATAAATAGTGTGTGACGGTACGGTTATCGTGCCAAGTTAGCTCAGTTGCTAAGAGCGTCTGCCTCCATAGCATAAGGTCTCGGGTTTGATTCCCGGACCGGCCACATTTTTCATTCTGCCTATCACAATTAATTAGTGCAAAGGGCTGTCAAAAGATTGAGAACACCTTGGAAAGGAATTTGTTAGATATAGAGTTGTACATGTAATGGATAATGGTAGTTAGACAAAAATTTTAACAGATTTGTCGAACAAATTATAAAATATTGAGAAGGACAAAGGAACCCCATATGATTTTTATGAGGGGAGGGGCAGGAAGACTGCATCCCTCCCCAAGAAAAATGTCCAGAAAGTTTGCACCTCTACAAAAAGAATCTAGCCCGAAGGGTCTGCTGAATTATCTTTGGTCATGCATCCGCTAAAGAACAGGAAAAAAAATCGGGCCCTGATCAAGGACTTATAAACATTCCTTGCCCTGATCGAGGGTCTCCAAAATTAAAAACCAACAACAAAACCCTCCACGCCTCTCCATTGTACAAAATGCTGTTATTTTAAAAGCCACGCCAGGGGCGTATTGTATACCTCCCCGGTTAAGGACAGCTGAAATTCTAGAAAATCAAAAAAAAAAAAAAGAAAGAAACACACACACACACACAAACACACGATGAGGAATTATTAAAAAAAACAAACAAACAAAAAACAGAACTTGCCTGAAATTTGCAAACAAGTTCGATCATTAGCTCAGTTTATAGTCGGTACACAGTGTAAAATCGGCTTTTTATGTAGGAATATAATATATTACTTATTGTCTTTTGAAAAAACATTAGTTTTCTCAATTTGAAGTTAAGAAATCTCTAAGAATTTTTGAAAATGCCAAAGTGTTTTCACTGCGAAAAGTACAACTTCGTCGATCAGAGGAAATTCGAATTGTTTATATTCAACGATCTTTTCTTAGATAAGATCTTTTCTTTAGTTCAACGATCTCTTCTTTTAATACTTTCCTAATATCGGATCTTTTCTTTTTTTTATTTATTGTACACAGGGGGCCGAAGCAAGGTTTTTTTTTAATATTTCAATGACTGACGTGTCCCTCTTTCCATTTAATCAGCTACGTAACGTACAGCGATTTTCCGCAGATTCCATATATCTTTCATATAGAATCTGTGGGAAATCGTTGTACATAACTGATTAAATGAATCGAGGGAAAGGGGGGGGGGGGGATTTTGATTGCAGAATGATTTCATGGAAATAAAAATAATCTGGCTACGGCCCCCTGTGATTTATTCAATACCAAATTTGACTTGTATACATCATGATGTATGTGCGACTCTAGACAATCAAGGGAGGGGAAGAGTTATAACAACGTGAGCCCTAGTATTGCAAATTGCCAATAAAAAAGTATATGACTATGTTTGGAAATTTCAAGGGATATACCCCCCCCCCCCTTTTCAATTACACCCCAGAATTCCCGAACACATGTTGCATTCCTTTTGTTAACATAATGGAAATTTCGTTTTGCTGAAATCAATCTTAAAACTACCATTACCCCGAAAAACCCGAAATAGTACACTTTTTCCTAAAAAACCTAACTAAAATACCTAACTTTCACGGTTTACCCTAAATTTCCTACCGAATTTTAAAAATTCGGAAACTTCGGTCAAAGCGGTAATTTTCGTAAAGTTAGGATTCGGAAACTTAGGTAGGATTTTTCCGAAATTCGGAAACTTAGGTTAAGCCTCGGAAACTTCGGTAAAAGTGTGTAATCTCCCGTGATCACCACTGTATCAGAGCCTGTGATTGGCTTAGCTCAAATTTTGTCATCTAAGTACGATTTGACCTGAAATCCGCGTGTCATATTCGGGTAGTTGCGGTTCGCATTTATTATTATGCTGAATTTATAAATTTGTTATGTACGTTCTCTGTATCTTTGTTTGTTGATTTAAAGAAAGCAGCATGGACCAGACATGCGCGTTTCGGGTACTCAACCCTCGTCAAAGATCCTCAATCTAAACAATGTAATATGACCAAAGAATAATTAACAACAACTGCACGGAAAAAATTACTACAAATGTAACCATCCTGCACATATTGGTAGAAACACAATGAATTTTCCTTATATATGCCGCATAAGTTTCAAGAACATCTTTGCTAATGTCACTGGTGGCGTGATGTTTTCTTTTGTAACTTTACATAGTGTTAAAAAATGAAATTTCAACGTTTATGCTATTCTCAGTGTTGCGAATGGTGAATGACTAAAGATATAGGCCAAATTTTCTTTCATTTTGCGCCGTTGTTTTCTGATGTATTTATATGTCATATGCTTCTTTACGTATATTACCAACAGACAAATTTCTTTACTTAGTTCCAAACCCTTTAATCATGCAATGCATTATTCTTTCTGTGATCGCCTTTGAAACTGAAAGTGCTCTATATTTAGCATCAAATATTGATCATGAATCCGACAAAAAATTGTTGATGAATTAAAAGCAGGATTTTCGGTTAAGAGATGGTTTTAATGAAGACACCATCAAGGCAGAGGGCGAATAGCCTCCAATTAAAACAGTCAACATTGCATCATTTTATTAGAATAGAATTGCAAATGTCTGATACTATACACGAAAGTAGAATGCGTAAAACGATCACATTATTAGATTGGATTATGATAGGGCTTTTCAAATTATACGATAGGATGTCCGATCAATAGAATCTATCACCAAGTGTGAATAATACAGGGGAATCGCATACGAGTGTAAAGGATTTGCAATCCACTTGTGAATGTAGCAAATTTTTGCATGAGGATGAGCTTCCACTGTGCAAGTCGATACGTCATGATTGATAATGTTTCTCATTTAACTCATCTTATTATCTTTAAAATGATTTTTAACAAAACGCGAGACCAAAATGTGCTCAGATCTAACGATGCCGTAACGTTACGCTCTTTAACGTCATAGTTTATGTCACGAGAAGTGTGAGTCAACCTTTTTTCTTTTGTCCCAAAGCATACGTAAGTGCAAATCTGTAGGATCGGATGTGATGTATGATGTGCGATGCTTGATGTTTGATAGAATACCTTGCGACAGACAGAGTGCTGGGCGTACTGCAAGGTTTTACAATATCGCATCATTAGCCCCCCCCCCCCCCCCCCCTATAAAAAACCATCAAATCAACAAACATTCAATGACTTTTCAAAGTATAAACACATCCGCAATAAAAAGACAATAAAAAAACAAAGAAACAAAACATATGCCAGTAAAGAGCATATAAAAATAGGAAGACCGATTGGTATATAAAGAAGACTTAAGATAGCTATTTTCTGTATGAATAATCAATGTTGTGATTATAAAGATATAAATCATTTCGTAAGCGTCCCCGAAAAGGCAAATTATAATAAGGAAAATAAACTTCAAATAAAATTAAAGTCATATAAAGTCATATAGTAGATGTCGAAATATTTGTTACCACAATTTGTTTTATGAATTAATTATCTAGACTTCATCATATCGTTTTCAGCATATATTCAGGCAACACGGGCTTTCGCAATCCTGAGTATTCTATTGGCTGCTGGAGGCACTGCAGTGATGGTATTGGCAATCATTAGGAATGAACATAAACCACTACAGATATTTGCCATCGTGGCACCTGCCTGTGCTGGTACGTAAAAACGTCTAAATCATCCATCGCCTGGGTCGTTGTTCTAAGTAAAAATAAACGAATGAAATTTGGAATAATAGTCCATTTTCCAGAAAGTTTCGATGACCGTTTTAAACCTTGATTTTATATGCACAGACACCAGACATCACATCATTTGGCAAGGTTTTTAATTGTGACGTCATATTTGATCGCACTGACTTTATGTGTTTTCATGTTTCCTATATGACGTCAGGGTGAAAATATCGCAAGATTGTGTGATGTCTGTTGTCTGACCGCCCAACGAATCTACTTGAGAATCACCTTTTGAAATTATTTCGAAAAGAAAGATAAATAGTGTTTCTTTTAACATTCATTGCATTGAATGTAGATTATGACGAAAAGCCAAGACAACATTGAAAGATAAATACATGCACAATTCCATTGCAAATACTGACACTGGACGTGAAAACAAATTTCAAAAGCACCCACTTCCGTTTTTTTTTTCACCTTATCCAATATCGTTTTCATTTCCTTGGGTTACCACCTTCATCCTATTTTCGAATCAAAACACTGTTTTTATTGGCTTAAAGATTTTAAAAGCTATGTTACGGATGTTGAAATGTGCGCATGGTGCACCAATTTTTTTCTAGATCATCTATTTGAATATCTATAATTCAAATATAATTTATGCTCATTAAATTTTCGATTTTCATATAATAAGTACATGTATTTGGGTTTACTCTTTTTCGACCAAAAACATTCCTGTTGAGACATAATATGATGAAGTGCACATAGGGTGCACAGAAATTATTGCCGCAGAATATGCAAGTAATGCTATATTTGAAAATTGATTATATCCATTTTCACTCTTTGCATATTTGGATTTCTTCCATTTCGGCCTTGAAAATAACATTTGGTACATTGAACATATTACAATGGAACGTATATTTCATAATTGAGTCTCCCACTTTTCAGCACTATGTGCATTCATCGCCGTGGCAGTTTATGGAGGTGAATACGAAAGCAGCACTCCAGCTGTTGACAAACAGTTAGTTAAACTATCCTGGTCCTTCGCGCTTACCGTCGTTGGTGGATTTATTGATGCCTTTTCAGCGGTTTTATTTTCTGTTAGCTTCTTCAGGTCTTGAGTTCATCAAACAGGATTGGCTGTGGATAGATGTGCAAATTGAATTTCATCTGAATGAAATTGACATTTTCAAATCAAATTAAAACGTATATCCAATGCTTGTGAAATAATCTTAAAAATAATCATTAGCAAGAACTGCTCATTCATATACATGTATTATCATGTTGAATTTGTAAATTTCTTATTATTGTATTTCTAATGATAAATTATGTTAATCAAAAAGTATTTCAATGAAGATATGATTGTTCCTTTGTTATTGTACATTGTTTTATTTTCATTTATAAGGGCGTTTCATCACTGCGCTTTGGCAATCACTATACAAAATATTCATTTCCTAATTATCGGCATGTCAATGAACAAAATGTATTCTTCCATGGCAATTAGATCAGAGCAGAATCCCAAATCATCCAATGCAAAAACAAAGAGCAGAAACGCACAGGAAGAGAAGCAAAAGCGGGCCAGGAACACCAAATCACATCACAGAAACATCAAATACAAATGACCACATAGACTAACGAGTCCAAAGGGCGGTCGGTGCCGATTGAGGACGGCCATCCGGATTACGTGCCCACAAACCTCCCTCTCTTCCGATTATCCTGAGGTCTCGAAGAACGCACAATTGTGGTGTTAAATAACCTTCTCAATGTAAGATGACAATACAAACAGACAGCATGACAAAGGGGTCCAAGAAAAAAATACAGATGGATATGAAAATGGATAAAGAACTGTAGGAGGACGAAATACACTTCGTGTTCTGCTGGCTGTAGGGAGCTCATGTATGTTATTACCCGAGGAGTCCGAATGACATTCAGAGAGAACAGGTCGGGACCCTGTCTACTCTAAAGAGGTTTTGACCTGTGGAGTCCCAGTCCAATCGTCACAGTCATTCAGATTGCATTTACTTAAAATGCGCTAGTACAAGGCTGTAGAATTGACAAGGGCCAAGCTTAGTGTCCGTCAGGCGACAGCAGATGTTATCCACGGTTATAATGACACAGCTTCATAGGAAAAAAGAAGGAAAATTTTATCTAATAAACAAGCTCAAGAGTTCAATTCTTGAGAAAATAAACATTCTATTTTATCATGCATCGGTATTTCCAATAAACATGGAAAAATTTGAATGCGGAAAAGATACACTACAAGAATATGTATTAGGGACTCCGCATCGTTATGATTAAAACCAGGTAGTCCTCTCTATGGTTGTTAATTGTTCCTACATGTATGCAGAACAAGCATTCGTTGGTCTTCTCCGAAACGCCTGACCAAACACAGCCTTTTATTATAATGTGGACGGTAGGGCTGGGCAGAATCAGGGAAATTCCTCAGTGAAAACCGAGTCACTCGTTCGCCTCTTCGTTTAGAACGTAAAACTATGTCCAGGACTATTTACACATCGCAATTGCAAGAGGAATGATTTATTTACTAACATCTGTTGTATTTTCTATTGGATAAGGCCTCAATCAGGCATGTTGCTGCTTACATGTTTCAATTGCTCGAATCCACCACCAAAGAAAGCAGTGACGTAATGCGAGAATTGCGCATATCATATAATACTAACTCTGCGGAGGGTAGATGATGTCTACTTTTTTTCAATCATGAAATTGCCATGACCCTACCCAAAAACCTCCCCCCCCCAAAAAAAAAAACACCAAAGGCTAGGTTCGGTCATGTATTTATAGTTCGGTCACTATAGGTAGCGATCCTATTGACCTACTACATTTTTAATAGTCCTATCAACGAAAGAAAGAAGGTAATGTCCGCACAGCTCACTTCAGATATCTAAATTTTGAAGTTTTCCCTGCTTCGTACATTGGGGATATATATCAAACTATCGTAACTAACGGTGTAAGATATATGTACATACGACTAAAACTACCTCACAATGACACAAAATAATTTTAGATGCCATTGGGTAGTTTTCGATGTTAATTTTATCGTGGTCTCGCCGATGTTTAACATTGATTGGAAAACGTCAACGTAATCACACTTAAAGTAACATGGAAAACTCCTCATCTAAAACTATTTGTTTTCACTTTGAGAGTAGCATTGGTCTAACAAACATATAACTCACACTGTTAGTTACGAATGTTCGAGGCATATCTCCCTATATACGTTGTAATCGGAATATATGCCAACAAAGTAGACAAAACTTCAATTTTCCAATTTCTGAAGTGAGCTGCACCGACAGTAGTTTTCGTATTGACAAGTGTATTGTAGGTAAAACTCCTAAAGAATGAAGTCGTCGTAATTACTATTCTTAGTCAAGGGGTCCTAAAATACATGTACTTTATCTGTATCACACTAAGGTGTATTCACAAACATGTACCAAAAATTAGCTCATTATTTGCAATACATTTTGTAACAGTCAAGAAAAGTCAGGAGCACTGAAAAATTTACGAAATTTTCTAAGTCCAAGGACCATAACTCAGTGCAATCTTAAGTATGATCTGTATCACACTAGTATGTAATTTGCATAATAAAAAAAACAGCAGTCAAGAAATATCCGGAAAACAGACATTTTCATTCAATTTGCTGAGTGTAAGGGTAATAACTCTTGTAAAAATAGGTCAATCAAATCCCAACTCAAACCTGATCTGTATCACATTTAGATACATTTACATACCATAAAGCGGTTCATTATATGCTACAACAGCGAAAAGAAGTCCGGAAACTTAAGATGTGACAGACAGACGGACAGACGGACGGACAGACAAACGGGGTGGAAACTATAAGTTCCCTTCGGCGAGCCGGTAGGGGACTAATAAAAAAGGTTCTTTAGTAATGTTTATTACGGTCAAGATTTTCCGAAAACGAAAAGACATGCGTGAATGAAATCAAGTCTATGACATAGCCAATGCTACCTAGGTGATTTAAAACGGATGTATAAAGGTGGAATGGGTACCTTGGAGAACTCATTCGTGTAAGAGGAAGAAAGTTTATAAGAATGGGGTTCTCAGAGTCTCATATCCTTTCAAAAGTAGCACTCGCATGTTTACCGATAGGATGCTTATTTGTAATAATAGGAACGGCTACAGACAACTGGTACTCGTACACTCTAGATTCAATAGGTGCAAGCCAATCCTTCTCTGGTGGACTTTGGAGGGTGTGCGTTCAATCAGTTTGTATTTCATTCGACAAAGAAGTAGGAGGAATAAAAGCAATTATTCCAGGTATTTCTTATTATATTTTTGTTTAATACATTGTTCTAAACAAATAACTTTAAGTGTATAGGGTATAAAAGTAATGAACAGAATTTGAATATTGTTCTTGTCATAATGTTTTTATGATAACGATAATAATGAATCCAAAGAATATTGTCCAACTTCTAAAAAGCGCTTGTGATCTAAATACATCTTTTTGCGTATGCGTCAGAAATTAGTTTAAAGCATACTACATGTACCATAAAGGTATCAAAATACAATTGTTTCTTAAAGATATTGCACAGTAGTATAGGCATGAGAATTGCCTTTTTTGTCCCACAAATTTCAGAATTTTGTAGTTTTTTCTTTTCTCAGAATCTTCAAAATTTGATTTATTTGAAGCATTTTAAAACTCAAAATTTTCTTTTGAAATGGTATTGGCAATCATTAGGAATGAATATAAACCACTACAGATATTTGCCATCGTGGCCCCTGCCTGTGCTGGTACGTAAAAACGTCTAAATCATTCATCGCCTGGGTCGTTGTTCTAAGTAAAAATAAACGAATGAAATTTGGAATAATAGTCCATTTTCCAGAAAGTTTCGATGACCGTTTTAAACCTTGATTTTACATGCGCAGACACCAGACATCACATCATTTGGCAAGGTTTTTAATTGTGACGTCATATTTGATCGCACTGACTTTATGTGTTTTCATGTTTCCTATTATGACGTCACAGTGAAAATATCGCAAGATTGTGTGATGTCTGACCGCCCAAAGAATCTACTGGAGAATCACCTTATGAAATTATTTCGAAAAGAAAGATAAATAGTGTTTCTTTTAACATTCATTGCATTGAATGTAGATTATGACGAAAAGCCAAGACAGCATTGAAAGATAAATACATGAACAATTCCATTGCAAATACTGACACTGGACGCGAAAACAAATTTCAAAAGCACCGATTTCCTTTTTATTTTACCATATTCAATATCGTTTTCATTTCCTTAAGTTACCCCCTTCATCCTTTTTTCGAATCAAAACACTGTTTTCATTGGCTTAAAGATTTTTAAAGCTATTTTTAGAATGTTGAAATGTGCGCACGATGCACCAAAATTTTTCTCGATCATTTATTTGAATATTTATAATTCAAATATAATTTACGCTCACTAAATTTTCGCTTTTCATATATGAAGTATTTTGGTTTTCTCTTGTTCGACCAAATCATTCCTGTTGAAACATAATATGATGAAGTGCACATAGGGTATACTGAAATTATTAACGCAGAACATGCATGTATATTGGAAAATTGATTAATATTCAGATACGTTCTTCACATTTTCTCTCTTTGTGTATTTGGAATTCCTCCATTTTGGCCTTGAAAAGAACATTTGGTACATTAAAAATATTACAATGGAACGTATATTTCATAATTGAGTATCTTACTTTTCAGCACTATGTGCATTCATCGCCGTGGCAGTTTATGGAGGTGAATACGAAAGCAACACTCCAGCTGCAGCCAAACAGTTGATTTAACTATCCTGGTCCTTCGCGCTTACCGTAGTTGGTGGATTCATTGATGCCTTTTCAGCTGTTTTATTTTCTGTTAGCTTCTTCAGGTCTTGAGTTCATCAAATAGAATTGGCTGTGGATAGATGTGCAAATTTAATTTTATCTGAATGAAATTGACATTTTCAAATCAAATTAAAACCTTTATCCAATGCTTGTAAAATATTCTTAAAAGAAATCATGAGCAAGAATTGTTCATTCATATATTTTCATGTTGAATTTGTAAATTTCTTATTATTGTATTTCTAATGATGAATTATATCAATTAAAAAGTATTTCAATGAAGTTATGAGTGTTCCTTTGTTATTGTACATTTTTTTGGTAATTGTAAGGGCGTGTCATCACTGCGCATTGGCATTTGCCATATATAATATTCATTTCCAAATTATCGGCATGTCAATTAATAAAACGTATCTTCCATGGCAAATAAAATCAGTGAATAAAAATCAACACAAAACCCAAAATCAGAATCCAAACAAAATCACTATTACAAAATATTGAAAAAAAATATATGGCAGAAAGTAGGAGATCTCCAATAACACTCGGTTTCAATATTCAGAGCAAAATTCCAAAGCTACCATTGTAAAAACAAAGAGCAGACACGCACTGGAAGAGAAGCAAAAGCTGACCAGAAACACCAAATCACATCACAGAAATATCAAATAAAACTGAACATATAAAGCAACGATACCAATTGGCGATCGGTGCCGATTTAGGACGGTCATCCGGATTACGTGCCCACAAACCTTCGTCTCTCTCTGATTACCCAGAGGTCTCGAAGAATCTCCTCAATGTAAGATGACCATTCCAACAGATAGCATGACACAGGGTCTTAAGAAAAACACAGATGGATATGAATGTTAAACGTACTCAAATTTATTAGCATCATTTAAACAGCATGGACCAGACATGCACATTTCGGGTATTTAACCCTCGTCAGTGATCCTCAATCCAAAACAATGAAATATTGCCAAATTATGTGAAAACCATGTCCAGAATATACAGAAAGACGAAGCTAGCTAGATGGCTGGAATATGATGTTACAGGACCCAGGTTTAAGAAATTTGAGAAAAAAGTGGAAGCTGAAATTTTGAATGCGTTTGAGGAAACGACCAACCGTAATTGGTCAACTTAGCTACTTGAAAAAAAAATGGATAAAGAATTGAAGGAGGACGAATTACACTCCTTGCTGTGCTGGCTGTAGCGAGCTCATGTGTGTTATTACCCGAGGTGTCTGAATGACATTCAGAGTGAACAGGTGGTCGGATCCCTGATCTTCTAAAGAGATTTTGACCTGGGCCGTTGTGGAGTCCCGACGTCACAGTCCAATCGTCACAGTCATTCAGAGTGCATTTACTTATAATGCGCTAGTACAAGTCTGTAGAATTGTCAAGGTCCAAGCTTAGTGTCCGTCTGGCGAAAGCAGATTGTATCCATGGTATAATAACACAGATTCATCGAAAGAAGAAGGACAACTGTATCTAATGAACAACCTCAAGAGTTCAATACTTCAGAAAATAAACACTTCTTCTGATCATGCATCGGTATTTCCAATTAACATGGAAATAATTGACTGCGGAAAAGATATACAACAAGATGTATTAGGCACTCAACACAAAACGCATAGCACATAACACGTCATGATACACTGTCATCCATAGATTAGTAAACATCATATCTGTCCATGTTGCTTTAGAAAATGCAGAGCTTCAAATCTATTCTGTATAATTCTGAAGATTAACCTTATAAAAATTTTTTTAATCATCTGTAACACACATCACCCAAATATTTACATTTTTTAAAGTTTTATCTTTTTTTAGTGTAAAGATGACAATTTTTTAAAGAAAATTGTGCTGATGAAAAAAAAAAAAGTTTCTATAAGCATTTCTGTTATCACAATTAATAATTTTATATAATGTGAAGCTTATAACTATGAATCTAACAAGTTCAGAATGTGGAAAATTAGGATTTAATTATAAAAACTGTAGAATTATGTCCTTGTTTCCTTGTTAAACCATCCAACCAAAAATTGTACTCTATGTCTTCCGAAATGGAAGTTACCGGATCTGACAGTTCTACCGAATTGAAGCGGCGGGTGTTGCATGCAAGCAGGAGATGCTTACTCTTCCTGGGCACCTGGTCTCACTCCCATGTCGGGAGCTCGCTTCTTTTTCTATGGTGGAGGTTTTGTTCATTTGCTTTTGTTCCTGTTTTATCCTGATTTTGTATGCCTTCGGTTTCTGATTTTCTGAATTATCGATTTTGTGCTGTGTACAGGGATATGGTCATCATCCATCTTTGTCATTTTAACGGATGGCAGTGTATCTGTCGACCGCTTCATTATACAAGAAGGAATCAATCCAGCAGCCTTACAATTACTGGTTTGACATTTTTACAAACTAGTTCATGGCGCCGACAGTTCGTAAATAGGAATTTTCCCCTGCAAATTCCGAAAAAAAAACCATTTGTCTAAAGTTTGAATGATTTGAATTTCAAAGGGAGTTTCCCCTCATAAAACACGCAAAAAGTACAGGAATATGCATGTAAATATCCTATTTCTGTATATAAATCGCATTGTATTCATCTCCTAATTGACAATGCGAATAAAAAAAATAAGATTATCAATATTGATAACCTCATAAACTGCGATTTATAACTAATATATAAAGGAAAGCTTTTCAAAGTTGAATTATTTTCCATAAGGAAATTTGACTTCTTGTAACTGTTCTTAGATTTTATGACACTCTAAATACAAGAGGGCACATAAAATAATAGGGACCTATCATGTTTTGCTGAGCTACATATAAATCGTCGTATGCGGAATATTTATAAAAATATCTAAAGTATATCTAAAAGGAACTTTTAAAGCACATTTCTTTGTACTCAGTATAGGTCAAATGTCTTAAGAATTGGAATGGGAGACTCTTTTTCTAGTTGAAGCCTACTAGTCGATTTGAAAATTTCAGAACTTAAAAATGTCCTTTCCTATGAACTTTTTTTGATGATTCTTATCTATTGGATAGTACTGAACGATCCTAGCTTGATTGCCGCTCTGGCAACCTTGGACAACTGTTTTATCGGCGGAAATTTAAAATGGCAGCCAAATGCCTTCCGCCAATAGATGAAATTCAATTCTTTCTTTAAATATTTAGTGTGGCAAATCAAATCAAGGGTTTTGAGGGTCAACAAACCCATTCAATGTCATTGATACAATTTGAGTTCATTCAGGACTAAAAATTCAAGATGGCCGTCAAATTTCAACCTCAGTATGGTACAATGTGAATATTTCAATAAAACGCCCGTGTAAAACATCTTATTTGTAGTTGCAATTGTCCTAGAATACATTTATTTTGCCGCTTTGGTTGTTTTCAGCGAACACATGCTTCTGGAACAACTCTGCTTATCGGGGGAAATTCAAAATGGCCGCCAAAGAGTCTACTTCTACTGTGTAAAATGTAATAATCACTAGATATATCATGCGAAGCACATCTAATCAGGGCGTATAAGGGTCAAGAAATCGATATCTTGTGTCAATTTGCTTATTAGTTCAAAGACTTAACATAAAATGACTTCTCACTTCAATATTCACATTTCCTTACGAATAACTGTGGTGAATCGTACTGTATTTGGGATCCCAAAGGTGATGTAATCAATGTCTAATTTCCCTATGTCGATATGAGCTTACAAATGTTTTTTTACATAGATGGCACATTCTTAACCATAAAAGCGAAGAATCTTTTTTTTATAAAGATAAAAATAAATTGCAAATATTGTATGTTTTAAGAAAGGGGGATAAGAGTCGACCTGAAGCAAGAATCTACATAATAGAGCTATGAATTATTGTCAAAATATTATGTCAAATACTTAAAGGACTGTCCTATTTGAACGTCTGTAAAAAGAATTCAAGTTCTTCCAGGATTGCTACATGATCTGTATTCTTGACATAGATTATTTTCCCTGTCACTGTTCTTTTGACTTATGCTCTTGTTCTGTTCTAGATTCATTTCAAGCTGGTCATACTGACTACGTCTTACTCTTCAATCGAATACTCTCTGTGTTGTAAGAAAACATTTGAAATGAAAACCTGTTTAAGATATGATATAGAAGCAACCTTCAAACTTTACAGAACACTGATATCTAAGACAATTGCTTTCAAGATTTCACCCACTTGAGTTTTACATGCCAAAACATACGTAGTAACATTTCATCGTACCACAATTGAAGACTCCTCGGATTCAATTTTGATTGAATCACTGTAGAGAGAAAAGGAGGGAATCTCCTACCAGAAATCAAACATCCTTCGGTGTAATCATAGCAGATTAAATTCTGAAAGGTCTGCTCATTTACAAACTTAAGCGGCTTTATGAAGAGAAAGGAGAGTGCTAACTCTGTTACAATTGAGCAGCCTTCTTTACATAGAAGAATACATTCTATGCACCAGACATGCATGAATCGGACAATGAATGCTCATTAGTGTGTTACTTCCTGCCAAAATGATTCAAAGAAGCATAAACACATGTTATTAATGTTGTTAAGCCACATTTGAAGACATTCTATTCTTACAAAGTTCCATTGTAAGTATAAATAGCTAGAATAGAGATGCAAGTCTCAGAATGTCATTGGAAAATGGTACATTTCATCATTAACGTTATACATAAATATGGTAGATATCTCAACTAAAAATAAATTACACCGAGGGACTGTTGTAAAGAAGACACCAAACGCTCTCTATTGCATTCTTGTCGATTGAAAAAAAAGCTATACAGGCAAAGAAATTGCCATGAAGGTCAACAGATCCAAAATAACCAAGTTACCTCGAATGTACTGGCTTACTCTTGAATTCCCTGCATAACACAAACTGGTTTTATATCAACGTAATCAATAGGGAAACTTTATTTCTGTCTTTTGAATACCATTTTAATCAAATAAATGACATGTCTATCTTTGCATTACATTTTGAAGAATATTAGTCTGTTAAAGTTGAAAACATCCAATCTTATATGTCACTCTTACTCATCTTTCGTCATATAGGAAGTCGTATGAAATACTAGCTTAAGATATTTCATTTTAGGAAAAATACAATATTCACACATTGATTTATTACGTTTACTGATTGCTTCTTACGTATTCTTCTCTGTTCCCAGCTAGGGTGGTAATCTTGAAATAAGCATATAATTATTATAAGCTCAAGTCGTAGCAAGATCCCTGCGAAGAAAATACTACGACCCTTAAATTACTAATACGATGAATTGTCCTTACTTTTTCTTAGAAAAAAAATTAAATCAAAATAAATGTTCTTACATTGAAGCTGAAATTTGGCTACCATTTGAAGTTTTTTGATAAACCCATATTAACATAATGACAAAAGATATGGATTTTGTGGCCCTTTAAAAAAACAACTGAATAGATGCACCGCTATTAATGATTTAAATAATTATTACAACTTACTCACTGGTAGGGGACTATGTTGGGGCAATTTCGAATATTCCCCCGATGAAAAAAGTTGTCCTACAGGCATGTAAGAGCTAGAAACAACAAAAACAGCAAAATAAATGTATTCAAGTATCATTGCAACTTAACAAATAAGATGTGTAACACAAACTTTTTATTGAAATCTTCACATTGTACAATAATAAGGTTGACATTTGGTGGCCATCTTGCATTTTTAGTCCTGAATGAACTCAAATTGTAAAAATGACATCGGAAACGGATTTGTTGACCTCAAAACCCCTGATTTGATGTGCCACACTTCATATCTAAAGACAAAATTTTATTTCATCTATTGGTTGAAGGCATTTGACGGCCATTTTGAATTTCCGATGATAAAAAGAGTTGTCCAAGGTTGCCAGAGTGGCAACCAAGCTAGAATCGTTCGGTACCGTCATAAATCATAAAATAAGTTAATAGGAAAGGACATTTCTATGTCGGTCACATGTTATATAAGGCTGCCAAATCGACTATACGGGTTTCACTAAAGGAATTTCCCTGATCTACCCAGCCCAAAACTGCCAAAAGATCCGTCAAAGGCCGGGTTTGGTAAGGTATTCCGGACTAAAGGTACATGCAGTTTTCATATTGACTACTAATTATGCAGATATAAGGTTGTCTGGTACATGTAGCCAAGTTCGATTAACTTCTGTTGACCATCTGTCTCTTCAACGCATTCGAAAAATTTCTGTCATCAAAATTTCTTAAATTTCTATAACGTGGGTCCTGTAGCATCATATCCCAACAATACTGCTACGTCTTTCGGCACATTTTTGGATATAATTATTTTCACATTCTTTGGCCATATCACGTTGTTTAGATTGAGGATCACGGGCGAGGGTAAAGTACCTGAAACGTGCATGTCTGGTCCATTCTGCAAATTTATCTTTTTCCTAAATGATGCAAATTGATATGTTCTTCAATGATGCTCTTGAATTTGAAGACGTTTAACATTTGTATTGACTAGCGTAGGTAAACTCTTAAAGAATGTCCTCATCGAAAATAATTAGTATTTGGTCATGACTTAAATTCAATAGTCCTTGTAGCGACTAGCATAAAAAGTGTTCTTACAGTCTGGTGTAAGGTAGTCGTTTGAATTTGGTGGGTGTCAGTGCTGATGGACCAGGAGTCCCCAAGGTCACATGTAGCCAAGTTCGATCAACTTTGTTGATCGTTTCTTCAACGCATTTTAACTTTCTGTCACCAACTCCCTTTCAATTTCTAAACGTTGGTCCTTTAGCATCATACCCCACCCATCTTACTTCGTCTTTCCGTACATTTTTGGAATAACAACTTTCACATTTTTGGCCATATTAATTGTTTAGATTGAGGATCACTGACGAAGGTTAAGTACCCGAAACGTGCATGTCTGGTCCATACTGCAAATTCATCTTTACCTAAATGATGCTATTGAATTTGAAGACGTTTAACATTGATAACAGAGGACCAGTCAATGATTAGCACTAAGCAGACCTTGCTATGATTATTATATCCTACATACTTATGGTTTAAGTACGTAGTTCTCGAGATAAATCGAGATCTAAAATTAAGACCTTAACACAGCGATTATAGACGGACCATGACATTTTCAATATAACACATAAAACGTCAAGGTATATAACAGCCGCCTCATTTTACAAGAAAAATCGATCCAGCTACCTTAAAATAACTTGTTTGACAGTTTTACAAACTATATCACGGCGCCCATGGCTCGTAAATATAAATTTTCCTCTCTCAGTTCCCGAATCATAAAAAAATGTCTAAAATTGAATAATTTGAATTTCAAAGGGAGTTCCCCCTCTTAAAAAAGGTCTGGAATATGTATGTTAATATAATATCTCTGTGTAAAATTTTGTTATATTGTTTGTTTCTCTTTCATTTGACACCGGCAATAGAAAATCAAATCATCAATTATATTGATAACCTCATAAACTGTGTTGTTTAACTAATATAAAAAGGAAAGCATTTTTAATTTGACTCCTTGTAACTATTCTCATACTTCCCTTCCATGTTATGACGCTCCTGACACATTTGTACAAAAGGGAACATTAAACTGAAGTACATAACCACCATGTGTTACTGAGATACATTAATATCTCTTTAAACTCATTCGCCTTAAATGACGTCTCAAAACACGTTTCTTTGTACTCGATCACTGACGAAGAACCCAAAACGTGTCTGGTCCATGCTGCAAATTTATTTGTTCTTAAATAATGCTATTTAACTTGAAGACACTTAACATCAATTTAAGTCAAAAGGTGTGATGTTGGGTATTTGAGTGTCTAAAATGCAAATCTATCTAGCGATAATGTGAAAATTGTCCATTATGTCTATCGATAATCTGCGACGTTAATGAAAAATAGGTTATTTGCTAGGGAAACACACACACAACCAATTCTCGTGTTCGGTAATCCATCAATCTCGAAGATCGAACAATTGATGTGTATAATACCACCATCACTGTACCATTAAGGTACCAATGTAACAAGGACAATAACTTGTAAAGAAGACAATAACGGCTGTGTCAACCATTATGAGGTCAACGTATTGACAGTGAGCATTAACAAAATGTTCATGTGACATGCAAGACATAATGTAAAAAAAGTAAAAAAAAAATGTAATACAAAATATTTTTTCGAAAGACAAACACTTAGAATCAATATCGCTTTCGAAAACTTGTTGTGAACGTGCGAATTGTAAAAAACAATATCAAAAAAAAAAAAAAAAACAGAGAAATGTTTGCATAAAGGAGATGTAAGAAACTGACACAGGATAAAGCGAAACATACATGTGCATCAAGATACTGATTCTTAGTAAATATTTCGTCTTATCTATTTAAACTGGAGTATGTATTGACGTTTAATGCATTACTTTCTGCAAACTTGTCCTTGAATGCAAATTTTCTTTTCTAGGCAGCTAGCCAAACAGGGGATGCTTACTCCTCCCAGGCACCTGGTTCAATCTCTTACTTGCTAGGGGTCCGTCAATGATCAATTTTGTGCTCGATTGTGAGTGCTGTTGAGATGTTTGTCAGGATCTTCTTTATCTTATTTCTTCTGTATGATAATGAACTTTAAATATGTCGGAATAATTAGTAGAAAATGTAAATTCACACCGTCAAAATTCTTTTTTAGTCTTGTTAGTTATACCGCGAAAAAGAGACGTGTTGAAAAGTGAAAAAAAAATCATTCGACCGTAAAAAGATATTCCATGAACATTGAATTTCAAATTGTGAAAAGCGAACGATAGTCAAACACAAAAGCCGAAATCCAGTGACAAAGAAAATTCTTGGAAAAAATATATAACATAATTATTCCAACGAGAGGTAAAATGAAATAAAAAGGATCAGACAGGCGGAGACAATGACCTAGCTCTACAGAAAGATGAGGACGACTTCATCTAATGAACCATCTCCAGAGTCCAGAAACATGAGGACTTTTTCTGATGAACCATCTGCAGAGTCCAGAAACATGAGGACTTTATCTAATGAACCATCTCCAGAGTCCAGAAACATGAGGACTTTATCTAATGAACCATCTGCAAAGTCCAGAAACATGAGGACTTTATCTAATGAACCATCTCCAGAGTCCAGAAACATGAGGACTTTATCTAATGAACCATCTCCAGAGTCAAGAAACATGAGGACTTTATCTAATGAACCATCTCCAGAGTCAAGAAACATGAGGACTTCATCTAATGAACCATCTCCAGAGTCCAGAAACATCAGGACTTCATCTAATGAACCATCTCCAGAGTCCAGAAACATGAGGACTTTATCTAATGAACCATCTCCAGAGTCCAGAAACATGAGGACTTTATCTAATGAACCATCCCCAGAGTCCAGAACCATGAGGACTTTATCTAATGAACCATCTCCAGAGTCCAGAACCATGAGGACTTTATCTAATGAACCATCTCCAGAGTCAAGAAACATGAGGACTTTATCTAATGAACCATTGCCAGAGTCCAGAAACATGAGGACTTCAACTAATGAACCATCTGCAAAGTCCAGAAGCATGAGGACTTTATCTAATGAACCATCTCCAGAGTCCAGAAACATTCGGACTTTCTCATTTCTGGTCCATGCTGTAAATATATCTGCACTAATATGATGCTAATGAATTTTAAGACATTGATATCAAATCTAGATCAGCCTATTAGATTTTTCCATTTGAGACCTATTTCTAATTCGTATACTTGAAGCCCTTATTTTTGGTAGGTCAAGATACCATTGTGTATGGTTGTCTCTTTTTTCTGATATGTTCCCTTATAGGGAATCCCCGCACTCATAAAATAGACAATTGTACAACCATAGCCGTACATTGTTTAAAACATCAATGATTCGTTGAGAAATGGTGAAAGTTTCTTTACGTAAAGTAAATGCAAATAGTCTACTATACGGGAGTAATTAGATTGTCTCAGACAGTGTGATGATGTTATAGTTGTATATCTATTCTTTATTGTTTAGTTTAAATGTTGAAAAGGCACAAGTCTTCGTTGTTCACTGCTGTTTTGAACCGTTTTGAGTTTGTGTGTTGCTGCATTGTTGCCGTTTGAAGTCGTTTTCCTTTTTACATTGCGACAATATCAATATAAGAATTTATAATCAGAAAATTACCAAAAATCACTGTCAGTGCCGCCACCTTGTCAATGAATGAATTCAATTGAAAAATATAATTGTACACTATTATACAACAATTAAACAATTCAATTGACCCCTAAACCTGTCAAGCATAGAAATTGCTTTTCAAATCGTTAACAACTAGAGCAAGTTCTAATCAGCATGCAACCACGTGTGCATTGCATATTTATTTTCACTCTTTGATCATAGAACATTGTTTAGATTGAGAATCACTGACGATGGTCAAGTACCCGAAACGTGCATGTCTGGTCCATGCTGCAAAATTATCCGTATTAAATGATTCTGTTGAAATTTTGAAGACACTTAACATAGCCTGAATATACAAGACCTGTCTTGCAATTCGTTGTCATGGCATGCATGGAAACCACACCGTGTAAATAGGGCTTTAGAGATTTTCTTCATTTCTTTCTAGAGCGGTTGATAAATGTGTTGCTTTAAATCACAGAGCACTGTCTGACTATTTTGTGCTTAAAGTCATTGCTATAGTTTAGAAAGTTGAAACGTCAAAATAGGGACTCTGTGTTTTACAGTATTATTTTGCTGTCACCTTGCGAAAGATACGCTTGCTTTTACAACATATATTTACCACTAGCAAGAACAAGGTTGATGCGATATGCGAATGTTCACATCATTTGCTAATGTTTAGCGAAAGTAGTCCAACGTCGATGCCTTGTTCACAGTTATGGAGCTCCATCTTTGTATTGTCATTCATACTCTAGATTTCGTCGTATCTGCACGGACTGTATTAGCACGGACTGTATTACGCATGCCCTCTTTTTATATCCATTTACATATTCATCTGTGTCTCTGGGGCCTCTGCGTTTCGCGGTCTTGTTTGTGTGATGTCATCTTACAGTGAGGAGGTTGTTTTACACCACAATTGTACGTTCTTCGAGACCTCTGGGTAGTTGGAGAAGTGAGAGGGTTGTGCGCACGTAATCCAGGCTAACCACACCATTTGCTACTTGCGTGACAAATGGCCGTCCAAAGTCGGCACCGGTTGCTCATTGGTCTCGTCGGTTTATGTGTAGTCTTTTGTGTTTGATGTTTACATGTCTTGTGTCTCTTTTCCGTCTTGTGCTGTACTCGTCTTTTGTGTTTTTGCATCGGGGTGTTTTGCTGTTGATGCTGCAACGGGGTCTTGTTGGAGATCTCCCCCCTTCTTCTGTAACTATTATAAAGTTAATCGGCATTACCACGTAAGGATTGGTTTGAAGTATACAATAGAGGAAGTGCCAATCTCCAGGGGAATAAGGCATGATTGTGTAAGACTTCATTAACAAGGAAGTCCGATAAGTTAACATAATGCGATAGTTGATTACTGTTGGGTATCGTTTTGGGTCTGACATTGATGCATAGGCAAACGTTGGGAATATGGAATTCCAAAATTGTCTTGGTGATGCATATTTTTTTCAACAAACATGCGTTATTATAAGGCGCCATTTTACTATCTATTTTCAATATTACAAATTTTAAAAATTTTCAAAGGAAAAATTCTAATTTTTGATATCACAAAATCTTATCGAATATTTGATATCACAAAATCTTATCGAATTTTTGATATCACAAATTCGATTTTGTGATATCAAATAATCGATTTTGAGATACGAAAAAACGAATTTGAGATTACATAGATTATTTTTTGATATCAAAGAGTATATTTTTGATATCAAGAAATAAATCTGTAATATCAAAAGATAGGAAATAATAATAAACTAGATGGCTACTGTTGCAAGCAACAGACGGATTCCTCCTTTATTATACCATCCTCGGAACTGAAGTGTTAAAATCCGAATAAAGAAGATGGAAAAATAATTGCTTTAGTACCTTATTCACTTCAGCAAATAAGTCAAAAGAGTTTATGTCTAACTTGGGACTCTTTTTGATTTATCAACAAAATTGAAGAAAAAGATAATAAATACATCCCATGTTTACGAAAGCTTTAGACTCCATGATTTATCAATTTTGAATCCTTTAGTATACTATCTCAAAACAGAATTGCACAATGATTTGGAAATGAGAAAATTTCTATTGATAGAAAATAAGAACAGCATGTAATTCTACTAAGAAAAAAAAGGAAACAGAGTACAAGAATGAAATAGTTATCTTTCTTGGACTATGTTAAGTTCAGATTAGAAAGACTACTTGTGTGAAGATTAAATAGTATATGACCACAACTGTGAATTTTACAAGAGTAAATGTTTGTTATGACCTTGAGAATGATTATTTGACCTTGAAACATTGTCACAGATATAAGATAAGAACTGCAGGTTATTCTCAACAAAATTGATCTTGATCTTAACGAGGCCGAGTTTGGTACGAGTTATAGTGTATTGCGCATGGTTACGCGCATGGCGATCTTATTTGCTTGTTTCTTGACGGATTTCAACAAATTTGGTATCGATGAAACCAGAAAATTATCATCTACACTCCTATAGTAATGAATATTTTGTAAGATTTATCGTTTAAATGCAAAAATATCAAGTAAATGAGACCTCCGGGATATCGCCGTAAACGTTTCATATTTATAACGTCACCATCGGAAAATCAACCCGCTTGTTGCTTGGGAACAAAATCAAACAGGTGACTTATTTTTGACAATCTAACAGGATATTTTTTGGAGATTTTAGCGATATAATGGATAAGAAATTTCAAGTTTAGTATCTCGAATTATCTTTGATTTTAAAAATTTTTCTGCAATTTTGTAAATCTTCGTATTTTGCACGGAAATGTTATCGAATAAAGTTTCTCTGTTTGAAAACTTTGAGCGAGTGAATTTTAGTATCAACTCTGCTCTGTTCAAAGATGTAACCATTCTACAGGTAATTGCACGCATTATCGAGAACGAGCGAGATGAATGACGTTCATTTTTTGACCTGTAACGTCAAAATTGAAAACGCTTACGTTTACTTTATTCTCTCTTTTTTTTTTTTCGTGTTTCCGTATCTCTAAATTGATTCATGGAACTAGATGTCAGCTTTTTTTCACACATACTCGCACATAAAAATAATACATGTTATAGATAAAATAAAATAAATTGGGGGTGGGATGCAAAACTGACACCAGAAGTTGTTACAAACGAAAAGGGCGAATAATGCTTGACCAGGGATTTAGATTTACTTGGTTTATTTTTTCAATACATCATTTTTAAACTTGGTTATTTTCATTTTATCTCGATCATAAACTATCGTAGAACTTTGTGTTTATAGGAAAAAAAGTCAAAAGTATAAATCGATCATGCTTGTACCAGAATTTCTATATTTCACTGAAAAACAATTCTCGAATCGGAGTCACTGACTCCATCCCCCCCCCCTCTTTTTTTTTTGTCTCATGTGCCCGTTGCTTGCATTCGTAGTAAATGTATGCATGTAAACATGAAATTCAGAATTAATGAGAAATGATACAGATAAAGGATATATACAATAATGCATATTTAGATGGGGGAACTCTCCGGTCAAATGATAAGTTTCTTCAGTAAATGATAACCAAAAGCCGATCTAAAATGGATGATATTCAAAGTAAGTAAACCAGTAATAAATATTCATTGCAAATGTTTAACTCTCTTTCCATGTTGTAGATAAAAGAATATGTAATTCGTTTATGTACAATTTTTTCATAAATTCATAACGACTGATAAAGTGCGAAACGAAACAAAAACGAAACGAAACATATCGAAAAGAAACGAACCCTTTAGAAAAAAAAGGAACTCTCTCTCTCTCTGTCAACTTCATGTGATGATATCAAATATATATCATCGTCATCTATAAGACAGATATGAAATATACGAAAAGAATGATTTATTACTTCTAGATGTTTCGTTGCGTTCTAGTAGCTTTTGACGTCTCACTGGGAATCTTTTTCCGTTTTATTTTACACTAAAATCCAAATACTAGTATACATTCTTTAATTAAAACATTATATATACATGTATCTTTATCTTCTAAATTTATTCAGTTTAAAGAAAGAAATCAAATATTATATGCAGAATCCCCGCCTGCAGCGTAACTGCTCTTTTACATATTGCGGTATGGGCGAACATTATTTTCGGTAAGTGACGTCAAAATTCTTGCACCAATCGTAAATTACGCATTATTTTGAAACGAACCCTGAAAGTAATCTAGACGGAGGATTTTTTTTTCTAAAAATCTCTCAAAATGATTACAGTACCATTTTATTTAGAACATCATATAAAGTAATAAATGGATTTATTTTTCTATTATGGTTTCGGAGTTATGATGACTCATGAAGACCCTTATGAGGCTCACATTTGATTTATCAATTTTGAGATTACCCCCACCCTTCCTCGCATATATTTCTTCTTTGTTTTTGTGTTTCATAATTTTGAAGCTAGAAATGAGGATTTACAAATATCGAGTACTGGTACAGCATTTTGAGGAAAATTCTTTATTTTTTCTTGCCACTTTTAACAACTTCTATCAATATTTTACAGTTTTGATAGATTTTCATACTTTTAAATGCCCCCCAATTGCATAATAATCGGTCATTTTTTTTCTTGTCGATATATTGTGTTAATCATTCATAAAGTAATAGTATATTGCAATTTCAATCAAATGTCTATTATAGTATTCTTGAAAATTGGCATTTTATCGGAAAAATCGATTAATTCCCACATACCCCTGTAGTAAAATAAGCGTTATTTTGAGACGGCCCCTACAACTACACCAATCGGTCGATTTTTCTAGAAATCTGTCAAAATGTGAATAATTAAGAAAGTAATAATTCGTGTAAAAATAATCAATTTTCCTATTATAGTTTTTGAGATATGAAACCGAACTCGGCCTCCTTAAACTGATCAAAGTTCAATATTTTATCAACCAAAGTTTGTTGTGACCTTGAAATCGAACAAATGACCTTGGGTCAAGGTCAAGGTGAGAGCGCTTGATGCAAGGAATATTTGAGTTATCTCAACATCAAACAGTCTTTGTTTTACAGGCAAAAGTTTGTTGTGACCTTGAGAAGAAATATTTGACCTTGGGTCAAGGTCAAGGTGAAAGGGCTTGGCTCAACGATTATATGTATGACGTTTGAACTCTAAAGGTCAAACCGTCTTTGTTCTATAAGCAAAAGTTTGTTGTGACCTTGAGAATCAAAATTTGACCTTGAAACTAGGTCAACATTAAATGACTACCTATAAGTAACCTATCATCCAAGTTTCACCTCAAAATCTCAAAAACTGTAGAAATTGGCACTGTGCCAATTAAAAATTCCATTTTCAATTCGTAATAGCGCGAACATCGTAAACATTTCATCGAGCATGTACGCGTATAAAAGATTGCAAATTTCCAAAAAAACAATATAAAACAAATTTCGTTCAAATCCTACGGTTACTTTAGGTTTTTATAAGAGTATAAAGATTTGACCTTTGATTACCTCTAGCGGGGGCATATGTAAATTTTCGACAAGAAAAAAAAATTGAAAAGAGATCTTCATATGCTCTTTCACATGGTGTTTTCCACTTTATCATATATTGCGGTACTTTTTTGTAAAGTGTCTGGAACTCTTGGGGGTAAGAATAATAATAAGAATAAAGACAATAGAATAACAGAAAGGATTCCGACGGGAGTCGGAATCCTTAAATAGTAAAACGGCGCCACATACATTATTAGACCAGAAAAGATTGTACTCTATGTCTTCCGTAATGAACAAAGGAGAGGATCTCCAACAACACCAGGTTGCAGCACCCACAGCAATACCCCAAAACACCCAATGCAAAAACACAAAGCAAACAAGCACAGAAAGAGACGCATAAGGGACAAGGAACGTCAGCGCACAACACAGAAACATGAAACACAAAGGACTACACATAAACCAACAAGACCCATGCACAACCGGTGCCGACCTAGGAAGGCCATCTGCCACGGATATAGCAGAAGGTGTGGTTATCCTAGATAACGTGCGCACAACCCTTCCACTTTTCTGATTACCAAGAGGTCTTTAAGAACATATAATTGTGGTGTAAAACAACCTCCTCACTGTCAGATGACCACACACAAACAAGACCGCAAAACACAGGGGCCCAAGCAACACAGATGAATATGTAAATGGATATAAAAAGAGGGCGTACGTAATACAGTCCGTGCTCTGCCGGCTGTAGCGAGCTCATGTTTGTTATCACCCGAGGAGGCCGACGGACATCTAGAGAGGACAGTTGGTCGGGGCCCTGTCTTCTCTAAAGAGGTTTGAACAGAGCCCGTCATGGATTCCCGTCGTCACAGTCAGTCAGAGTGCAAGTTTTAAGAATGCGCTGGTACAAGACTGTAAATTGTTCAAGTACCAAGCCTAGTGTCCGTCTGGTGACATCAGGATCATATCTACGGTATAAAAGGCGTTTGATGATTCTGACGCATTTTTGATAGTGATGTTGTCTTTGATCAATCTTTTTTTTTTATTATGACACCATCACATGCAGATTGTGGAATACCCAAAGTAAGATACTCTGTTGCCTGTATTGGACCGAATTTCAGAAAAAAATTGACAATAATTTCTGTAAAATTCCCAGAAATCTCTACTAGTTAGTGAAAGCGAAAACCTTGTCCCAAAAGTTTCTTGGTAATTTGTAAGTTTCTACTATGAAAATCCAAAATATCAGTACATGCTCTAGCGTACCGGTTGAGCTGTGAAATACAGATACCATAGGTCGGTAATCTAGGAACATCACCGTCAAGCCAGGGGAAATTTACTTTGTTAATCAAGAATCATCTATTTTGTCATACACACTTGTATGGATCTCCCCATTAACAATTTTGATATTTAGGTCCAAAAATGGTGTTTCTGTGTTTGAAACGTTTGCCTTATTGAGAATCAATTTTTGTGAATAAAAACCATTTTCATACTTTTCAAAAGCAGGATTGTCGATAGTAACAGAGTAAGAATATCATCCAGGTACCTAGAAGTACCAATGAAACATTTCACATCATCCTTTTTTCTATGCTTTTGAAGATTTTTGACAGATTCCTTTTCATACGTGTATAAAAAAATCTGCAACAAGAGGCGCACAATTAGTACCCATAAGAATCCCTACAACCTGCTTGTAGAGTTTCTCACCAAATCTTACATAAATATTGTCCAAAAGGAAGGACAAGGAAATACATGTAGTAGTGCTAAATTTATAGCATTGTAATTATTTACATTTTGTATGTGACTTGATGTTTTGTGAATATATTCTTTTTGTCATTGTTTGAAAATCAGTCCTAAATTTATATCAGTCAATATAACTTAAATTATTCTTTTTGTTTCTTTTGATAAATCCATTCCTAAAAGAAAAGTACATACTTGAATCTGATTGGTTAATTCAGTTAGAGGGAATTATGATTTTTATATAAGAGGAAAAAATAGATTGAGAGACTGGGTCATTGAAGATGTGACTTTCTGTATTTTTTAGATCTATTATTGTGAATTTGGAACATGTAGCAGCCATAGTTACAGTAAGTTTGTATTGTTTATTTTTATGCATATATATTGTGAATTTCATATTTTTAATATATCTTTGTTGAAATGATGAAATTGTGTATGATGATCAGAGGAAATTATAAATGTGTCATTTTTGAGTATTTAAAGAACCTTATAGCTTAGAATCATTTCTAAGATATCCATATAATTATTCTTAGGTGTGAGATTAGTATAGAAGGGCTGCTGGAAGCAGAGATTCCTTTGTGAATGTGTCAGTTCATTCCCATAGATTGGTAAGGGGAATAACTCTTACTTCTTGTTTACTTATTTATTAACTTTTAATTATTGTGTAGAAACATATGCATGAATTTGATCAAATGAAATATTAGTATAGTTATACATTATAGATAAATAATTTAAAGTGATAATTGTCATTCTGAATGAAGTATTTTATGTTTTACATTTAATTTACCTTTTCTGATCGGTCATGTCAGCCATTGAAATGTAAGAAGCCATTTTATTTAGTATGAAGTATGAAGTAAGGTATGTGTATCATTGTTATAGGGATGACGTCGATGTAGATGTATGTAGACGATATTCAGATGTCATGACCAATAAAGATGTAAACTGCATCAGGTTTTATTCATCCCTCTGCGGTCGGTAGATGTCACTTTACTCACTAGATGTCGCTTTCGTTACAAAATGGCGCCCACAGTTTCCATTAATGGTTACCACACTAAAGCGTTGTTGGATACAGGTTCCACAGTGTCAACTATCAGTCACACATTTTATGAGAACAACTTACCTGGATGTTCGATTGAACCACTAGACACTATATTGAACATTGAATGCGCTGATGGTTCATCATTACCCTACCTTGGATACGTCAAAGTAGACCTAGAAGCCAATGGTATCTCATCTACCCAATACTGACCTGATTGTTGTTTCCTTGTCGTGAATGATACACACTACAATAGGAATATACCAGCGTTGATAGGAACAAATATACTTACCCGACTGATGGACAAGACAAAGGAAGCATATGGGAACAGATATCTTCAAGATGCTGATTTATTTACTCCATGGTACCTTGCCTTCCGATGCCTTTCGCTCAGAGAAAAAGAACTTACTAAGAATAATCATTGTCTTGGACTTGTACGATCAGCAGAAACCAGAAGGATAACTATCCCAGCAAATAGTAAAGTTATTATTGATGGTTACTTAGATAAAGGCTTACCGTACCAACCTGTTTGTTCCATACTACAGTCCACAACCTCCTCATACTTACCTAGTGATATCGATGTATCTCCAACTCTCATCGCCTATGATTATCAGAAGACTACTACTGTACCTGTTCACATCACCAATGTGACTACAGCGACTGTGACCATTTCACCTAAAGCACTATTATGCGAGATCCAAGCTGTTGACATAGAAGAAGTTCAACAAACTCAGAAGCATTCTTTCTTAGATGATGTAGAGATTGAGTCATCAGATCTTACTGAAATCCAACTTAAAGATGGTGTTAATCTCATCAACAGCTTCAAGGACATATTTTCACAGGGCGAAACAGATATTGGACTGTCATCATCAGTAAAACATCGCATTGAGTTATCAGACGAAAGACCCTTCAAACAGCGTCACAGGAGAATACCACCTGCCATGATTGACGAGTTGAGAAACCATCTTCAGCTACTGATAACTAGTGGAGTCATCAGACGATCCAAATTGCCATGGGCAAGTAATGTGGTTTTATGCCGGAAGAAAAATGGTCAACTTCGTGTATGTGTAGATTACAGACAACTAAATCAGCGTACAGTCAAGGATGCATATGTCCTACCCAGAATTGATGACATATTAGATTCATTACTAGGAAACAAGTACTTCACAGTCCTGGATATGAAGAGTGGCTACCACCAAATAGAAATTGATGATGAACACAAGGAAAGAACTGCGTTCACAGTTGGTCCACTCGGATTTTACGAATACACGAGGATGCCGTTTGGTTTAGCCAACGCACCAGCGACATACCAGAGATTGATGGAGGATTGCTTTACTGGACTCAATATGAACATCTGTTTTATATACCTGGACGATGTAATTATCTACTCGAAGACCTTCGAAGAGCACTTAGAGAGAATAGAAAAAGTACTATCTAGAATGAGAAAGGAAGGACTAAAACTTTCACCAGCCAAGTGCCAGTTTTTCAAGAGACGCGTAAAATATGTTGGACACATGGTATCTGAACAAGGAGTAGAACCAGATCCGAGTAAAGTTGAAAAAGTCAAGACATGGCCCAAACCAACAAATCCTGAAGAAGTTAGGAAATTTATTGGATTCGCAGGATACTATCGAAAGTTTGTAAAAAAATTTTCCACCATTGCGAAGCCACTCACAGATCTTATGACAGCTCCCATTTCCAAGAAGAAATCCAAACATAAAGAACAGAAGCCATGGCATTGGGGACCCGAACAAGAGAGAGCATTCGAAACCCTGAAGGAACATCTCACTTCGCCACCCATTTTAGCTTACCCAGATTTTGACCTCCCTTTTGAGTTACACACAGATGCAAGTCAAAAGGGCCTTGGTGCTGTTTTGTATCAAACTCAGGGACAACACCAGCGAGTGATAGGATATGCCAGTAGAGGTCTAACACCATCAGAAAGGAACTACCCGGCTCATAAGCTTGAATTTTTGGCATTGAAGAGGTCTATCACCGAGAAATTCCGAGACTACCTATATGGACAGAAGTTTACAGTGGCTACAGATAATAACCCACTTACCTACATATTCACCAATGCCAAACTGGATGCAACTGGACACCGATGGGTCGCCGCATTATCATCATTCGACTTTAACATCAAATACCGACCTGGCCGTAACAATGCAGATGCAGATTCTTTGTCAAGACTTCCGACCAAAGATTACACATCATCCGAGACATCTATATCATCAGATTCCATTAAAGCCATCTGCACCATCCAACCTATTCCTTTCATTGAGACCATCTGCCTATCAGAACAACCACTCATTGGATTAGACAACAAACCAGACGAAGCTAAAATTGATATAACTAGAGCACAACGTGATGACCCTGAATTGTTTCCATGGATACAGAGCGTTAAGAACAGATACAAACCAAGGAAAGAGGAATTGACAACATCAGCAGATTCCATCATGTACAGAAATTTCGATAGATTGAAGATGAAGAGAGGAGTACTATACAGAGAAGTTAGAACAGAAGATAAGAAGATTGACCAGTTAGTAGTTCCATCCTGCCTTATCGAGTTTGTTCTACGATCGGTACATGACAACATGGGTCACCCTGGTCGAGACAAAGTATTGAACATCTTGAGAGATAGATTCTTCTGGCCTGGACAGTATCAGGATGTTGAGAATTGGATCAAGAATTGCATGAGATGTGTGTATAGGAAGACCCCTGCCGGGGAGAGTCCAGTAATTCATTTTTGTCTATTTTCCCATAGGCCGCAATGTTAACGAAATCTTGTCGCATTTCACATATACATTTCCAATGCTTACAATCTATACATGAAATTAACTGTCAATGCCAGCGAGTCAAAAATATGTCAGAATAAAAACTTTTTATCATTAGAATCTGAAGACAGGAAGTGTAGTTCAAGGTCACCCTAAAATCTGCACTAAATGGAGCAGTTATTTTTGCCTCTAAAATAGCATAATTTCTACAGCTTTTAGATATTAATGAATGAGTTTTCAGGAATTATTTCTGTATTAATGTAAAGCAAGAAATGTTTCTATTCTAAAAAGATCAATTTTGTAATTATTGTCCAATCAGAACATCAGAAACATAATTATTTACAGGCTCGCATGTACCCTACACAAAATTGAAAAATAGAATTTCCTCTGTTTTACCTAACTCTTCCCTATATCTTTCCCCCTCTTTTAATCTCAACCAAATATTGGTACAGGCACATAGATCAAGACCTTTGTATGCATCATACCAAGTTTGAGCCAAATATCTTTATTCGTTTTCGAAAAATTCAGCTGAAATGAAGCGCGTTTGGAGCTATTTTTAGGCACACAATTATTGGTAAATTTCATTACATTTTATCTTCTCCATTTTCAAAACAGACCTGTTCTCCTCAAAGGACATAAAATAACCTGTTAGTTCTTTCTGTCAGCCTTGTTATAGCTTTATTCTATGTGGAAAAACTTCAATGTGTTTCCATAGAATTTATATGATTTTTATCCAGGATGCCTGAAAAGGGTTAAAAATCAGAAAAGAAAATGTGTGAAAACAGCCAGGAAAATAGTTTTAAGCATTTATTCCAAATAGTTTTGCTTTTTCTATGATAATGATCTATATTCAACTAAATGGAAAGAAAATAGTATGAATATATTGATATAACGACTCGTAATGAGACAAAAACGCACCCCACCCCCCTTATTTCACAAAACGCGTTTTTTCTCCCTTTGTTTTATATTTGCCTAAAATGAAACTTAAACTGTAAAAAGTATATCCTTCTTTGATAGATTCACCTGTGTGAATCGTTTTGTATTCGATATATATCAAATTTAGAGATAAATAGTTTAAATCCCCCCCCCAAAAAAAAGGGGGGGGGGGGTTACCAGGTCTGAAAATCCAAGGAAATGAACGTGTTATGGGTCTATGAAATGTGGATTTCATGTATATGACTGAAAGTGAACATTAAGATACCTTGATTTAGTGGATATGAACAATTTCTGATACAATGGGCAAAACTGGTGCGATTTCAGTACGCGTGACATACTTAGCATGGGGCACCTACATGTAGGGGAGAGTCCAGTAATTCATTTTTGTCCATTTTCCCATAGGCCGCAATGTTAACGAAATCTTGTCGCATTTCACATATACATTTCCAATGCTTACAATCTATACATGAAATTAACCGTCAATGCCAGTGAGTCAAAAATATGTCAGAATAAAAACTTTTTATCATTAGAATCTGAAGACAGGAAGTGTAGTTCAAGGTCACCCTAAAATCTGCACTAAATGGAGCAGTTATTTTTGCCTCTAAAATAGCATAATTTCTACAGCTTTTAGATATTAATGAATGAGTTTTCAGGAATTATTTCTGTATTAATGTAAAGCAAGAAATGTTTCTATTCTAAAAAGACCAATTTTGTAATTATTGTCCAATCAGAACATCAGAAACATAATTATTTATAGGCTCGCATGTACCCTACACAAAATTGAAAAATAGAATTTCCTCTGTTTTACCTGACTCTTCCCTAAAGCGGCACTAGTCAACATAGTAACAACCCAGCCACTAGAATTGGTATGCATGGATTTCTTAAGCTTCGAAAGATCGAAAGGAGGCTATGAATATGTATTAGTCATTACAGACCATTTTACCAGATATACCTTAGCTATTCCCACCAAGAATATGACAGCCAGAACCACAGCAGACGTCTTCTTCAGAAATTTCGTGGTGCACTATGGACTACCAAAACGGATCAATTCTGATCAAGGTGCTAATTTTGAGAGCAAGCTGATGAAAGAACTTTGTAACATCACAGGAATCGCTAAGTCCAGAACAACACCTTACCATCCAATGGGGAATGGCTTGTGCGAGAGATTTAACCGAACACTCATAAATATGTTAGGATCCCTAGAACCACCAAAGAAAGCAGACTGGAAATCATACATAGGCCCCATTGTGCACGCCTATAATTGCATGAAGCAGGACACCACAAAGCAATCACCATACTTCCTAATGTTTGGCCGAGAACCTCACCTCCCTGTAGACATCTCATTTGGAATTGATAGACCTGGCAGTAAGACAACATCCATGACGAAATACGTTGAAGATATGAAAGAAAGATTGAGGAACTCCTACAAGTTAGCATCAGAAGCTGTGAAGAAATCCCAAGATAAACAGAAACATCAGTATGATCTGAAATCCAGAGGTGTTATACTAGAAGTAGGAGATAAAGTCCTGGTAAAAGTGGTAGCCTTCGACGGTCGACACAAGTTAGCAGACAAGTGGGAACATGAGCCGTACATCATTTTGTTTTTAATAATCCCCCGAACTAAAGAAGAAAAGTAAAAGACTTTTCATAGGTATTATGGTTCATTTTTGCAGATATTATGATATTGAATTCTTGATCGCTAGATCTTGATTATGAATCATAGAATAGAAGTGTACAAGATTTTCAATAGTATTGTACTTATGATTTATTTTTCATGAAGGTGTGATATCCATGAATGCTGACATAGTATGATGAATTATTACAGACTTTGTGATGATACTATTGTTTTTATATTTTCAACTTCATTTTGTTTAGAATTTTTGTCCTACAGAATGACGTGGAAGTCATTTTTTGTAGGCAGGGGAGTGTGTAGTAGTGCTAAATTTATAGCATTGTAATTATTTACATTTTGTATGTGACTTGATGTATTGTGAATATATTCTTTTTGTCATTGTTTGAAAATCAGTCCTAAATTTATATCAGTCATTATTACTTAAATTATTCTTTTTGTTTCTTTTGATAAATCGATTCTTAAAAGAAAAGTACATACTTGAATCTGATTGGTTAATTCAGTTAGAGGAAATTATGATTTTTATATAAGAGGAAAAAATAGATTGAGAGACTGGGTCATTGAAGATGTGACTTTCTGTATTTTTGAGAAGATCTATTATTGTGAATTTGGAACATGTAGCAGCCATAGTTACAGTAAGTTTGTATTGTTTATTTTTATGCATATATATTGTGAATTTCATATTTTTAATATATCTTTGTTGAAATGATGAAATTGTGAATGATGATCAGAGGAAATTATAAATGTGTCATTTTTGAGTATTTAAAGAACCTTATAGCTTAGAATCATTTCTAAGATATCTATATAATTATTCTTAGGTGTGAGATTAGTATAGAAGGGCTGCTGGAAGCAGAGATTCCTTTGTGAATGTGTCAGTTCATTCCCATAGATTGGTAAGGGGAATAACTCTTACTTCTTGTTTACTTATTTATTAACTTTTAATTATTGTGTAGAAACATATGCATGAATTTGATCAAATGAAATATTAGTATAGTTATACATTATAAATAAATAATTTAAAGTGATAATTGTCATTCTGAATGAAGTATTTTATGTTTTACATTTAATTTACCTTTTCTGATCGGTCATGTCAGCAATTGAAATGTAAGAAGCCATTTTATTTAGTATGAAGTATGAAGTAAGGTATGTGTATTATTGTTATAGGGCTGACGTCGATGTAGATGTATGTAGACGATATTCAGATGTCATGACCAATAAAGATGTAAACTGCATCAGGTTTTACTCATCCCTCTGCGGTCGGTAGATGTCACTTTACTCACTAGATGTCGCTTTACCCACCGTTACATACACAGGTCACCACATATCCATGATTTGTATGATTTGTAATCTTTGTCGGAAAAGAAACCCTTCGATTCAGATGTACAAATATAAGTTTTCCCATCTCGATCAAAACACCATTTAATGAGTTTGGACATTCGATCATTTATTTTGTCGTGAGGAAGCGTGGTGTACATAAAAGAAAAGTCGTTTGAAGATATCGTATTTGCTTCCCAATTTCTTGATTTCATTTGTCAATAACACCCCTGAATTTTTAATAGACCAAAAGAAATTCACACCATTCCTGTTTATGACACTTTCATAGTATTTTGCCGCGTGTTTCTTTATAGCCTTGAGTGCTGACGTCAAGTTTCTGCACAGAATTGTAGTTGAGCAGTTGCTAGAATTAGCAATGTATCGAGACTTGTAAGGAGACTTGTGAAGTTTTGGTATACATTATATTGTTGGGAGATCCAATTTAGAAATAGAGATGTTAAAAGGAGAAATTCCACTGTTATGTTTGTTCAAAATATTGGGAACACTTTCATTGCTTTCGATATAAGTATTAGTAGAGGACAATTTCGAAACAAAAATTGATATGTAGTAGCGTTTTCAAATAATTATGGTGTTGTTTGCTGCTTTGTCTGCAGGTGCGAAGACATATTTTTCATGTAAATTACGTAACTTAGATTTGAAATATCTTTCAGATTTAGAACATGGATTTTCAAAAAAATGAGGATTTTTGTGGTAGTTATCTATTTGAATATCGGTTATATCCAAAACGAGGTTTTTTCCAGTCATTCAGAGCATGCGATTCGACTCCTTCCGATTTACACCATCGTTTCGTATAGTTATCTAAAGCTTCCTTTAGCATTTCACGACATTTAATAAAATCTATCTTGGATGGGATTTTATACTTAGGTCCTTTTTTGAGAAGATCACGGAGCTGCCTGTCTTTGATAATTGAAAGTCACCTGTAACAATTTGACCAGCTGGTTTATATAGATATTCAGACGTTGAACATTCTCAAGAAGCAGGACATGATTCAAGTATTTTAGGATCTGATGTAACTTTGTTGCAGTAAAAAACGAAATTTCGAATAGGTCTCTTATATTTGTAACAAATAAGAGGAGATTCTAAACTTTCAAAATATTGTGGAATGGCACTTTGTACGCGATGATCCCGAAAAATATTACAGATGTTCAGAAGATCAAAACCTTTGTTAATAAATGGAATTTTTATGAATCGTCTTTAAGGGAAGGTGTTTTTAACCAAAGGATATAGTTTATTTTGTGCGAATGCAACATTGATAATTAGCCTGCATCAATCAGTGTTTCTTCAAAAATGCAACCAGTGCTTCATCAAAGATAGATTTTAATTGATCTGCTGGAACTGAAGAGAGAGCATGTAGCAGTCTATGTCTGCCGCCGTTGCGTGCAATGATCAGTAGATCTTTGAGGGCACGAGTACTCTAGCTCTTTTTTTGAGTTTTTTGTTTCGTCTTTTACCGTGATACCTATGGTTCCGTTTGGTGTTAGGGCGGATTGAAAAGACATTAATATTTGATGAGGTCGAAAAAATGTTTCCTTGTCCATAAATTTGATCGTTTAGACCAAGGGGGTACGCAGTTTGCAGTTTGGTTATCCAGGCAAGTTCAGCTTGCAAGCGGCGTTGTTTAATATCAGTTTTACTTTGATTTTTAAGTTTTGGTAATGACTGAACTGGAGTAATTGATATATCCGAAATTGAATGGTTATATTTAACGAAGTGATTATATAGGGAATTTCTCTGTCTTTTTTCTAACGAGAGTTTCTTATCTGAATGACTTCGAAAACGAGATTTTGAGGCCTGGTCTGTTTCCCCTACATATTGGGTGCCACATCCCTTGGCGTGTCATGTACATGTTATGACATAGATGACATGTTGAAACGATCAATCAATGTCCTTATCAATCTCGATTTTAAAAGTCTGCTCATTAACAGTAGATCTAATTGTGGAATTGCAATTGATGAGCGGACACATACCGCATCTTTTCCCATTGTACCTGCAAATGGTTGAGAACCCTCTATCATTGTTGTTAAATGGAGAGCCTGCAGATGGAGAAGTGGGCTCAATACATCTACGGGGTTTTAATTAAGACCAATTCTCTGTTACGACTAAAATTCTGGCGCCACGGCATCATGGGCATGTCATGGCTTTTCATGATTTTCTGCATATAGGGTATATATCATGTCCTAATTGCAGAAATTAAGGTTTCCGGTCAATGTGAGTTCCGGTTGCCATGAAAACGAGATCATTCTTTTTGTGCTACTGTGAAGTAACCTACTTTGAGATACTTCGTTGCCATGGATACCACTGTAGCAGATATTTTATTTTCATACCTTTTGGGCATCGTTACCTCCTTTCTTGCAAAATGCATTCAGTTTTATGATAGATATTACAGGACGCTTACTGCGTCCAGTCAAAATAAGTAAAATTCAAGTCAAAAATGAAGGTAAACTAAGGGGTCATTTGTATGTGATTTTTACCGTATTCAGTGTCAATTATCACTAAAAGCAGACCTCTTCGAGACCTATGATGGGATATGATGAAAAGTTATGTCCCTTAAAAATATAATAGAGTCTACAGAGATCTCCCCCCTAACGGAGCGGTCACGTAAATGAGCTGCGGGTAAATATTTCATTTTCTTCTGAATTACGAAGTTATCAGCACTCAGAAACAGCTTAAATCATATGCTTCGATGTCAACAGAAGTCTTATTTAACCATATATGAAGAATGAATAGATAAAAATGCATGTTTAACAATCGATATATATATATATATCTACACATACTGACCACACTGGCCATTGCAACGCACGATTGATCAGCGAGGTGCGATTCAGACCTACATGTAGGCTTTTCAACGACCGCTAGGTTTCGACTGAAAGTAACGATAACTCGTACCTTAAGTGTCAGAAATCGGGACATTTCGATAATGGGCAAAAATCACTTCAAATGATGAAATTTCTCATTTATTTATCTCTTTATGGTTGTTGGACAAAGTTGGTATGATTAAGCACAGTACTTTGATTTGTTTAATGTACTTAAAACAATAAATTGACAGAGAAAGATAGCACAAATTTGCACATTCGATTTTTAGACCGACAAAAAAAAAAATCCGTGTGGTAAAACATTTGAAGGGAGGTAACTCCTTAATAATATCTGTAAAACTCGGGGGCCTTTAAACTAAGAAACGGAATGAAAAGAAACGAAACGAAATGAAAAAATATGTATATTAATTTTACAGTTAAATCATTCGTTTACGATCAAATAGTGGTGATATTTTCACTTGCATTCTTCTCCCGTGTGCCGCGGGAACCACTGCTTATTATAGTATCTACATTTCAGCTGTGTTTTAAGAAAGGCCATCGAACAAAACTAAATGACAAGTTTTAATCTAGGCATTATTGTTACCGATTTCATTTAAATTTAACGAGGAGTTCTACGTATATAAATGGGGAAATGAATGATGGCAAAAGATGCGCAAACGAAAAATAAACATTAACTAGATGGCTACTGTTGCAAGCAACAGACGGATTCCTCCTTTATTAGACCTTCCAAGGAACTGAAGTGTTAAAATCCGAATAAAGAAGATGGAAAAATGAATAGTTTCTTTAGTACCTGATTCACTTCAGCAAATGTGACAAAAGAGCTGATGTCTAATTTGGGACTCTTATTTATTTATCAACAAAGAAGAAAAACTATTAAATACCTTTCATGTTTACTAAAGCTTTAAACTCAATCTTCTATCAATATCAAATCCTGTACAATTACTTTCTCATAACAATATTGCACAATGATTTTTCAATGAGATAATTTCTATTAATAGAAAATGACAACAACATGAAAGTACAGATATGAAATGCTACTAAGAAAGAAAAGAGAAACATAGAACAAGAATAAAAGAGTTATCTTTCTTATACTATGTTAAGTTCAAATAAGAAGGACTACTTGTGTGAAGAATAAATAGTTAAGGACAAAAAGTATGAATTCTACAAGAGTAAATGATTGTTATGACCTTGAGAATAATCATTTGACCGTAAACCAATGTCATAAATGAAAGATAAGTATTGTGATCATTCTCATTACGATTGATCTTTATCTGAGCAAAGCTCAATATCTAATCAACAGAAGACGGCTGTGACCTTAAAATAGAACAAATGACCTTGAGCCAAGGTTATGTTGAAAGGCTTTGATGCAAAGAATATTTGTGTAATGTTTGAACTCAAAAGGTCAAATAATCTTTGTTATATAGACTAAAGTTTGTTGTGACCTTGGGAATGAGACTTTGACCTTGGGTCAAGGTCGAGGTGAAAGAGCTTGACTGAACGATGATATGTATAAAGTTTGAACTCTGAAGGTCAAATAGTCTTTGTTCTAAAGGCAAAAATTTGTTGTGACCTTGAAAATGAAAATTTGACCTTGGGTCAAGGTCAAGGTGAAAGAGCTTGGTTTAATGATAATATGTATGAAGTTTGAACTCTGAAGGTCAAATACTTTTTGTTCTATAGGAAAAAGTTTGTTGTGATCTTGAGAATGAAAATTTGACCTTGAAAGTAGGTCAACATTAAATGACCACCTATAAGTAACCTACTATCAATGTTTCAACTCAAAATCTCAAAAACTGTTGAAATTGGCACTGTGCCAATTTAAAGTTCCATTTTCAACTCGGAATAGCGCGAAAACCGTAAATATTTTATCGAGCATGTAAGTGTATAAAAGTTTACAATTATCCCAAAGAACATTTTAAAACAAATTTCGTTCAAATCGTACGGTTAGTTTACGAGTTATAAGTGTTTAAAGATTTGTCCTTTGATGACCTCCAGCGGGGGCATTGGTGAGCTTATCGACAAACAAAAAATAGTTAAAGAAGATCTTGGTATGCTCTTTCAGATGGTACCATCCCTTTTGCTCTGTGTTAAAAGACCTTTGAATAAAGTCTCTGGAAATGATGAGGGGGTAAGAATAAAAATAATAATAATGATAAGAAGAATAATAATAAGAACTAGATGGCTACTGTTGCAAGCAACAGACGGATTCCTTCTTTATTAGACCTTTCTCAGAACTGAAGTGTTAAAATCCGAAAAAAGAAGATAGAAAAAAGAAAGGTTTCTTTAGTACCTTATTCACTTCAGCAAATGAGTTAAAAGAGCTTAAGTCTAACTTGGGACTCTTATTCATTTATCAACAAAATAGAAGAAAAGAATAATAAATACCTTTCAATTTTACGAAAGCTTTAAACTCCATGTTCTATCAATATCAATATCAATTTGTTGTGACCTTGAAAATGAAAATTTGACCTTGGGTCAAGGTCAAGGTGAAAGAGCTTGGTTTAATCCTTTACGATTACTTTCTCAAAAGAGAACTGCACAATGATTTTGCAATGAGATCATTTCTATTAAAAGAAAATGACAACAACATGAAAGTACAGATATGTAATGCTACTGAGGAGAAAAAAAAAGAAACAGAGAACAAAAATAAAAGAGTTATCTTTATTATACTATGTTAAGTTCAAACAAGAAGGACTACTTGTGTGAAGAATAAATAGTATAGGACAAAAAGTGTGAACTCTACAAGAGTAAATGATTGTTATGACCTTGAGAATGAATATTTGACATTGAACCAATGTAACAAATGAAAGATAAGTATTGTGATCATTCTCATCATGATTGATCTTACTCTGAGCAAAGCTCAATATCTAATCAACCAAATTCGGTTGTGACCTTAAAATCGAACAAATGACCCTGAGTCAAGGTTATGGTGAAAGGGTTTGATGCAAGGAATATTTGTGTTATGTTTGAACTCACAAGGTCAAATAATCTTTGTTTTATAGACTAAATTTTGTTGTGACCTTGAGAATCAAAATTTGACCTTGGGTCAAGGTCAAGATGAAAGAGCTTGACTTAACAATAATATGTATAAAGTTTGAACTCTGAAGGTCAAATAGTTTTTGTTCTATAGGCAAAAGTTTGTTGTAACCTTGAGAATGAAAATTTGACCTTGAAAGTAGGTCAACATTAAATGACCACCTATAAGTAACCTACAATCAAAGTATCAACTCAAAATCTCAAAAGCTGTAGAAATTGGCACTGTGCCAATTTAAAGTTCCATTTTCAACTGGAAATAGTGCGAAAACCGTAAATATTTTATCGAGCATGTAAGCGTATAAAAATTTACAATTTTCCCAAAGAACATTTTAAAACAAATTTCGTTCAAATCGTACGGTTAGTTTAGGAGTTATAAGTGTTTAAAGATTTGTCCTTTGATGACCTCCAGCGGGGGCATTGGTGAGCTTATCGACAAACAAAAAATAGTTAAAGAAGATCTTGGTATGCTCTTTCTGATGGTACCATCCCTTTTGCTGTGTGTTAAAAGACCTTTGAATAAAGTCTCTGGAAATGATTAGGGGGTAAGAATAAAAATAATAAGAATAATAATAAGAATAAGAATAAGAACTAGATAACTACTGTTGCAAGCAACAGACGGATTCCTCCTTTATTAGACCTTCCTTGGAACTGAAGTGTTGAAATCCGAATAAAGAAGATGGAAAAATGAATAGTTGCTTTTGTACCTTATTCACTTCAGCAAATGAGTCTTCAGAGCTTTAGTCTAATTTGGGACTCTCATTTATTTATCATCAAAATAGAACAAAAAGATAAAAAATACCTTTCATGTTTACGAAAGCTTTATTCTCCATGATCTATCATTTCTAAATCCTTTAAAATTACTATCTCAAAACAGAATTGCACAATGATTTTGCAATGAGAGCATTTCTGTAAATAGAAAATGACAATAGAATCAAAATACAGCCAAGTAATGCTACTAAGAAAAAAAAAACAGAGAAGAAGAGTAAAAGAGTTATGTTTCTTATACTATGTTATGTTCAAATAAGAAAGACTACTTGTGTGAAGAATAAATAGCGTAGGACAAAAACTGCTAATTCTACAAGAGTAAGTTTGTTATGACTCTGAGAATGATCATTTGACTGTGAATAAAGGTCACAGAAAAAAGATAAGTATTTGAGGTAATTCTTTTCAAGATTGATCTTAATCTGATCAAAGCACAATATTTTATCAACCAAAGCATGTTGTGACCTTGAAATCGAACAAATGACCTTGGGTCATGGTCAGGGTAAAAGGGCTTGATGCAAGGAATATTTGTGTTAAGTTTGAGCTCTTAAGGTCAAATAGTATTTGTTCTATAGGCAAAAGTTTGTTGTGACCTTGAGAATCAAAATTTGACCTTGGGTCAAGGTCAAGGTGAAAGAGCGTGGCTTAACGATAATATGTATGAAGTTTGAACTCTGAAGGTAAAATAGTCTTTAGTCTATATGCAAAACTTTGTTGTGACCTTGCGAATCAAAATTTGACCTTGGGTCAAGGTCAAGGTGTAAGAGCTTAGCTTAACGATAGTATGTATGAAGTTTGAACGCTGAGGGTCAAATAGTCTTTGTTCTATAGGCAAAAGTATGTTGTGACCTTGAGAATCAAAATTTGACCTCGAATCAAGGTCAAGGTGAAAGAGCATGGATAAACGATAGTATGTATGAAGTTTGAACTCTGAAGGTCAAGTAGTTTTTGTTCTATAGGCTAAAATTTGTTGTGACCTTGAGAATAAAAATTTGACCTTGAAAGTAGGTCAACATTAAATGACTACCTATAAGTAACCTACTATCAAAGTTTCAACTCAAAATTTCAAAAACTGTAGAAATTTGCACCGTGCCAATTTAAAGTTCCATTTTCAACTCTGAATAGCGCGAAAACCGTAAATATTTTATCGAGCATGTAAGCGTATAAAAGTTTACAAATTTCCCAAAGAACACTTTAAAACAAATTTCGTTCAAATCGTACGGTTAGTTTAGGAGTTATAAGTGTTTAAAGATTTGTCCTTTGATGACCTCTAGCGGGGGCATACGTGAACTTTTCGACAAAAAACTTTTTTTACCTCTAAATCTTTATATGCTCTTTCACATGATACTTTTTGTTTTATCATAAGAAGTGACACTTTTTTGTACAGTCACTGGAACGATCTGGGGGTAAGAATAATAATAATAATAAGAATAAGAATAAGAATAAAGAAAAGACAATACAATAACAAAAAGGATTCCGAAGGAAAAGTCGGAATCCTTAATAAAGAAAAGACATTGCAATAACAGAAAGGATTCCGACGGAATAGTCGGAATCCTTAATAAGAACTAGATGGCTACTGTTGCAAGCAACAGACAGATTCCTCCTTTATTAGACATTCCTCGGAACTGAAAGAGTTTAAATCCGAAAAAGAAGATGGAGAAAAGAATAGTTGCTTTAGTACCTTATTCACTACAGCAAATGAGTCAATAGAGCTTATGTCTAATTTGGGACTCTTATTTATTTATCAACAAAGTAGAAGAAAACAATAATAAATACCTTTAATTTTTACGAAAGCTTTTAATTCCATGCTCTATCGATATCAGATCCTTTACAATTACTTTCTTAAAACAAAATTGCACAATGATTTTGTAATGAGATAATTTCTATTAATAGAAAATGACAACAACATAAAAGTACAGATACGTAATGCTACTAAGAAAAAAAAAGAAACAGAGAAAAAGAATCAAAGAGTTATCTTTCTTATACTATGTTAAGTTCAAACAAGAAGGACTACTTGTGTGAAGAATAAATAATATAGGACAAAAAGCGTAAATTCTACAAGACTAAATGATTGTTATGACCTTGAGAATGATTATTTGACCTTGAACCAATGTCATAAATGAAAGATAAGTATTGTGATCATTCTCATCAGAATTGATCTTAATCCGATCAAAGCTCAATATCTAATCAACCAAAGTGGGTTGTGACCTTGAAATGGAACAAATGACCTTGAGTCAAGGTCATGGTGAAAGGCTTTGATGCAAGGAATATTTGTGTAATGTTTGAACTCACAAGGTCAAATATTCTTTGTTTTATAGACTAAAGTTTGTTGTGACCTTGAGAATGAGAATTTGACCTTGGGTTAAGGTCAAGGTGAAAGAGCTTCACTGAACGATGATATGTATGAAGTTTGAACTCTGAAGGTCAAATAGTCTTTGTTCCATAGGCAAAAGTTTGTTGTGACCTTGAGAATCAAAATCTGACCTTGAAAGTAGGTCAACATTAAATGACCACCTACAAGTAACCTACTATCAAAATTTCAACTGAAAATCTCAAAAACTGTTGAAATTGGCACTGTGCCAATTTAAAGTTCCATTTTCAACTGGGAATAGCGCGAAAACCGTAAATATTTTATCGAGCATATAAGCGTATAAAAGTTTACAATTTTCCCAAAGAACATTTTAAAAAAATTTTCGTTAAAATCGTACGGTTAGTTTAGGAGTTATAAGTGTTTAAAGATTTGACCTTTGATGACCTCCAGCGGGGGCATTTGTGCGCTTATCGACAAACAAAAAATAGTTAAAGAAGATCTTGGTATGCTCTTTCTGATGGTACCATCCCTTTTGCTGTATGTTAAGAGACCTTTGAATAAAGTCTCTGGAAATGATTAGGGGGTAAGAATAAAAATAATAATGATAATAATAAGAATAATAATAAGAACTAGATGGCTACTGTTGCAAGCAACAGACGGATTCCTCCTTTATTAGACCTTCCTCGGAACTGAAGTGTTAAAATCCGAAAAAAGAAGATGAAAAATAACAGTTGCTTTAGTACCTTATTCACTTCAGCAAATGAGTCAAAAGCGCTTATGTCTAACTTGGGACTCTTATTCATTTATCAACAAAATAGAAGAAAAGAATAATAAATACCTTTCAATTTTACGAAAGCTTTAAACTCCATGTTCTATCAATATCAAATCCTTTACGATTACTGCCTCAAAAGTGAATTGCACAATGATTTTGCAATGAGATAATTTCTATTAATAGAAAATGACAACAACATGAAAGTACAGATATGTAATGCTACTAAGAAAAAAAAAAAAAAAAAGAAACAGAACAAAAATAAAAGAGTTATCTTTCTTATACTATGTTTAGTTCAAACAAGAAGGACTACTTGTGTGAAGAATAAATAGTATAGGACAAAAAGTGTGAATTCTACAAGAGTAAATGATTGTTATGATCCTGAGAATGATTATTTGACATTGAACCAATGTCATAAATGAAAGATATGTTTTGTGATCATTCTCATCACGATTGATCTTACTCTGAGCAAAGCTCAATATCTAAATCAACCAAAGTCGGTTGTGATCTTAAAATCGAACAAATGACCTTGAGTCAAGGTTATGGTGAAAGGGTTTGATGCAAGGAATATTTGTGTTATGTTTGAACTCACAAGGTCAAATAATCTTTGTTTTATAGACTAAATTTTGTTGTGACCTTGAGAATGAGAATTTGACCTTGGGTCAAGGTCAAGGTGAAAGAGCTTGACTGAACAATGATATGTATGAAGTTTGAACTCTGAAGGTCATATAGTATTTGTTCAATAGGTAAAAGTTTGTTGTGACCTTGAGAATGAAAATTTGACCTTGGGTCAAGGTCAAGGTAAAAGAGCTTGTTTCAACAATATTATGTATGAAGTTTGAACTCTGAAGGTCAAATACTTTTTGTTCTATAGGCAAAAGTTTGTTGTGACCTTGAGAATGAAAATTTGACCTTGAAAGTAGGTCAACATTAAATGACCACATAAAAGTAACCTACTAACAAAGTTTCAACTCAAAATCTCAAAAACTGTACAAATTGGCACCGTGCCAATTTAAAGTTCTATTTTCAACTTGGAATAGCGCGAAAACCGTAAATATTTTAACGAGCATGTAAGCGTATAAAAGTTTACAATTATCCCAAAGAACATTTTAAAACAAATTTCGTTCAAATCGTACCGTTAATTTAGGAGTTATAAGTGTTTAAAGATTTGACCTTTGATGACCTCCAGCGGGGGCATTGGTAAACTTATCGACAAACAAAAAATAGTTAAAGAAGATCTTGTAATGTCCTTTCTGATGGTACCGTTCCTTTTGCTCTGTGTTAAAAGACCTTTGAATAAAGTGTCTGGAAATGATAAGGGGGTAAGAATAAAAATAATAATAAGAATAATAATAAGAACTAGATGGCTACTGTTGCAAGCAACAGACGGATTCCTCCTTTATTATACCTTCCTCGGAACTGAAGTGCTAAAATCCGAATAAAGAAGATGGAAAAGAATATTTGCTTTAGTACCATATTGACTTCAGCAAATGAGTCAAAAGAGCTTATGTCTAATTTGGGACTCTTATTTATTTATCAACAAAATAGAATAAAAAAAATAATAAATACCTTTCATGTTTACGAAAGCTTTAAACTCCATGCCCAATCAATATCTAATTCTTTACAATGACTTTCTCAAAACAGAATTGCACAATGATTTTGCAATGAGATAATTTCTATTAATAGAAAATGACAACAACATGAAACTACTGATATGTAATGCTACTAAGAATAAAAAAGAAACAGAGAACAAGAATAAAAGAGTTATCTATCTTACTATGTAAAATTCACATAAGAAGTACTACTTGTGTGAAGAAAAATAGTTAAGGAAAAAATCCTGTGAATTCTACAAGAGTAAATGTTTGTTCTGACCTTGAAAAAGTTTATTTGACCTTTAACCAAGGTCATGGATAAAAGATAAGCATTAGAGTTTATTCTCATTAAGATTCCTTTTCATCTAATCAAAGCTCAATATTTTATCAACAAAAGTCTGTTGTGACCTTGAAATCGAACAAATGACCTTGGGTCAGGGCAAGGTGAAAGGACTTGATGCAAGGAATATTTGCGCCAGGTTTGAATTGTCAAGGACAAATGGTCTTTGTTTTATAGGCAAAAATTTGTTGTGACCTTGAGAATCAAAATTTGACCTTGGGTCAAGGTCAAGGTGAAAGGGTTTGGCTCAATGATTGTATTTATGAAGTTTGAACTGTCAAGGTCAAATAGTCTTTGTTCTATAAGCAAAAATTTGTTGTGACCTTGAGAATCAAAATTTGACCTTGGGTCAAGGTCAATGTGAAAGGGTTTGGCTCAATGATTGTATTTATGAAGTTTGAACTGTCAAGGTCAAATAGTCTTTGTTCTATAAGCAAAAGTTTGTTGTGACCTTGAGAATCATAATTTGACCTTGAAACTAGGTCATCATCAATGACTACCTATAAGTAGCCTACCATCCAAGTTTCAATTCAAAATCTCGAAAACTGTAGGAATTGGCACTGTGCCAATTTAAAGTTCCATTTTCAACTCAAAATAGCGCGAAAACCGTAAATGTTTCATCGAGCATGTAAGCGTATAAAAGTTTGCAAATTTTCCAAAGAATGATATAAAACAAATTTCGTTCAAATCGTGTGATTGATTTAAAAGTTATAAGAGTTTAAAGATTTGACCTTTGATGACATCTAGCGAGGGCATTGGTGAACTTATCGACAAACAAAAAATAGTTTAAGAAGATCTTTGTCTGCTCTTTCTAATGGTACCATTCTTTTTGCTCTGTGTTGAAAGACCTTTGAATAAAGTGTCTGGAAATGGAAAGGGGTAAGAATAATAAGAATAATAATAATAAGAATAAAGAAAAGACATTGCAATAACAGAAAGGATTCCGACGGAATAGTCGGAATCCTTAATAAAGAAAAGACATTGCAATAACAGAAAGGATTCCGACGGAAAAGTCGGAATCCTTAATAAAGAAAAGACATTGCAATAACAGAAAGGATTCCGACGGAATAGTCGGAATCCTTAATAAGAACTAGATGGCTACTGTTGCAAGCAACAGACAGATTCCTCCTTTGTTAGACATTCCTCGGAACTGAAGTGCTAAAATCCGAATAAAGAAGATGGAAAAAAGAATACAACAAAATGTAGTTTCTTTAGTACCATATTAACTTCAGCAATAGAGTCAAAAGAGATTATGTCTAATTTTGGGACTCTTATTTATTTATCAACAAAATAGAAGAAAAAATAATAAATACCCTTCATGTTTACGAAAGCTTTAAACTCCATACTCAATCAATATCTAATCCTTTACAATGACTTTCTCAAAAAAGAATCGCACAATGATTTTGCAATGAGATAATTTCTATTAATAGAGAATGACAAAACATGAAACTAATGATATGTAATGATACTTATAATAAAAAAGAAAGAAACAGAGAACAAGATTAAAAGATTTATCTATCTTACTATGTAAAGTTCAAATAAGAAGTACTACTTGTGTGAAGAATAAATATTTAAGAACAAAATTCTATCAATCCTATAAGAGTAAATGTTTGTTAGGACCTTGAAAAAGTTTATTTGACTTTGAACCAAGGTCATGGATGAAAGATAAGAATTTTAGTTTATTCTCATCAAGATTACTTTTCATCTATTCAAAGCTAAATATTTTATCAACAAAAGTCTATTGTGACCTTGAAATCGAATAAATAACCTTTGGTCAAGGTCAAGGTGAAAGGACTTCATGCAAGGAATATTCGCACCAAGTTTGAACTCTCAAGGTCAAATGCTCTTTGTTCTATAGGCAAAAGTTTGTTGTGACCTTGAGAATGAAAATTTGACCTTGGGTCAAGGTCAAGGTGAAAGGGCTTGGATCAATGATTGTATTTATGAAGTTTGAACTGTCAAGGTCAAATAGTCTTTGTTCTATAGGCAAAAGTTTGTTGTGACCTTGAGAATCATAATTTGACCTTGAAACTAGGTCATCATCAATGACTACCTATAAGTAACCTAACATCCAAGTTTCAACTCAAAATCTCAAAAACTGTAGAAATTGGCACTGTGCCTATTTAAGCTTCCATTTTCAACTCAAAATAGCGCGAAAACCGTAAATATTTTATCGAGCATATAAGTGTATAAAAGTTTGCAAATTTCCCAAAGAACAATATAAAACAAATTTCATTCAAATCGCACGGTTAGTTTAGGAGTTATAAGGTTTTAAAGATTTTACCTTTGATGACCTCTAGCGGGAGCATATGTGAACTTTTCGACAAGAAAAAAAAATTTAAATTAAGATCTTTATTTGCTCTTTCACATGATACTTTCCATTTTATCATATGATGAGGTACTTTGTTGTAAAGTCTCTGGATGGCTTGGGGGTAAGAATAATAATAATAATAAGAATAAGAAGAATAAAGAAAAGACAATACAATAACAGAAAGGATTCCGACGGAAGTCGGAATCCTTAACTAGATGGCTACTGTTGCAAGCAACAGACGGATTCCTCCTTTATTAGACCTTTCTCAGAACTGAAGTGTTAAAATCCGAAAAAAGAAGATAGAAAAAAGAAAGGTTGCTTTAGTACCTTATTCACTTCAGCAAATGAGTCAAAAAAGCTTACGTCTAACTTGGGACTCTTATTCATTTATCAACAAAATAGAAGAAAAGAATAATAAATACCTTTCAATTTTACGAAAGCTTTAAACTCCATATTCTATCAATATCAAATCCTTTACGATTACTGTCTCAAAAGAGAATTGCACAATGATTTTGCAATGAGATCATTTCTATTAATAGAAAATGACAACAACATGAAAGTACAGATATGTAATGCTACTGAGGAGAAAAAAAAAAGAAACAGAGAACAAAAATAAAAGAGTTATCTTTCTTATACTATGTTAAGTTCAAACAAGAAGGACTACTTGTGTGAAGAATAAATAGTATAGGACAAAAAGTGTGAGCTATACAAGAGTAAATGACTGTTATGACCTTGAGAATGATTATTTGACATTGAACCAATGTCACAAATGAAAGATAAGTGATGTGATCATTCTCATCACAATTGATCTTACTCTGAGCAAAGCTCAATATCTAATCAACCAAAGTCGGTTGTGACCTTAAAAGAACAAATGACCTTGAGTAAAGGTTATGGTGAAAGGGTTTGATGCAAGGAATATTTGTGTTATGTTTGAACTCACTAGGTCAAATAATCTTTGTTTTATAGACTAAATTTTGTTGTGACCTTGAGAATCAAAATTTGACCTTGGGCCAATGTCAAGATGAAAGAGCTTGACTTAACAATAATATGTATAAAGTTTGAACTCTGAAGGTCAAATAGTTTTTGTTCTATAGGCAAAAGTTTGTTGTAACCTTGAGAATGAAAATTTGACCTTGAAAGTAGGTCAACATTAAATGACCACCTATAAGTAACCTACTATTAAAGTATCAACTCAAAATCTCAAAAACTGTAGAAATTGGCACTGTGCCAATTTAAAGCTCCATTTTCAACTGGGAATAGCGCGAAAACCGTAAATATTTTATCGAGCATGTAAGCGTATAAAAATTTACAATTTTCCCAAAGAACATTTTAAAACAAATTTCGTTCAAATCGTACGGTTAGTTTAGGAGTTATAAGTGTTTAAAGATTTGACCTTTGATGACCTCCAGCGGGGGCATTGGAGAGCTTATCGACAAACAAAAAATAGTTAAAGAAGATCTTGGTATGCTCTTTCTGATGGTACCATCCCTTTTGCTCTGTGTTAAAAAACCTCTTAATAAAGTCTCTGGAAATGATTAGGGGGTAAGAATAAAAATAATAATAATAACTAGATTGCTAATGTTGCAAGCAACAGACGGATTCCTCCTTTATTAGACCTTCCTCGGAACTGAAGTGCTAAAATCCAAATAAAGAAGATGGAAAAAAGAATAGTTGCTTTAGTACCATATTAACTTCAGCAAATGAGCCAAAAGAGCTTATGACTAATTTGGGACTCTTATTTATTTATCAACAAAATAGAAGAAAAATAAATGAATACCTTTCATGTTTACGAAAGCTTTAAACTCCATGCTCAATCAATCTCTAATCCTTTACAATGACTTTCTCAAAAAGAATTGCACAATGATTTTGCAATGAGATGATTTCTATTAATAGAAAATGACAACAACAAGAAACTACTGATATGTAATGCTACTAAGAATAAAAAATTAAGAAACAGAGAACAAGAATAAAAGAGTTATCTATCTTACTACGTAAAGATCAAATAAGAAGTACTACTTGTGTGAAGAATAAATAGTTAAGGACAAAAAGTAAGAATTCTAAAAGAGCAAATGTTTGTTATGGCCTTGCATAAGTTTATTTGACCTTTAACCAAGGTCATGGATAAAAGATAAGCATTTGAGTTTATTCTCATCAAGATTCCATTTAATCTAATCAAAGCTCAATATTTTATCGACAAAAGTCTGTTGTGACCTTGAAATCGAACAAATGACCTTTGGTCAAGGTCAAGGTGAAAGGACTTGATGCAAGGAATATTTGCGCCAAGTTTGAACTCTCAAGGTCAAATGGTCTTTGTTCTATAGGCAAAAGTTTGTTGTGACCTTGAGAATGAAAATTTGACCTTGGGCTAAGGTCAAGGTGAAAGGGCTTGGCTCAATGATTGTATTTATGAAGTTTGAATTGTCAAGGTCAAATAGTCTTTGTTCTATAGGCAAAAGTTTGTTGTGACCTTGAGAATCATAATGTGACCTTGAAACATGGTCATCATCAATGACTACCTATTAGTAACCTACCATCAAAGTTTCAACTCAAAATCTCAAAAACTGTAGAAATTGGCACTGTGCCAATTTAAAGTTCCATTTTCAACACAAAATAGCACGAAAACCGTAAATATTTTAGCGAGCATGTAAGCGTATAAAAGTTCGTAAATTTCCCAAAGATCAATATAAAACAAATTTCGTTCAAATCGTACGGTTAGTTTAGGAGTTATAAGGTTTTAAAGATTTTGCCTTTGATGACTTCTAGCGGGGGCATATATGAACTTTTCGACAAGAAAAAAAATTTTAATGTAGATCTTTATTTGCTCTTTCTCATGACACTTTCCATTTTATTCTATGGTGCAGTACTTTGTTGTAACGTCTCTGGAATGGTTTGGGGGTAAGAATAATAATAATAAGACTAGATGGCTACTGTTGCAAGCAACAGACGGATTCCTCCTTTATTAGACCTACTTCGGAACTGAAATACTAAAATCCGAATAAAGAAGATGGAAAAAAGAATAGTTGCTTTAGTACCATATTCACTTCAGCAAATGAGTCAAAAGAGCTTATGTCTAACTTGGGGCTCTTATTTATTTATCAACAAAAGAGATGAAAAAAGAAATAATAAATACCTTTCATGTTTACGAAAGCTTTAAACTCCATGCTCAATCAATATCTAATCTTCTCAAAAAAGAATTGCACAATGATTTTGCAATGAGATAATTACTATTAATAGAAAATGACAACAACATAAAACTACTGATATGTAATGCTACTAAGAATAAAAAAGAAAGAAACAGAGAACAAGAATAAAAGAGTTATCTATCTTTCTATGTAAAGTTCAAATAAGAAGTACTACTTGTGTGAATAATACATGTAAATAGTTAAGGACAAAATGCTGTGAATTCCACTAGAGTAAATGTTTGTTATGACCTTGAAAAAGTTTATTTGACCTTGAACCAAGGTCATGGATAAAAGGTAAGCATTTGAGTTTATTCTCATCAAGAGTCCTCTTAATCTAATGAAAGCTCATTATTTTAGTCTGTTGTGACCTTGAAATCGAACAAATGACCTTGGGTCAAGGTCAAGGTGAAAGGACTTGATGCAAGGAATATTTGCGCCAAGTTTGAACTCTCAAGGTCAAATGGTCTTTGTTCTATAGGCAAACGTTTGTTGTGACCTTGAGAATGAAAATTTGACCTTGAGCCAAGGTCAAGGTGAAAGGGCTTGACTCAATGATTGTATTTATGAAGTTTGAACTGTCAAGGTCAAATAGTCTTTGTTCTATAGGCAAAAGTTTGTTGTGACCTTGAGAATCATAATTTGACCTTGAAACTAAGTCATCATCAATGACTACCTATAAGTAACCTACCATTCAAGTTTCAACTCAAAATCTCAAAAACTGTAGAAATTGGCACTGTGCCAATTTAAAGTTCCATTTTCAACTCAAAATAGCGCGAAAACCGTAAATATTTTATCGAGCATGTAAGCGTATAAAAGTTTGCAAATTTCCCAAAAAACAATATTAAACAAATTTCATTCAAATCGCACGGTTAGTTAAGGAGTTATAAGGTTTTAAATATTTGACCTTTTATTACCTCTAGCGGGGGCATATGTAAACTTTTCGACAAGAAAAAAAATTTAAATGAAGATCTTCATTTGCTCTTTCACATGATACTTTCCATTTTATCATAAGATGCGGTACTTTGTTGTAACGTCTCTGGATTGGCTTGGGGGTAAGAATAATAATAATAATAATAATAATAACTAGATGGCTACTGTTGCAAGCAACAGACGGATTCCTCCTTTATTAGACCTTCCTTGGAACTGAAGTGTTAAAATCCGAATAAAGAAGATGAAAAAGAATAGTTGCTTTAGTACTTTATTCACTTCAGCAAATGAGTCAAAAGAGCTTATGTCTAACTTGGGACTCTTATCTATTTATTGACAAAAATTAAAAAAAAATGAAAAATACCTTTCATGTTTTCGAAAGATTTAAACTCCATGCTCTATGGATATCAAATCCTTTACAATTACTTTCTCAAAACAGAATTGCACAATGATTTTGCAATGAGATAATTTCTATTAATAGAAAATGACAACAACATGAAAGGACAGATCTGTAATGCTACTAAGAAAAAAAAAGAAATAGAACAGAGAACAAGAATAAAAGAGTTATCTTTCTTATACTATGTTAAGTTCAAATAAGAATGACTACTTGTGTGAAGAATAAATAGTATAGGACAAAAAGTGTAAACTCTACAAGATAAAATGATGTTAAGACCTTGAGAATGATTATTTGGCCTTTAACCAATGTCATGAATGAAAGTTAAGTACTGTGATTATTGTCATCATGATTGATCTTAATCTGAGCAAAGCTCAATATCTAATCAACCAAAGTCAGTTGTGGCCTTGAAATCAAACTAATGACCGTTAGTCAAGGTCATGATGAAAGAGTTTGATGCAAGGAATATTTGTGTCAAGTTTGAACTCTCAAGGTCAAACAGTCTTTGTTTTATCGACTTAAGTTTGTTGTGACCTTGAAAATCAGAATTTGACCTTGGGTCAAGGTCAAGGTGAAAGAGCTGGGCCCAAGCATGATATGTATAAAGTATGAACTCTGAAGGTCAAATAGTCTTTGTTTTGTAGGGAAAAGTTGCTGTGACCTTGAGAATGAGAATTTGACCTAGGGTCAAGGTCAAAGTGAAAGAGCATGACTGAACAATTATTTATATGAAGTTTAAACTCTGAAGGGAAAATAGTCTTTGTTCTATAGGCAAACGTTTGTTGTGACCTTGAGAATCTGAATTTGACCTTGGGTCAAGGTCAAGATGAAAGAGCTTGGTTTAATGATATTATGTATGAAGTTTGAACTTTGAATGTCTAATAGTCTTTGTTCTATAGGCAAAAGTATGTTGTGACCTTGAGAATCAGAATTTGACCTTGGGCCAAGGTCAAGGTGAAAGAGCTTGGTTTAATGATATTATGTATGAAGTTTGAACTCTGCAGGTCTAATAGTCTTTGTTCTATAGGCAAAAGTTTGTTGTGACCTTGAGAATCAAAATTTGACCTTGGGTCAAGGGTCAATGTGAAAGAGCTTGGTTTAACGATAGTATGTATGAAGTTTGAACTGTAAAGGTCAAATAGTCTTTGTTCTACAGGTAAAAGTTTGTTGTGACCTTGAGAATGAAAATTTGACCTTGAAAGTAGGTCAACATTAAATGACTACCTATAAGAAATCTAGTATCCAAGTTTCAACTCAAAATCTTAAAAACTGTAGAAATTGGCACTGTGCCAATTTAAAGTTCAATTTTCAACTCGTAATAGCGCGAAAACCGTAAATATTTTATCGAGCATGTAAGCGTATAAAAGTTTACAAATTTCCCAAAGAACATTTTAAAACAAATTTCGTTCAAATCGTACGGTTAGTTTAGGAGTTATAAGAGTTTAAAGATTTGAACTTTGATCACCTCTAGCGGGGGCATATGTGAATTTTTCGACAACAAATTTTTTTTACCTCAAGATCTTTATATGCTCTTTCACATGATCCTTTTCGTTTTATCATAAGAAGTTGTACTTTTTTGTACAGTGACTGGAACGATCTGGGGGTAAGAATAATAATAATAATAATAATAATAATAAGAATAATAATAAGAATAAAGAAAAGACAATACAATAACAGAAAGGATTCCGACGGAATAGTCGGAATCCTTAATAAGAATAAGAATAATAAGAATAAAGAAAAGACTACAATAACAGAAAGGATTCCGACGGAAGTCGGAATCCTTAAATAAAGAAAAGACAATACAATAACAGAAAGGATTCCGACGGAAGTCGGAATCCTTAATAAGAAGAATAATAATAAGAATAAAGAAAAGACATTGCAATAACAGAAAGGATTCCGACGGAATAGTCGGAATCCTTAATAAAGAAAAGACATTGCAATAACAGAAAGGATTCCGACGGAATAGTCGGAATCCTTTATAAAGAAAAGACATTGCAATAACAGAAAGGATTCCGACGGAATAGTCGGAATCCTTAAAAATAAAATTGGCAGATATACATGTATGTATCTAGATAAGTGTCATTGACATGATATTAAAAAAAAATATATACATGTATATGAAATATGTCGATAGTATGCATAACGAAGACAGCATCAATAGTGATCGGAAACTATCGAGACAAATGAGAAAAAAAATTATAATAATTAATTAAAAAAAAAAATAAGTATTGGTCGTACAGACTTACACTGTTGGTTGCAAGACTTCGAGATTTATCCCATATATGAATTTGAATAAGAACATTTTCCGACGAAGTAGAAAAAAACTTCATTTTTTTTTCTGATTTGTGAGCTGCGTGGACAGTAGATGCTGACGTTATGTTTGCGGACGACAAATGCTGATTTTACAGTGCAAAATCCGATAATGTGATATAGTATTTGAAAATATTTCAATGTTACAAATCTTATTTATCATTATTTTGTAATTAAACCCCTTGCTAATTAAAGATGTATGGTGTAACCCCCCCCCCCCCGCCCTATCCCCTACGATTAATGATAAAATCATTTTCTTATATTTTCTAGTTTCAATACTATATAGATTTAAAGAACGCTATATACATCTTTATAATTTTGAATTGAATAAACGTATGTATACTCAAAAAATGTAACCTAAACTTGCAAGAATGGATCTAGAGTGCGCTGGGTTTGGGGAGGGGGTAGTCTGAACCACCCCCACCCCATTCGCCGTCATATTTGCAAAGAAGAGACTTTTCCAGAATTTTATTTCAAAATCATGGGTAAGACAAAAAAGAATTGGCTAAGCCTTCATAATCGATCATCGATTACAAACTGTTGGTGATCCGATGCGATATTATCGATTATCAATCGGTTACGCAGAATTATATCATTTACACTCTGAAAGGTGATTTTTTTTACGACAATAATTACTGCAGCACCTCAAATGTGCTTGTATTGATATATTTAAAGGCTTAATGCTTTACAGTACTTATTCAAATATATATTTATTTTCTCAAGGCATATGGGCTCGGTACCTCTCATTTTCTTAAAGGTACGGTGTCCCTGATAATTAATTAATTTTACAAAATTCTATTATGCAAAAGCTTTCTTTTCATATGAAAGTTTACATTCTCATTTGTATAAATTCAAATTTTCAGATGAATCTAACGCATACATTCGCAGTTATTGCCGTTTGAAAACTTGGGGTGCGCGGCTCTTATTCAATGTATTGCGTTTTTACAATAGAGATATATAGAACGGTGACCAAAGAGCTAAATTTGAAAGTTTAGTCGACAGAATAGTACATGGGTAAATTATATGTCAAATGAAACTAGAAGTAATGTACTTTCAAAATATCAATGTCGTCAAAAGGTTTGAATGTACAAACATTCCATTTTCAGGGGTCAAAGGGGTCATTCAACATAGATTACGTATTTCTGGTCTTTTTCACAAAGAAAAGAAATATTGATGACAACAAAATTGAATTTTCTGTACAAATTGCATCAACAGGATAATATTCCAATCTTATCCTTAACATAAGTGAATCGTGATGACATAAAATCTGTACTGATGACGTCATTGGTAGCTATTTTTAGAACAAATTAAAAATGTGAACATTATAATTCCTTAAAAATGAAATTCCTCTCCGTGAACAAACATGGAGGACAAATATTTGTCAATTTTCTCTTCGATCATGGAAAAGAAAGGTTCACTTTGCTTAATATCCCCGCAGCATAATTGCAGGGGGTATAACGCAACCGTTGGTGTGTGTTTACGGGAGTGTGTAAGGGTGACTGTGTGAGAGTAGGAGGGTGTGTTTGTGCACGTCACGTTCTTTTATACAGCCTAGGAGGCACAATTTTGATCGGAGCTTGACCAAACTTCATATACTTATTGCTTCTGACAAGAGGAAAAACCCTATTGATTTTCAAGGTCATGGGTCAAAGGCCAAGGTCACCGGTTTAAAATGTTATAAATCCTTTTATACAGCCTAGGAGGCATAGTTTTTATTGGGTATTGACCAAACTTCATACACTAATTGCTTATAACAAGAGAAAGAACCCTATAGATTTTCAAGGTCATTGGTCAAAGGTCAAGGTAACAAGCTGGAAATGTTAGCTTTGCTTAGCCTAGAGGGCACAGTTTTGATTGGATCTTTACTAAACTCCGTACATTTATTTCTTATGACAAGTGAAAGAACTCTAATGTTTTTTTCAAATATAAGGTCAAGGTGACAGACTGGAAATGTTTTAAATCATTTTATACAGCCTAGAAGGTGCAGTTTGAATTTGATCTTCACCAAACTCAATACACTTGTAGCTTATGATAGGAGAGAGAACTCTTGATCATTGATTTTCAAGGTCATGCATCAAAGGTCAAGCTCACAGATTAGAATTTTTAAAATCTTTTAATACAGCCCCGATGATACATTGGAGTTCACCAAACTCCATACACATATTGTTTGAATCAAGAGGAAAAACCCTTTTGATTTTCAAAGGTCAAAGATCAAGGTCACTGAAGGGAAATGTTAAAATCTTTATATACAAACTAAAAGGGCACAATTTTGATTGGATCTTTCCAATGCCCATACACTTGTTGCTAATAACAATAGGAAGAAACCCATTAATATTATAGGTCAAGGTCGCAGGATTCAATTCGTCATAATCATTGAAGCTCCTCTGTGTCATTCACAAACAGATCTTGTTCAAGCTCTTTAAAGTATACATTTAATACAAATGAGACAAAGAACACTTCTTTGATTATCAAGGTCAAAGGTCAAGATCACAGATGTAGAGGAAGCAACTTTAAAAATGTTGACGCATATTTGCATAATATTATGTTGTGAAGTATTTCAAGTTCTATTTTAAGATTACCTACGAAGTAGTTTATATCCTTGTCATGCCTTCACTTTTTTTGCCAACGCACCAGTAACGACCTTCAACACGCTGGCAAACGTCGGGGTTTGGTCTGAAAATCATTTATGAAGCAACGTTCTCAACGTGCGCGTAGCGACCTTGTAGCGCATGAGGAGCGTTCGCCCAACGATCTCAGCGTCTTCCAAACTCATAAAACCAGTTGACAATTTACCTTAACGTTCTATAACGCGTCCTCAAAGACCTCGCAACGTTCGCCTAACGACTTGTCAACGATATACCTGGCAGCGACCTTCTAGCGGTCACAGCAAATCTTAATTTTCAGAAAATATTTCGATGTCAAGACGTAAAGCACACGCCAAGGACGTTAGGCTGTCGTTGGGCACACGTTGAGGACCAACTTGCAACAAAGTCATAGGCGGCACAGGCTTGCAAAGTGAAGAAAAGCGGAACTGAAATCGGACGCATGCGTAGGAGATTAATATATTGGTTGAGGACGTTAGACCATCGCTAGAAGAGTGTGGTTGTGTACGCGTTAGACTTGCGCTCCTCTGTCGTTACACATTCGTTGCAATATTATCGGCGCCCTCCCAACGTTTTTAGAAACGACTGCAAAGCGCACGGGAACGCATGTCCAGCGACCTCCTAATGACTCCATAACTTACGATTGGACGCTTGGCAGTCGTCGGTGGGTGCATGCACAAATTTTTCGGACTACCACAGCGCACACCAACGTCCTCCAGCGACCACTCAACGACAAGCCAGCGACCAAACAACGACCAGCCAGCGACCTCATTGTTCTGCGACGTGTTGGCAAATTTACTTGGTTGTTACTCGTGCGTTGACCAAAAAAGTGTGACGGGGCCTTAAGGCCATTCCCTACTAGTGTGTGACTGTGAGTACATATAACATTGTTATCGATGCCGTGCAAGGGTGCTACGCTTTTCGTTGCTTAGTTTTTATTCTGTACCAAAATTTATCACAGAAAGATATCCATCGTTATGATTAATTCAGCTAGGGTTTACGTACATATACAGCGTTATCCATAAAATAATGTCAATGGGTAAAAAGCCCTCTCTCCCCGATAAACCATCACCGATCTTATGAAAAAATGCTTTTAATAGTACGGTGACCAAGCCTAAAAAAGTGCTCTATTTTAGGAGTTTAATGTCCAATCCTAGTGCAAGGCTATATTTGGTATCAAATAAAAGGTTATGGTCTAAGGTTTACGATTTGACATGTCGTCAAAACTTTTACGGGTGCCTACTACGTCAAATTTGACGTTGAAATGACGTAAAAATGGTGGAAAATTCTCATATTTTGAACGACAATGTAAGTCTTTCTTCAAATTTGCTGAAATGTGACAACTTCGCCTGCAGAATCGAAACATCCTGCCGATTCCTAATTTAGAACTCGTTTAAAGTAATTTTCATTCACACTCGAAGAGAATTTCTGAACAATACTACAATTTTAACAAGCTTCTTTTGACAGCACTTTACTTCTGAATTTTGATTTCGAATACTTTATGTTTTTAAGTATTTTTAATGTTTTTTTTTTTTAATATTGATCTGTTTCGGTGGTACTTTAGCCCTTTTTTATCAATATACCAACTAATATTTCTTCCAATTATGAGAAAACGCTTAATTGGTCCTTTCAATCCACCTGCAATAGCGACTAACAGAGATAAGTAGTGTATGCTTGTAATGCGTTCTTTCGTTCATGTATGATATCGATTTGTGCATACCTCTTGATCCTTCGAAACCTATCTTGTGTTCAGCATAAATCGCCTTTACAGACGAAAAACATGTTTCAAAGAAATTTCCATTGCAAAAATGAGGGTTTATTTTGTTGCATAAAAGGCCTTTTTAGGTGAGCAACATGGTTTTAAAGGAAATATCACAGAAAATAGGAAGCAATGATTATATCATTTGTATTCATCGTAAAATAAAAAAAAATGAAAGACGCGATTAAAAAAAAAGTTTGAATGCTCTTTCGAAAAAAAAAAGAAAATTACATTCAAACTCCTAGGTAAAGTTGCAAATTGGTCTAAAAAAGTTTGATTTTTGTGAAAAATTGGCAATGCATAAATCCGTGAAAAGGGCAAGAGCCATGAACGGTACAATTGGCTTATTTTGCCATAACGCTTATCGTTGATTTTTACTTTGATAATACTAAACTTAACCTTGGATGACTTTACGCCGTGATAAAGCAAAATACATTCATGTTAAGTGGACTATAGTTTATTGTTTGCGACGTCATTTGACGTCATTTTTTACGTAAGGCACTGCATTCTGTCGTTGTTTGTGTAAGTACAGTGCATTGATCAGTATCAATTTACAAAAAGAAATGAAAATACATATTGCTACATTGAGGAAGTGAGTGAAATATTTATCTTTTTGAAGAATTAAAGCATGTTAAAAAAATCAACAATAGATGCAGAACTATATGCATTCACTTATTCACAGTCGACTTGACGTCTGTTACATTTTGTCGACATGGCCATGGCGGTCGGTCTGTGAAAGTACGCCGTATCAGATTTGATTCAAATCAGGTTGAAAGGGCGCTATAAACCACTAGCAGTTGAAAGAATAAACACATACATTAGGCGGATCCAGGATTTTTTCAAAGGTTGAAGAGGTGTTTGAAAACTTTTAATTAGATATCTTAGGAAGAGGGAAGATTATTTCATGTCATACGCAAAATGTATCAATTTGCCTTATATAGTAATAATATTGCATATTCTCTCATACCCGCGTATGTGTTACAGAGTAGGCCCATGAAATACAGCTACATGTATTTGAGCTACTTCTGTATCACATATCACGTGACAGCTGTATCACATATCACGTGACGCTATTGTTTCGATTGTTTACGCTACTGTGACGTCATGATTTCAGCCCGCAAAACGAACAAGTTAATGGCCTAGTGGCTACGTCGCAATAAAACATCGATTTTAAGATCGTTTTTCAATGTACTCTTACGTTTTACTTTGAAAAGCCTAATATTCGTAGTTTATTCTTATAGAATAAACCATTTTCGAGGGCGCTGAATTCGAATATCGCAATTTTTTTGCAAATAAATCAACTTGACATTTTTCAAGTTTCGTCCCTTTTCTATCAGTTTTGTTTTTGACCTTTAGATATGAGAGAAAAATACTCTTTCATGTTCTTCTATGAAAGATACATCGTTTCTACCCTCGGGGTCCCAAAATTTTGCAAAACCCTCGGCAAGCCTCGGGTTTTAAATGATTTTGAGACCCCTCGGGTGGGACCAATGTATCTTTCATAGAAGACCATGAAAGAGTCATTATTTCGGAAGCATTGCGTTATTTTGCAATAATATTCCGTTATTTTGCAATATAATGGCTTTCTTATCTTAATAGTATTGCGTCATTTTGCTATAATGATGTGTCATTTCAGTAAGATTATGCGTTATTTCGCAATTCTTTTACGTTATTTCTCGGAGGTATAGCATTTTATCGCTATGTCGCAATATATATGCATTATAGTTATGCGTTTTATGAATGGTTGTCATCATCAACAAACAGGAAATACTGACCTGATGTGTACATCAATATGTACATCGAGACAATTACCGAATTTGACAAGTGTTACATGCAATCAAGACGCTGACTCCCCCCCCCCTTCCCCGGGCATCTGATCTCACTTCGGTATGTTATTCATTCCGAAGTTTGCAACCGTTACTGTGGGAATTCTAATGACTTTGCCTTGCCTTCTTGACTTTGAGACTGAATAACTGATAAGTACTTCTTAAATGTTTATTACAATCATATTGCGTGATATTGCAAGAATGGCGCGCTATTTCGCAATACTATTTCGAAATTGTTCAGACGTATTGCATAAGATCACAATGTTTTGCGAATCTATAATATACTTTTGCGATATCACGCAATATTATTACTATATATAACCCAATACTATTGTTAAATAACGCAATATTATTACTATATTACGCGATTTTATTGCGATATGACGCAAAATCCTTGCTAAACACACAATATTATTGCAACTTTATTGCAATATAATACAATTCTTTTGCGATAAGATTGCGTTATTAGGCAATAAAATTGCGCTCTTACGCATTTCCATCGCGCTAAAACTCAATATTGTTGCGTTACAATGCAAAATTATTGCAATAAAATGCAATTTCATTGCGATAAAATTGTGTTATTAGGCAATAAAATTGCGCTATAACGCAATATCATTGCGACATAACACAACCTTATTGCAATATAATGCAATATTATTGCGATAAAATTGAGTTATGCTATATAATTGCAGTATTACGCAATACCATTGCAATATAACGCAATTCTATTGCGATATAAAGTTATACTTTTGTGAAATAAAGCAACACGTTTGTGACATTACACAATATCATTTTGATTTGAATGAAGGCATTTGCAAAATAACGCAAACTATTGCGAAATAGCGTAAAATTATTACAAAACAGTCAAAACAACGCAATAAATAATTGTTATTTTCAATGAAGCAAACGGGTTTCGTTGAATTTAAAGCAATTTTCAAAAAAAAAAAATATTTTTGCATGAAAAATCAACATTTTGTGCCCGCCGCAAGAATTTTTATTTTGTGTTTTAATGTGCGAATATGAGTCAACATATGATGCCCGAATTACATAAGAAATAAGTGTGAAATTTCAACAACATATCACTTAGATTTGGTACATTTTTTAGATAAGTAGGTCGATCATATGTAAAGGAACGGGAGGGGAGAAACAAATATGATGGGAAGGTATTACCCACCAAAGTAATATGGCAGGAAATAACTCAATTTAACGTATACTCAACAATATTTCCGGCTCCTTTCGCTCGTATAAATACAAGATAAATCTCTGGTTTTCATTTATTTCATATCCTAGAGAGGGAATAAATTCTAGACACTATGTACTCCTAAATTCTTGAAAATCATCGGCTATCTTCGCTCGCCAACATATATATATATATATGTTTAAAATGAAAAGAAGAAATAACACTATTATGCGTTAGCTTTTTTTAATCCTCTAAATCCTATCCCGACCGATTAAAACATTCTGGATCCGCCTATGTCCACTGAGTTTTGAGCATGTGATCAGAGACTGCAGGATGTCTACAGCCAACCTGTGTTTCCGACGTAAAGTTTGAATAATAATTTCTTGCTCATTCATTTAATTTTTTCTCATTTAGAAAAAGTATTACTATATATTCCAAAACTCTCCAGCCTCGCTTTGTCCGCCGGATCACATAGCATTGAATTTAGATTACTATTGTTCTACTAGAAATGACTGAATTGTACCAAATGTATTATACAAATATATTGTACAAATGTATACTTCATTTCTTCAAAATTACCTGCTTGCTACGCCCATCGCCAGAAAGTATCCAAAAAGAAAAATTTCTAAAAGTGAATTGAAAAAAAAATAATACAATAGCCCTATCGAACCCCCCCCCCTTTCTTAAAATATTCTAAAAGTCTTAAAATCCCTCCTTTTAAAAAACTGTCTATCCGCCTACGACAACAAGTTCAGAAAGGTATTGTTTCAATGATCCTGGAATATTAATATGAAATCTCTTTCCGTTGGCAATCAATATAAATTTATGTCTAATTATAGTTTTAAAGACACTGTTTAACACATGTCTATGGCAGATAGAGTGGCAAATGGACAAAATAGGTTATCAACAGACCGGTAATTGATTAGCAAATCTTCCAGATTTGTGCATTTATGTATTTTGCGTATACAGGGTTTTGTTTTAAGTACCTTAGTAACATATTTATATAGAAGAAAATTGTGGAATTTTAATGAAAATTCATTAAAGAAATAGGACGCGTCTAAAAATAGATTTTATGACGTCACTGATACACTAAAAGCCATCAAATATTTTTTTGAAAATTAAGATTCTTTGATTTCATGCGATTTTGCAATTGTCCAAATAAAAAAGTTTTTGCTTGCTTATTTCCTTTGAATTACACACTTTTAAAGTCTCTAAGAGGCATAAAGTAAGATAAACGCAATTTGACCCCTATGACCTTTGACCTCTAAATAAACTATGAAGGCACCCCAAAATATTTTGCCGACATCTCAATTTTGAAAGCTGAGACTCTATAGTTTCATTTGGTATACAATTTAGCCTTGCACTAAGATTGGAAATTAAATCTTAATTTTTAGGCTCTTGGTCACCCGACTATAAATGGAAAAATCACAGGAAAAGGTAAACAGTTTACCATGTATCTCCTCTAGACATAAGCAGTAATAACATAGATTTATACAATTTTCAATGTACTTTCAAGTGAAATAAGTTAATGTTCATAATATTTAGTTTAAATGTGTGTATTTTCAGGAAAAAGTTAATTTTCATTTTTTGCTAAAAAAAGTCACATAAAATTGTGAAAATTAACCACAAGAGCCGGAATGTTCATTCATAAGGTATTTACATACTCGTCCCTATTCTGTAACTCTCTCTTTCACATTGAGATTCATAAATACCAAGATGATTATATCAGATTATAAACTGAGAAAAGATTCATTCTTTCAGTAGCAATTTAATTGAGTCATCCTTCTTTTCATTTCTAATGATTTTGGTCTTTTCGATATATATGTATTTTGCTCTGGTTCTGATCACAGGGATTTATCACGCTTCCCGGTTGATAAATGAACTATATACTAGGTTATAAACCATAGAACATAAAGCAATCGAGAAGCGGGACAAATCCCTTTGATTCTGATGTTCATTACAAAAAGTATATCCCGTGACTAATTGTTGCCTGTAAATCATATGAATTGATTTTCAGGGTACAATATATTTCCATTTTTTTTTCATTGAACATGAAGTGCGTTTTTATTGGTACATACCTTCATTTTAGGGTAACGCGGAAGGAATGTAATAGTGTAATATATCTTATTTATCATGAAGAAGGTTTAAAATATTTTGATTATTAACCAACTGGTACATTGTATCTATAATCGATAAATGTTCAAATCTTCTATATCAGCCCCCCCCCCTAAATGTACGCATATGTAATAAAATATTTGTGAATTGTAAATAAAAAATGTCTATTTTTTGTACTTATTCTAATAGTCAAAATAAATATTTTTGATTTACAATTCAAAAATATTTTAAGTTGACACATACTTAGAGAAATAAATAGGTCCTTCATTTAAAATTTAAAATAAGCCGGAAATTATACTAAAAATAGGGCAACGGTTACGCTTCAACATACGCCTGTCATGTGAATAATGATGTCAAATGGCCTTGACCTTCTTTGACACGTACCCTGACAATCAAGTAGGTCCTTTGTCTGGGTCTACTCAATCTTCATGGTAAGCCTGAAGTTCCTATAAGCTCTGATATCACCATGCATTACTGATTTCTCAATTATACAACGAAAGATATTTAACATACAAATTGGAAATTCCTATTTCAGACGGTTTGATCACCATATCTTGTTACAGCATGTGTGCATCCACCTCCTCTTCTGCATAAATTCTCAAATGTGCAAAAAAGAGGAGATAAAACCCCGTTACATATATCATGATTACATTTTTGATTCACCTAGGGGCTTAACCAAAAATGTAATCATTATCATGATTACATTTTTGGTTAAGCCCCTAGGTGAATCAAAAATGTAATCATGATACATACATTAAAGATCACTTATATTTTATTTATTATGAAGAAGATTTAAAATATTTGACCCAATATAGATTTAAATGATTTTTGTAAAAACTAACCAAAAATCTATATTTAGCCACAAAATGACATTGACCCTGACCTTCAAAGTCAATAGGGTTTTCTGTCTGTTTAAAGTCAATGTTCATGGTAAAAAAGTCCTAGCTCAAATGACATTGTATCAATCTTGTTTGCAATTCCTATAGTTTTAATAAATAAATGTGAGTATGTACCCCCCCCCCTTCCCTTCCATGTACGCATACACGTAATTTCTCTGTTTATTGAACAAAATATATAGAAAGTCCGTTACATATTTGAAAAATAATTAATTTTCCTTTAAGTATGAATAATTCCAAAAACATACTGAACCAAAAATAGAACAACAACAATTATTTCAATGAAACTTTAATCTGTTTCTCATAAAAGTCTATCTTTAGTCTCAAAATGACCTTGACCTTTCACGCACGACCTTGAAAATAAAATTTTCTCTCATGTTCGTTAAGTTAAGTTTACGTGGTAAATATGATGTTACTAGCTTAAACGGTTTTATCTCTATGTTTTCTAAAAGGTGCATGACGCAACGGTACTGCAATACCGTTATCCGTAACCCCCCCCCCCCCCCTTTTTCCTGACTAAAAGACAGGCATATAAGAACAGCCATAAAAATCCTAGTCTTATCCCAATTTAGAGAATAAAATAAATTTTTTGCTTGAATTTTGTAACTCGATAGAAAAACTATGGTATAACTACTAAAGATTGTATTTTTTACTGCTATGATATGATTCTGTGAATTATATCGATAATATCCAGAAATCCGTGATTTTTGAATGAAAAATACAGTTTTCCTCCAAAAAACTGAAAATACAAATGATGTGTTTAAAACTTAAGTTATTATGCGAAAGAGCATAATAGATCAGAATGGAATACATCCTTCAATTATCGAATTCATAAGTGATAAAGATGCTATGATTGATGTATAGAAATAATCTTAATGGAAATTATTATGCAGATTTCAGTAGGAAAACAGCAGTTTTCAAGATTTTGCATTAAAATAATTAAATATATTTGATACCAATTGGAAGAGGAAAATGTTTAGATTTAAAGTTTTGAAGAACGATTCATTCAGTGGATCTCAGAGAAGGGAAAAAATAAAATAGAATTTTCACAAAGTTATGCAATTTTTTAGCAAAATAACCTTTTTTAACCCAAAAACGCATATTTTATGAGAAATTTGAATTAAAATTTATCATATTTGAAAAAGTATTAAATATGTTAGTAATTTTCACCTTTCGATCTTTGATGTTACTATCCACATAAGAAATATTAATCGATTCCTTTTTTTCAGTGATTTTTCGGTAATTTTTTAAAAACGTTGATGACGTCATTTCAACGTCATTTTTGAAAATGTTCTTCAATGAAAATCATTTGACGACATCTTGATTCATTAACCACATATAAAGAGCTTTCATTTGATACCAATATTTGCCGTGTACTATGCGTGTCGACTAAACTCCTAAAATAAGCCACTTTTGCCGACTTCACTGTGTATAGCCGACACCGGATATTGGTACTATTTGTCGGCGTATTGGTACTACTGAGGCGAGAGATTTTAACAAATGAGGTGTGAGTGTCCCTTTCTAACATCGTTTTTTATTTGAATCTGGCAGCTCCTTTCAAAAGCAACTGTATAATGCATTACTACAGAAAGTCATCCTTGAAGGTATATGAGTAAGATATGTCTAAGTAGAAGACTTTTTAACTTTTAAAAGCAAAATGCATCACATAGTACCGTAAAATTTTCCATACTGAGAACTTTATTTGGATTAAATTCGCATATTGCACTTTTTTCTAGACTTGCAATATATCAATGTTTTACGATTTGATCACTGTATCATGATTTCATGGATTTGTAAAGATCTTACTAAGAACAACGTGTATTTTTCCCAAAAAGATACACGCCAGGTGTACGGCATATTGCTGGACGAAAAAGAATTTACTGTACGGCATGTTGAAATAGGTAGTGTACGGCGACTTGCTTTTGGGGTCGGAGTTGCAAAGCAATTTCGGGGCTTATGGGACGAAGATGACAATCCACCTACTATGTGTACCTGTCCGTCACTTGATCCATCATCTGTCTTTACACATTTTTGTTACGAAAGAGTTCAAGGGTGTGAATGTATTCATAAAACATTGGTACTCACAGCAGGACAAGAACCCCAATATGCTAATTTTATTGTTTCTACCATGCGCGGATCCAGAAGGGGGGACCGGAGGTCCGGACCCCCCCCCCCCCCATGAGATTTGCCAGATGTGGGGTCCGCGGACCATGGTCCCCACCTCTGACAGATCTCCGGGGGGGGGGGGGGTGTCCAAAAAATACGACATAAGATTAAATTCTTTCATATGGATTTTTTTTCCGGCTCGCTTTCGCTCGCCAAATACATAAACATCAACTAAGACATACTTATATTGAATTGATATTAAAATTACTTTTATCAGTTGTGTTAATTACCATATATACTTTCCATATGCTTGCATATTCAGTTTTATGTATTCAGTTCGCATGTTTACAGGCGATTAAAATGTGGAAATCCATGAGCTTCAGGGGGCTTCGCCCATGGTCCCCCACCAGGGCATCGTCCTGGACCCACTGGGGGCCTAAAGGCGGCCCCCAGACCCCCGGCCTTTTAGACCCCCCCCCCCCCGGTGAAAAAAGCTGGATGCGCGCTTGGCTTCTACTCTCTAGAAATTAAGACAAATTTCCTTTGTTTCTTCTCCACTCACTTCTCTGGTGTATTGAATAACACGCAAGTCATAAGGCGTAATTTTCGTTTTATGCGTGCATTTTTAAAAAATATTTATAATAAAAGAGAAGGACAGGCCTGTGGTGCACATACATAAATGTATGATAGCGGCGTTATGACACATGTCAGTGACGGATCTAGCTTTGAGTTAGAGGGGGCGTATAACGGCGAGGGGTCTGGTAGGATGATCAGGGGGACGAAGCCTCCCGGAAGCTAACGCATTTCAGCCTTTTCGAACTCATTCTCGTGACTGAAATTGATAAAAGAAGATTGAAGAATATTGAAATTGATGAAGACAATTATATTGTCTGACAGGTAGTAAATATTTACCAATATTTACTCTTTTTTATATGGAAAATGATCGTTTTTACCTATGATTTGCAAATTTTAGGGGGGGGGGGGCGTGCGCCCCCTACGTCATCCCCTTCCACATGTGGAAAGCAGCACCTGTATGTCAATAAGTGGTTTTAGCTCACCTGAGTGAAATCAAGTGAGCTATTGTCATAGTGTGGCGTCGTCCGTCCGTCGTAAACTTTTCACATTTTCGACTTCTCAAGACCCACTGAAGGGATTTTGATGAAACTTGGTAGGAATGAAGTACTCATGGCTCCCTACAGGTGGTGTTGTTCTTCGTCCGCTTCCGTCAACAGGTGGCGCCACCACAAGCAAAAGCAAGTCAGGGGGTACCCTCCTTTGACACACCAGAGCACATATCGACAAACCGAAAGCATCAGGATGATCTAGAGAGAACATGTGGTTTTATGCCCTCAATAACTGTATGTTTGCCATATTTAAGGCAATCAGTAGTTTCATATTGATTTTGGTTGTAATTTTTATTTTCATGATTTTTCATGATTTTATTTCTTATGTTAAGAGAGGGAGGGGGTATTTTCATACAAACTGGACATCTTATCCAGAACCACGGAAGGGATTTTAATGAAGCTTGGTAGAAATGATAGTACTCATAGTCCCCTACAAGCTTTGTTTTGTTTTGTTTTTCGTCCGGTTCCGTCATTAGGTGGCGCCACCACGGGCAAAAGTAGGTCACGGGGGTACCCTCCTTTGACAAACTTCTTCTTCAGAACAGAAGTACATATCGACACGACAAATCGAAAGCATCTGGATGATCTAGAAGGATGTCTTAACAAGTGTTGTTGTTCTGGTTTCAGCCCGAAGTTAAATTTTTGACGTGTTTATGACATCTTTTCGGACTTTCTCAGAAATGCTCATTTTTTATGGAGGGGGATTAGGGTTAAATCTTACATGCTTCATGATATGTTGCTTCATTCAATGTTTGATTATTCCATGTTCATTTGTCTTGCTTTCATTTCAAATTGACTTTATCTTTCTTCTTTGTGTGATTTTGCTTCCCTGCATTTTACATTTGTCCTTCGTCAATGCATAACTGCCATTATACCATGCGTTATGACATCCTTCTTTCTGCCATTATCCTTTCGTCTTAATGCTATTATTGCTTCGTCAATGCTAACTTCAATTTTGATACCAGATGGCGCTTCGCGCGACCGCATGTGCCCGTTCCTTGAAATGAACTTTGAAACATCCCCTGTCGTTAAAAATTTCTTTTTAATTCTACTACAGTATCGTTCGAAAAGTAATTATATTATAGCACGAGAGGACAGAAGTAGATTGGCTGTATAAATATTTGAAAAATATTATGAAGTACATGTAATTAGTAAATATTTGATTTTGTATGCATCAGATTTTTGTAAGTTTTAAATCTGACTGTTAAATACAAATGTATGTGAAGAATCTCTGTGGTGTAGTGGTTATCACATTTGCATCTGAATTTTATTTTACACCTTTCCGAGTGGGTTCGATACCGGACGAGGATACTTTTTTTTCCTTTTGTCAATTTTAAGTATAATGTAACTTGTCCATGTTGTCCGTCTGCCCAGTAGAGGATGTCGAAAAAAATTTGGGTTACATATAAAAATTAAATGTTTCAATGCATTTTTCAGTTTTTCTTGGGGGGGGGGGGTCATTGTTTTGGAAAAAAATATCAAATGATGGCTTTTTGTTTAAAGTTGTCGAGTCTGCTTCGAATCAGTAAATGAAAGTCAAGTTCAAAACAAACAAGGCATCGTGCTTCGTCGATAAATCACCTCGTCGACGCGAAATATAGGCAATGATGGCTTTTTGTTGAAAATTGTCGAGTCTGTTTCGAATCAGGAGATGAAAGTCAATTTGACAAACAGAAAAGCCGAAACTATGTTCGATTCCCCCCCCCCCCCCCCCCCCCCCCAATAAAAAATTGGTCGATGAAATATCTTCCGACAAAATATTGGGTCAACATGAAGATGACCATGCAAATTATTCAGAATTATTCAGATGGCAATTTCTCGAGACAAATGTACGTACAATGTAATATCTTGCGAGTACTCGAGGCTCACTTGGTTTTGGGGCTTTGTATATAGCATTCATACGCATATGTATATACATCTTTAAAGAAAAAAAGAAATTTAAAACTATAAGTTTATCTGCATGAGTCTTTAGTTTGAGGATTTTATCTGTAAGGAATCCTAGTACATTGTTTTCAACTAGCCGTACAGTTAGCTAATAACATGCCGTACACAAACAATTTCTTTGTTGAGCTCGTATGTAAAATATAGATGCAATTTCTACATTACCCTTGATTAATATTTAATAGTTATGAACTTCTACATAGACTGTGCACAGAATCATGATCTGCAATAGTATTTTCTTTCGTTAAAAAGAATATAAACTTCATACATGTGCAATTTTATGTGTACTAGGTACCCCATTTTGTGTTATTTTACTATTATCGTCCGATCAAATCCTTTGTTTTGAGGGTTTCGATGTTGAGTTTACCATCACAGAATTATTTGCTTGAAGTTCACTCCATATAAGATCATATTTTCTTCACAAATTATTGTCAAATGCTAAAGGTAATACCTATGTCATACTTGTTTACCGCCTCGATAGTACCAATACGCCGACAAATAGTACCAATATCCGGTGTACGGCTATACACAGTGGACTTGGTCACCCTACTAATATGGATATTTAATTATATAAATTCGGCAATATTATGGTCGTTACTGCATATTTTCAAATAAAACTTTTTATGGCTCCCTTTTTCCTCAATCTAGACCCTTCGGAATAAAATTTACGTTTTCCATTAAATTTATTTTCAGGGAGACTGTATTTAAAAAAAAACAAAACAAAACAAAACAAATTAAAACAAATAAAAACAAAACGCAAAAAAAAAAAAGATTTTTTTTTTTACTTTTTTTTTCATACTAAGGCCGGCCATTTCTTGTTTTTATTCTGTTTAAACTTTTTCGTCCTTTCGAAATTGAGAAAGCTACAAAAGCTACATTGTATATTGTGTGACTTTTTGAAATCTTGCAGGAACTTAATTCATCTGATTATTATCAGATTTTCATAAAAAAAAGGAATGATAGATATTGCAATGCCTTGAATCATTGCGGAACTTCTATAGTTTTACACGAAAAATAAAAATTAAACAATTTCTCTTAAATTTTTGTAGAAAACAAAATTAATTTGCAAAAGATTTTCATTATTTTAATTTTGTTATGTTTTATGACTTTGGGCTAAAAACCTACCAGCACGAGGACGCAAAACAGAAAATAACAAAGAAATGGCCTAAACTGAAAAGACTGGATTTGCTATATCTGGGGGTCGGTATGTTCTTTGGTTATTTTCACGTGTTCGATTATTTTTCAGAGACTTCCGCGTTTTAACAGTCATGAGAAATAAACTTGCTATACCGACACTGTTAAGTGTTGACCTTAAAAGACTGACAGACATACATGTAATTTCATTTGACAGAATAGGAGAAACATCTGGTGGAAGAGGAGGGGATAGAAATATGTATAAAAAAACATATGTAGCTGTCATGTAATCCATACATCCCCCCCAAAACGGACCAAAATTTGGTTTTTAATGTGAATAGTTATTTGTAAACGAAATGACATCAAAGTATATGACTGTAAATTTGTAACGGCTTTCATGATAATAGATTAATTCTACAAATGATCAAGCTGTAATAGATAAATAAAGGATGTATGAGCACAAAACGAGAAAGAAAAAAAAAGAAATATAAATGAATAAAAACTCAAACCCAGTGGCGGATTTAGAGGGGGGACCAGGGGTCCCGGGTCCCCCTTTTTCACCCAAAGTGATTGATTCAGAATACTCTTTTTATGCTTAATCTCTTTACTTTTTGAGAAATTTTCGGCTCGCTTCGCTCGCCGCACATAATTTTCCCTTAGATGTCTTATTTTTTCGTCTTCAACTTTCTTAATTGGTCATCGTTTTTGAACGAATCAATATGTCATAAACATAATTATACAAAAATCAAATTTACACTTGAATTATTACCAAATGCTTCATTTACATGGGCCGATCTAAAAAGGTTAGGCAGGTGGATAGTCGGGTTGCAATGCCCTAAACTTCCCAACCTTCCCTCATTGGTCAAACAAAAATACAGCATAGAAAATGAGAGAGAGATTGTATTTTTATGACAAAATGTAACCATCTATTCCCAAAATTTTGCAGCTCGCTCCGCTCGCCAATTAAGAATAAAGTTGTATATACATGTATGAATGACTGAATTAAAAAAAAAATAAATGAAAACTTCACATCTTACAATTTTCTGGCTTGCTGCATTCGCCAGTCTACCTATAAACGTAAAGTAAATGTATCAAGAGACTCTATATCTTGTTCATGCAGTTCGAATACCACCCCCCCCCCCTCCCACTTCTTAATTGGATCATCAGTCTTGAGATTTTTTTTTGTCAGTTTTTCTGTGAAATTATTTACGGTACGCATGTAGGCGGAACTATGGATATCATACCCGAACGTACATGTAAATAATCCGGTTACTTTACCTCCTTTTATACGTTTTGAATTTCCAATTTTAAAAATCTGTATAAATATTTTCTTTGCCAAAGAAAAAAATATTTCGTTTCGTTACTTTTCATTTCTTTTCTTGTGCGTTTCACAATTTAAAGGAACCCGTTAAATTCGGTTAATCAAGAGGTGTCCCGGGAACAAAATGTTTGTCAAATAGTACAGTTTGAATTGTTTCCCTTCTTAAACAGACTTTATTTAGAATTTGGTATCTAAAATTAATATATTTTTGAAAATTCGCATGTCTTTATCAATTCAAAGTTCTTTAATGTCTCCTGACACAGATTCAAATGTCGTGAAGCACTTTTAAAGGGATATTCTTGGATTTGAAAATTTAGTTGAAAGGCCTACTACATGTACATGTGTATATAAACAATTACAATCATTTCGAAATGATGGCTACTGTCGAACTGAAAAGGGAGTTTTCTCTTCATTTTGGGCACCGCTTCCTGGGAGGGGTACGACACGAAGAAGTTCTAAACGCTTTAGAAGGTGAAATTGAAATAAAGAACATTAAATCTATACAAATCACCGAAAAAGATTGTATAATTACTCTGTCGGATCAGGATTCCAAGCAGAAACTTTTGCGGGTTGGAATAAGTATAAAAGAGAAATTTGTCAGACTTTTTGCTGTAGAGAAAGAAATCACAAGCGTAACACTCAAAGATGCTCCCTTCGAAATGTCAGACGAAGTCATTGTTGGTTTTTTATCCAAGTATGGGGATATAGTCCCTGGCAGTGTAAGGCACGGATATATAAAGTACAAAGAAACGCAAATAGACAACGGGACACGATACCTACAAATTCTAAACTGTGTACCAAATCTGCCTACATCTACGCATTTCGGAACTTTTGCGGTAAGATTGTATGCTGATAACGGCCGTACACCTTGTACGTATTGTGGGCTTACCGACCATCCTTCGTACAAATGTAACGAGAAACAGCAAGCGCAGAAAAAAATGTTACATCTGTAAAAAAGAAGGGCATTAAAAAGAGACTGTCCGGAGAAAAAAGAACGTGTTTGTTATAACTGTAACGAACCCGGTCACTTACAAAGGGAATGTCCTAACTGGGACGACACAGACACAGAAGATGAACGAGAACATTTTTCGAGACCTGCAAAGACATATCATGCAACTCCAAACGAAATTGCGTGTATTGAGGACTCGGTAAACATAGTACTAGGAGCGTCAAATTGTAAACGGTGCAAGTTTGAAGAAGAAATCATTAATACTTCCGTTTCCGGTGCAGGGTATTCGGATCCATCACTCCTCATAAGCGACGCAAAATCAAAATGCGGAGAAGACCGCACCGTCAAAAAGGTTGTTGTCTGCTTAGGAACAAACGACGTGTCGAGAAACAAATCGAATGTGGATAAGGTTAACTTGAGTATAACAAAATCCATCGAAAGTATTAAAAATCACTTTCCAAACGCAGGCGTAGGTGTTTGCATTGTGATTTCGAGGAAAGGAAATAGTGCGAGCACTAAGGAACTGAATTCTGCGACGAGCACAGTCAATACGTTCATACGTACGATGTGCGAGGGGGATGAGCTACTTTAATCTCATAGATCTATACCCCTTGTTCATGGCGGGAAATGCAGTGAAAATGAATCTAAACGACCAAAATGACGCAAGTGGCGTCCATGTCAGCTATGAGGGCGCCAGATGCCTTCAAGACGCGTTCAACGCCTTCTTTGCGGGAAGGAAACGACCGAGAGGAGGAGTTTCTACTTCATCGACACCATCACCAGTTGTTAGATTGGGAAAGAAGCATTGTGTGAGCGGTGGTTACTCTGACCCTTATTAAGATGTCAAATTGTGTTTATATCATTGCAGATTTTAGTAGTTGCTACACACTCACCTTAATATCTGATAAATGTTTCTTGCATCTATTAATGTAAATGGACTAAGGAATATTGTGATGGAAAAGTCGAATCTCTATGGGCTTTAGATTGGAAAAATATCGGGAACGGGGATAGCATTTGGATTAATTATCGCAGTAATGCAGGAGGGACTGCTGTATTAGCTAGAAAGGGTCTGATTGTGGAAAATATTTGTAAATTTAAATTGAAGAAAGAATAATTACATGTATTGTTCAGAAAGACGATGTAAAAATAAGAATCATAAATATTTACGCACCTAGTGTAGCATCAGAACGAATTGATTTTTTTTATCAAATTAAACGAAATGATTAATAGATATAAAGAAGACATTCTAATATGTGGTGACTTTAACTGTACTCTGGACTATTATATTGATAGAAAACCCAATCCTGGGAAGCATGACGTAGGTTATAAGGAACTCATTGAATTAAAAGAAAAACATAATTAACAAGATATTTGGAGAGAGAGAAATAAAAACGTAATTCGAAACACCTTTCATAGGAAGGACTCAAAATCAAGGATCGATTTCTTTTTGAGTAAAACAGACATGAATCCTTACATAGCTAATACTTTTATTGCTCATTGTCCCTACAGTGACCATGAAATGATCACATTGAAAATAGAATCAAATAATATTACTTTAGGACCAGGCTTTTGGAAAATGAATGTGTCTGTGGCTCAGTCGGACAGATTTAAATTATTTTTGAGGCTTTTTGGAACGTTTGGAAAACAAAAATTTCCGGGTTTGAAAATTACAGGGAATGGTGGGAATTTACAAAAGAAAAAATAAAAGCTTTAACCATTCAGGTTAGTAAATCAAAGAATCAAACAAACATGGAGATAAAAAAGTTAGAGAGAAAACTAGAAATGTTAATATCTGAAAACTCTAATCAAAATGAAAATGTAATTGAAAATTTAAAGAATAAAATACGAAACTATCACGATAAGCAATGTGAAGCAGCAAGAATTCGTTCAAGAGTAAAACATGTTGAAGATGGAGAACGATCTTCAAAATATTTTTTTAACTTAGAGAAAAAAAAATGCTAAGGCTAAAACATGGACTTCAAAGAAGATGGGGGAATCACTAAAAATATCAATGAAATTCTAAAGGAGCAAGTTTCATTTTACTCAAATTTGTTTCGAAGCGAAGGGTGGGATGAAAATAGTGCAAATGAAGTACTCTCAACAATTGAAAATAGATTGGATGAAAATGACAAACATTCCCTAGAAATAGATATACAAGAAAACGAAATACGCAAAGCAATATTTACATCCAAGCCGACGGTATAGTTTCCGAGTTCTATAGAACATTTTGGAACCTGATAAAAGAAGAATTTACATTAGTCATAAAGGAAATATTTGATAATGCGGAATTATGTCAAACACAAAATCGTGGGATATTTTAAAACTCTTTTATACAAAAACGGTGATAGGACAGATATTCGTAACTGGAGACCAATTACACTTCTGAATACTGATTACAAAATTATTTCGAAAATTATTGCAAACAGAATGAAAAAAATATTGCCTAAAATCATTCACACCGATCAGAAAGGGTTTGTCCCGGGACGAAATATACAAGATGCAAATAGATTGTTACAAGATCTCATTGATTACGCAGATATAGAACAAATCGAAGGAATTATTATTTTTTTAGATCAGCAAAAAGCATTTGACAGGGTAGAATGGGGGTGGACTGATAAATGTTTTATGAAATTTAATTTTGGGGAAAAATTTAGGGACTGGATAAAAATGCTAACTTGCAATGCAAAAACTAGCATTCTTACAAATGGATACAGGTCTAAATATTTTGATATAAGCAGATCTGCAAGACAAGGGTGTCCAGCTTCTCCAATAATTTACATTGTTCAGGTCGAACCATTGGCATGCGCTATCAGAGCTGATAAATATATTAAAGGTATTTCATTACCGGATAAAGATAAAAATGAAGTTAAACTGAACATTTTTGCGGATGATGCACAATTATTAATGAGAACGGAAAATTCTATTCGAGAGGCTTTTAAAATCATTAATACCCATGAGAAAGCGTCAGGATCAAGAATAAATTATAAAAAGACAGTTGGTGTGTATATAGGACGATGGAAGAATAAAACACCAACATTTAATAAAATTCAATGGACAAATTCATGTGTAAAAACACTAGGAATATATCACGGCTATAATATAAAAAATGATGAAATTTGGTTAGAAAGAATTAATAAAATTAAGAACTCAATTCACGTTTGGAAATCAAGACTCCTGAAATTTGACGGCAAAGTACTCATTATAAAATCTCTATTATTGTCAGTAATAGGCTTCGAAATAGAAAGTAGGGGAATTCCTCAAAAATACATTAAAGAAATCAACACATTAATTTGGGATTTTTTATGGAATAGGAAAACAAATCAAATAGAAAGAAATGTTATTATGCTTGAAAAAAGGAGAGGTGGATTAGATATGATTGACGTTGACATTACATATAAAGTAAAACAAATATTAAACTCGTTATACAGAATCATTCATACTGAAAAAAATACTTGGAATATTATTGGAAAATATATGTTAGGCAGTTTAGATAATGAATTCGATGAACAATTCTTTCTTTGTAAATGTACAAGCATATATGGGTTAAACTTATCAAATATATCAGTTTTTACAAAATGCGTTAAATACATGGACATAATTTATCTCTAAAATTCCATCAATATCTAGACAGGACCTACAAGAACAGCAACTCTTTGGAAACAAAAATATAATCCACGATCGAAAACAATTTTTTTTTCACGTCACTTGCAAAAAGTGGAATTAAAAAGGTAAAACATATATAAAAACAAAACATGGAAACTCAATTATCTTCTGAAGAAATATTTGTTAAGTTGCGTGACAAAAGAAACTGGATTGCAGAATGTAGCATAATAAAAAATGCATTAAAAAAATATGAATTATATGAAAAAAATCTGGAAATAAAAGAATGTAAATGTATAAGATTTAAAGGATTGTATTTTTATACTAATAAAGATAAGAAAATAACAAAGCTGAAAAGTAAACAAATAAAAGAAATATATCTTTTAGATAAATCTCCAAAATGTGAAATAAAGTGGAATGAGTTTTTTGATAAAGAAATTGATTGGGAAAAAGCATGGCTACTGCCTCAAAAAAATATATGTACCTAATAAAGTTAAAGATCTACATTGGAAAATCATTTATAAAATAGTATACACAGAAGATAGGTTACAAAAAATGAATAAATCTGATGGGAAGTGTCATTTGTGTAAAAATAATATAGAAGATATTGTTCATTTGTTTTATCAATGTAATGTGTCGACTGCATTTTTCTCATATGTGTTTCAGATGTTTGAATATATGGAGGCAGAATGCATTGATAACGATTTTGAATTATCTATGTTTAACATAATATTTGGATTTCAGTCAAATCAAAAATTTACAATTTTTTTTAACTTAATTTTACTGATGGCGAAATGGATAATTTGGGTAGAAAGGAATAGAGTTAAATATCAAAATATAGATGTTACATCTCTCAGTATGTTTGAAAAATTACGAAACATTGTCTTTGATCAGATAGATTTGATTTTGCTTAGAACACAATTATCGAACAAATTTCACGAAAAATGTATTGACTATAAGGAAAAAATTGAAACATTTCATGCAATAGTATAAGGTAAAAATTGAAATATTTCATGTATATATATGTAATTATTGTTGTTTGTCTAATATGAAAAATGAATAAAAAAATATTTATAATAAAAGAAAATCGAATTGGGATCTTTGAGCTCTTTTTCTCAATTTTGACGTCAAAAACTGTTGCTATGGCAACTTTAAGCATTGATTTAAGTCCTTATAAATATTACTTATGACCGTGAAAATAGAAGACTCATTTGTAATTTATAATATTGAAAATGTCCAAGGTCATCGAATTGAAATTCAAGTTCATTTCTTACCTTAGACTAATACAAATTCAATATTTATATGATTTTTCAATTATTTGTCATAAATTTGTAGTATATTCTTTTTTGAATTTTCCAATAACTCCTATATATTTTGAAAAATGATGGAATTAAAAAGAAATTCCCGATTTTGTTGACTTTTTGTAATCAAGAGTTATATTTTTGTTAAGGCAAAACAATTAAGAATTTTAAATTTCATGCTCTCTGTGTTTGATATCCACACCTCAATTTCAGAAGCTCAAAGAGTTGATTGAACTCTTAAAGTTATCCCGAGTAATAATTATAATACCAATTATATTGTTGCATATAGCAATTTAATTTGTCTCAAAAGGCTTATTCTAATTTTAATCCTTTTTTTTTCTACGAAAAATCACAATTTTGGTAAAATCTGCTCAATTACAATTCAGTGACCTTGAAAATATATCGCATGACATTGAACAAGAATCAAGGTCTTCTCTACATTGATTTGCCTCCAGTAGATATATGAACGAGATTTGGTTTCATATCATAAATGGACAGTTCAAAATAGACTCACAACATACCCATCATAGTTAAACGTTGTCCTAAATGTTGTCATGGTTACCATATTAAATGCAGTTTCCAGCAAAAGAGATACAAGATCCCAGCCAACTTTTTACATTTTCTTGTAGCTAAGGTACTATGCATATTGAATATATAAAAGAAAAAATCCAAAAACTTCTGCTTTTACGAAATTTTACACCGTAGAAATACACAAAAACAAGCAATAGGGGCTCTTTTTAGCCACAAAATGATGAGTTTAAAACCTTATTTAGGCACTCTTTTTGACTCCTTTTACAAGAGGCATAGGAGTAAAATGTGAAAAACCTTTCAGATATTCGTAACAAAGAGGATTGAAAGAAAAAAATGTGGTTATTGCAATTCATAAATGTACCCATTTCCATGGCAACGAAGGTCACAAACACGCTAAGTCTTCACAAATTTCCTAATGCTTCAAACTTTAGAGATGTTTTTCATGGCAACAACACCCTTTTTCTACATATGAAGGATAATTTTCATCTTAGCACTCGATATTGAACTTCCAAACCAAGAATCGCTAGAATATATGACATGCCGTGCCAACGTGTCATTGAATTTTTTTTTTTTTTTTTTGGTTCTTACAGAGAATTGCTCTTAAGAGGTGATAGAAGTACCTTTGATGAGGAAAAAAAAAGTATGGAAGTAACCGGATGTGACAGTTCTACCGAATTGAAGCGGCGGATATTGCATGCAAGCAGGAGATGCTCACTCTTCCTGGGCAACTGGTCTCACTCCCATGTCGGGAGTTCGCTTCTTTTTCATATTGTGGAGGTCTTTGTTTGTTTGCTTTGGTTCCTGTTTTATCCTGATTTTGTATGCCTTCGGTTTCCGATTTTCTGAATTATCGATTTTGTGATATATACAAGGATATGGTCATTATCCGTATTTGTCAAACATATGCTCAGGTGCATAGCCAGAGTGCTTATCAAGTGGAAGCACCTTTTTAGACAGGAGTTTTGGGAGCCACCATGAGGCCCTAAAATGCAAGTGGATCCAGGACTAAGCCCTCAGGAGCCATCAGAAGCCTATGGATTTTACACCATTCCAGAGCAGTTTCTAAATGAGAAGTAACCCTTTGTACACTTTATTTTTGTCAATATTATTCCTTTATAATGATACTGATATGGAAGCACCTGCGTACCTTCGTACGCCTGGCTAAGCGACTGATCAATAATTACAAGTTATGATGGGTTTTGCTTGCATTTATTATGTTTATCAGTAAAACATTGACGCACTCATAGCAATGTCACATTTCAATTGTCTTGGAATGTATAAGTTTCTCGACGGCCTGAACAAGGCATAAACACACACAAAAAAGAGCTTCTCGATTGTCTTTATTTCCTCAATGTAAAATGTTTGTAATTTGCTGATACTATCATAATAGAATTATGAGTAGACATAGTTTTGATCAAAAGCTTTTTCATTAAACAATGCAATCTCAAAATATGAAAAAAATAATTCTTAAATTCCACAAATGTCACATTATTTTTTCCTAAAACACCAAAACAAAAATGCTGCATTCAATACATTTCAAAATAAGATCTTATTTTTATAGTGACATCTCTTCCTTACATTTTTAGAAAAAAATTCTACAGTGGTAGATAGCTACCTCCAGCAATTTAACTGTTACAATACTATCCAGAAAACTACCATTATTGCTGTACATTTGGAATAGAGTTCACGTTTTGAAATATTGTTATTCTATGTTTAATGATTATAATAGCAACATTATCAGTTGTGATAAATGCAAAATAATCCTTCTTTGTTCAAAAAGTACCCAAATCTATCAATTTTACGGAAAATATATTTCATCATACGGATCTTTTTACGTGTACATTTAGACTATCTACCCTTGTAGTTAAACATTATAATTGTTCCCTTATCAACAGTTGATTTTCTGATCGAGAGAAACAAAATTTCTTATGTACGTATACAAGATTAAAAAACATTATCACACATTTCAAAATATAGGCAATAAATGACATTGTATATAGATAATTTGAAAAATCTCTTTTTGGTTCCTTACTATAGGCATTTGTAAAAGAATTTTATTATCCACTCTCAAACATGAGACTACATGCTGTTACATTCTATTGCTGATATAACTACGTGTACCTTGTTGCAGTTAAGTTTTTGTCTCACTTAAAAGAATTGTTGCACATCCTTGAAAACACAAAATGAGTTTGTTGACTTTTTATAGCTTACTTAATGAAAATTACAATAATTCTATGATACTGATTCTACCCAATCGTGGGTTTCACAGAAAAAAATGTATTTCAGATTATATCAAGGACAATTTTGATTTTCATAAAGGTACCTATCATGAGTCATCAAAACACGAAGAGTACTCCGAAACTCCTCCCGGTCGCCATAGCAAAGACGGACAATGACATGACATGTAGCTCTTTCGAACTACGCACAAATTCTAAAATCCAATCAATAAAAAAATAAAGAGGCGAGAACAATGTAAGTTATATAAAGCTATCGTAATGCAATATCTACTTAATATACAACATTTCCTAAAACGGCTTCCATAACTCCTATACTCGATTTACAACTTTCTCCCCAAACAGGAGTTGGCAAGCATTTTCTTCTCTGTCTTCCATTACTGCTTCATTTTGTCTTGTATTTGCGTTGAATTGGAGAAATACATCTTGAAATTCCGTTTTCAGGGCACGATATATATCTTTTAACGATTTTCTATTTAGAGATGCTGTTTTCAAACTATGTAGCATTGCTCTAATTTCCTGAGAAGTCTGTGGAACTTTTCGGTAATTTCGAAGACAAATTGAAAGAGAGGAAAGTGAAAGCATTATGTTTGATAATATATCACGAATGTCACCCAAATATAAAATAATGCTATGAAAAGCTTCTCGTAAACGGTTTTTCTCTTCCGGATACACTTTCTTTGTTTGTAAATCGTTTTCGATCTCTTCGATTTTACGTAAAAATGATTTTCTATTCTCCTCAAGAGAAGCATTTGATTTGTCGAATTGTGTTTTGGACGCCGCCTCAAAATCAATAAGATTTGATATATCTACCCTTAGCTCAACAACAGTCATTCTTGTATTCTTATGATCTGGGATATTCTCGAAGTTACTAAGAATGTTTAATAAGTACTGGAAAATATCTCCTACACATGATTCACATTCCACTGTCGACTGCCGTACTTCAATTTTCAATCCCTGCAAATCTTCCTCCTCAAAAATTGTCTGTGGTAATCCTTTGAATAGTGTAACTATATTTCTGGATAGCTCTGTGATCTTCTCCCATTCAGAGACACAAAACACTTTACCTTCAAATGGAAAAAAAAGTACTTGAAAGTTTCCGAGGATCACTGACGAGGATTAATTACCCGACACGTTCATGTCTGATCCATGTTGCAAATTTATATGTTCTTAAATGATGTTATTGGATTTAAAGACGTTTAACACATCTATACAACATACACATGTAGCTGATTCTCGAATTAAAGTATTGATTTAATGTTGATCAACAATAAACCAAACTTCACGAGATACTAGTAAATAAATCATAAAACCAAATTAAAGGAAATTTGGTTCCCCGCTTTTCGGTGTTTGTCTTTAAAAAAATAGAGATCCCCGTCCCCATCCATAAGTTTTAATAACATACCTTTTTTATAATCATATATGTGTTACACTCCAGTGTCAAGTTAAAAGGTCTGGTACAAAGGAAAAGGTATGTACATTTAAAGCTGTATACCCTATATACTTTTATTTTATTTAATTATATTATTTTGGTCTTATATGGTAGGGTAAAATACAAAATGTTCACTCGACCCGGTTATATAAACTCGTCATCTTTTATTCTTCTGTTTTAGCCATCATTCAACGATCTTTACAAATCATATGTTTATATTTAAACTCATGTCGTAAAAAGTGAGCTTATCGTAAGAAGCTTTCATTCTCTACTAAGCAAACCTGAAAGGTTTAAGTGTTCGTTTACTACCTACTGAATACTATTTGCAAATCTACACTTATTCAATTATGTAGAATAATCTTACCGTTATTATTTTAAATTTGTAATCATGGTAATGCGCATGCATATCTTCGGGGTTTTGCATTTTCGTTGTAAAGCAAGAAATCTTTACAAGAACTTATCTTTTGTTTTCATTTTCGTGCGTGAACATTGACGGCAGGTGCGGCTAGCCAAACAGGGGATGCTGACTCCTTACCGGCACATCATACCACCTCTAGCTTGGTGGGATCAATCAATGCTAAATTTGGTGCTCTATTTTGAGTGCTGTTGAGATTGTCGTCGGGATCTTTTTTAACTAATTTGTGTCAAACCTATGCCCTTTGCCGTGTGGGAGGGGGCTTGAAAAAAAGTTTTCGGAGGGATTTGGCAGTAAATGCTTTGAATATTTTTCCCTGGCATGGTCGCAATAGAACTTTCTTTAAAGACAACCTCAGACAGTTTATGAATTTTAGATATTGTTTTCATTTTCGAGCATAATGATCGACGGTGGGTGTGGCAAGTAAAACAGAGAATGCTGACTCCTCCCGGACACCTTGTCCCACCTCTAGCTAACTTGGGTCCGTCGATGCTCAATTTTGTGCTCTTGAGATTGTCATTAGGATCTTCTTGAACTAATTTCTGTCAAACTTACTCCCTTTGCTGTGTGGAGCTCGAAAAAAAGTTTCCAGCTAGGGGTTTGACAGTGAGTGTTTTCAATATTTTCCCCTGACTTGGTCGCCACAGCAATTTCTATATAGACATAACCTCCGACAGTGCATCTTTTGTAGATATTGTTTCCATTTTTGTGCGTAAACATCGATGGCAGTTGCGCCTAGCCAAACAAGGGATACTTACTCCTCTAGGATACCTGGTCCCCCCTCTAGCTCGCTAGGGGTCCGACGATGCCCAATTTTGTGATCTATTGTGAGTGCTGTTGAGTGTTGTTGAGATTGTCGTCAGAATCTTCTTTAACTCATTTATATTTTGATGTCTTGGAGGGTTTGACTACCATAACTTTGTTATCAAAATGAATGTTAATAACTTTGGAAAAGTTTGAAATATACAGTCAGTTTTCCACATTCTATATGTATATATTTGACGAATACAGCTTTATAATATGAAAGTCTTTATACTTACCACTAAAATGTATGTCCAACGTGTATGTTGTATGCGTTGGACAAAGTCAAAGGTCAAGGTTACAAGGTCAAAAATTTTGATATCCATCGAAAGGTCTTGTCACAAGGAATGCACATGTGAAACATGAAAGCCCTATCACTTACCATTCAGAAGTTATGTTCAGTGTTTAAGTAACAGTAGCTGACAGACAGAAGGATAGACAGACTAACCAGTTTTGATAGCCCGGCTTTCACGAAAGCGCCGTACAAACGATATGAAATATACGTTTTGGAAACTAAAATTCCTGTATCGTAATTCATGATAATAATCTAATACATTCAGTTTGCTTTACTTAGAAGACCTTCCAGTAGGATATAGTACAAATGTAGTACGAAAATGCCTAGTAGACTGAAATTCTTGGCACCTGTTCTCACTCCTTTTACCAGTTCTTTTATTGTTGTATTGTATGTCATTGTTAATATATTGTTTATATGTTCATCTATCTTTCCTTTCAAAAGAATTGTCATTGACAAAATTTCAAAGTGCCACTAGATAAGTCTATTCGTAAGGGAATCAATAGTTAGATACAGTAATGTCTTGAAATGACAATAAACGAGAGCCCCATGGGGCACAACGCTCACCTGATAACCATGGCAGATCCAGATTTTCATGTTCAAAATAATAGTTATCTATAGGTACCATCAGGATCTGTAGCAATGGATGTAAGAAAGACAACTCTTGCATATTTAGGAAAATAAATTCCCTATCACTTTTTTATTGTACTTAAAAAGATAAATAAAATTGAAGGAAAAAAACAATTGAAAAGAATTTAGAATCCTACATTTTTGTAAATGTGTCAAATATACAGTAAATGCGTGCACAAAATAACACATTAATAGAGTTATTCAAAGAAAAAGTTAAAAAATGGGCATTTCTGACAAAGTCAGAAAACACGTCAAAAACGCATCGGAAGAATGGAACATACTTTAACACCACTTCTTAAGACATCCTTCTAGATCATCCTGATGCTTTCGGTTTGTCGATGCATGCTTTAGTTCTGAAGAAGAAGTTTGTTAAAGGAGGGTACCCTGTGACCTACTTTTGCCTGTGGTTGCACCACCTATTGAGGGATCAGGAAAAAACAACAACACTTGTAGGGACCATTACTACTTCATCCTTACCAATTTTGTTAAAAAAATCCCTTTATCTGGTTCTGGAGAAGAAGTCCAATATGTATGAAAATCATATCGGCTCTATAATTTCTTAATAAATCATAAAAATAATCATTTTGAGCCCCTCGTAACCTCAAGCGCGTGATGTATGAAGTCATGTTCTGACGTCAGTTGCCCTGAATGACACAAAACAAAGGAAAATCATCGTATTTTACTCACAAATCTTCAAAATTCTTCTACGCTCCAGGCCTCACCCACGATATTTTTCATGCAAATTAAAAGGCCGATCAGAAATCAGGAGCGCTACTTGATTTCAAAATTTTGTATCAAAATTACGCTCATTTATATATATTTTCAATGATTTCAACGTTTTAGACGTTTTTAGCGACGTGTTATACAGAATAGGAGTGTAAAATCAAAAGGTTCCGGGTCGTTTCGCCCCTTTCCCCCTTCGCCCCGGGTCGATTCGCCCTGGGTCGTTTCGCCCCTCAGGTGGGTCGTTTCGCCCCTTTAGGTGGGTCGTTTCGCCCCTCCAGGGTGAGTCGTTTCGCCCCTTCAGGGTGGGTCGTTTCGCCCCTCAAGGTGGGTCGTTTCGCCCCTCAAGATGGATTGTTTAATCTCTCATCGTGGGTCGTTTCGCCCCACATGGCGGGTCGTTTCGCTCACTTTTTAAGAACACTTTCTCGGAATGGTGGGTCGTTTCGCCCCTCTATACGTAACATCTTAATCTATTTATTTATTTATTATTTAATCTATTTTTTTTTTATTCTTCTTTTATTCTTATTTCTTCACCTACATATTTCTGTATCTATTTATTTCTTTTTTTTTTTAATCTATTTGAGTCGATTGTCCCCTCTATACGTAACATCTTTATTCATTTATTAGTAATTTTATCTCCTTTTTAATAAAATTTTCACCTACCTGCATATTTCTTCACTTATTTATTTCATTAATTTTCTATCTTTTTTTTCAATTTAATTTTTTTGGTCTTTAATTCTCATTTGTTCACCTACATATTTCTTTTTCAAACAATTCTTTGTTTTATTAACAACAAGCCATAAAAGCCGCCAATAAACAATATTACTTATTTGGTCAGTTACAGACCGTCTACGGAGATATGTCGGGTTGGTAAAATCTATGGAAGGCTCGGCTTCGCCTCGCCTTCCATAGATTTTACCAACCCGACATATCTCCGTAGACGGTCTGTAACTGACCAAATAAGTGTTTTATTTTGCCGAGGACCCCTTCATCACAAATTTCCCTTACCTAGTGTGTCACTTCCCAGGTATTCAACCTACATAAATGAGTCATCAGCTAAAAATAGATTACGTGTAGTCTGAGCTATATAAACAATATTTTTTACATATTTCCATAAGCATCGGTGGTTCAGTGGTAGAATGCTCGCCTGCCACGCGGGCGGCCCGGGTTCGATTCTCGGCCGATGCAGTTTTCATATTAACGTCCGCCATCTTGGATTTCCCACTTCGAATTTTTGTCTACTGACGGTCTATAAGAAAGTCTATAGAGTTATAGACCGCTTCCACGTGACGGGCTCTATCCAATCAGTTTTCGACATTCTAGTCCAAGGCGAAATAAATATTAATGTCACAACACAAGCCCAATATAATAGCGTACATGTAATTAAATAATTATCAAATGAGGGCGAAACGACCCACCAATAACAACAAAAAAATAAGGGCGAAACGACTCACCATGCAGAGAGTATTTCCTAAAAAGAGGGGCGAAACGACCCACCTTAAGGGGCGAAACAACTTATCTAGAGGGGCGAAACGACCCACCTTAAGGGGCGAAACGACGCGCCTTGAGGGGCGAAAGGACTCACATTTGAGGGGCGAAACGACCCGCCTTGAGGGGCGAAACGACCCACCTTGAGGGGCGAATCGACCCACTTTGAGGGGCGAATCGACCCGGGGCGAAGGGGAAAAGGGGCGAAACGACCCGGGGGCGAAGGGGAAAAAGGGCGAAACGACCCGACGCCAAATCAAAACAGGCTTTCCTGATTTGGATTCACCAAACATTTGACATTTTATAAACTAGAATATAATGAATATATGAACAACTTCGAAAACAGAGCCGAAATGGCAGGTTATCGCATCAAATCCTTTACAGTAAAAAGTAATATGAAACCACTGAACAATTAAAATGTGTCAAATATGCAGTAAATGAGTGCACAAAATTATACATTTATAGAGTTATTCAATGAAAAAGTTCGAAAAAAATTGACTTCGGAGTGGAACGAAAAATAACAACACTTCTTAATACATCTCTCTAGATCATCCTGATGCTTTCGGTTTGTCAATACGTGCTTCCGTACTGAAGAAGAAGTTTGTCAAAGGAGGGAGAAGTAAAAACTGTGACAAGTTTACGACAGATGGATGTCAGACGGACCCCGGATGCCACACTATGACAATAGCTCACTTGAGCTTTGCCCAGGTGAGCTACCAAAGAGAATAGATGATAACTAATGTTAAAATTGACCATTCCCCTTTCCTTTTTTGCAGTTAAAAAAGTCATAAAAAATTTGAAAATAAAACTTTTCATCAAAATTCTTTCACATAATTAAGCATTCCTTTAGTTTATCATGGCTAAAATGAACTTAACTTGGGTAGCAAATTTAGCCAAAAGAGAAAAGAATAAAATAAATCTCAATTTTTGCATTGAGATAACTAAGTCGAAGATGACGTCAAAAACGTGTCAGAATTAGTTATCAGATTTTTAACGAAATGAACAAAATTAAATTATAATACATCCTTCTTGATTACTGAGATGCCATTATTTTTTCAATCCATGCAGCGTTTCTGGAGAAGATTTTTAAAGAGGGGTACCCTCTGGGGCCTATTTTACCCCGTCCTGGATTCACCCCAGCAGGGATCCGGCCGAAATGAACAAGCTTAGTATTGGACTATTAGTACTTTATTCATACCAAGTTTCATCAAAATCCTAGAAGCGGTTCCTTAGGAGAAGTCGAAAATTTGAAAAGTAAACGGACGGACGACGGACAAACCGGCTCAGGCTCAGGTGAGCTTAAAATGACACTGATGAATTTCTGTGGTAATCATCAGGAGATCACTGTACTGATATTGTATCTTCAATCATAATCTACATGCAAATAGAGTTACCACATCATTTGCAACGAAGGGACAGATGACCGTCTATATACCTTGCGAAATTCCGTCATTATCACTTTTTTTTCATATAATTTTCTTCACAAAAATATTTTTTTAACTTCAAACGTATACGAGCAAAAGGAAAATCACTTCATTATCAATGTTTCCTACAATAAATAAACATAAATTATGAAGTGTCTAAATACCTAGTATATTTTTAAGTCCCTGGTGCTGTTCATCATGATATTTTCTGACCAGTGGTTGAGAGTCGACATTATCTGTGAAGACAAAAGTTCTTATATGTATTATTGATGTTACACAACAGAAAGTTTTTTTTTTTAAAGTAATATTAATTCAAAAATATTGTAACAAATGAAATAAAATGTTGTGGTATCTTCATGAAAAGAAATCGTTCAAATTGAGACAGTTTGACATTTGACAAAGTTTAAATTATGAATTGGCCGTTACCTACATATATGTATGTTGTTTCAGAACATTTTCTATATTAAAAAATGGAGATCTCCAACTAGACAAGGTTGCAGCATCAATTGCAAAGCATCAAAAGCACAAAAAAAAAAAACACAGAAAAGACGAGCACAGCAATAGCCGTTACATAGATATACGACATAGATACATTAATCACGGAATACTACACCTATCAAATAACCGAGACAAATGGACGATTAAATAAAAGCTTAGGCCATACCAAATTAATAAAATGTTCTTTGGATTTTTTTGTGAAAAAAGGGTGCGAGCGGGCGATAATATAGTTATTTTATTTTTCTTTTAAGTATTGCATTTTTTAAGGTGCGAGCAATTGAAATAATTTCATTTTGATATAGTTTACCATAGTAATACATTTACGATGTTTTCCGTACTCATAAAGGAATCCCCATAGGAATATGGTGACTAGGAAGCCTGGCACATAGCAGTACGGAAAAGATTTTTGAACATTCTCCCTCCTTGACTTTCAGTGTCAAGTATATTGGACAACAAATTTCCTCCCAACATTTTTTTTTTCAAATACAAGTAGTATCGTTTTCTTCGAAATTTCCAAAATCTTAGATTTCTAGAAGCTGTGAGATTTGCAGAAATCAGAACTGACCCTAAAGATTCGTGAGCCAGAAATTTCAGGGTGCGGGCGAGCATTTTATTTTTATAATATTATTTTTTGAATTTTGAAAAATATGGTGCGGGAAATCCAAAGAACATTTAATTAATTTGGTATGGCCTTATCATGCTTATTTCAAATGATTTACACATATGAAATTCAGAAGATCACAAAACTTTTAAATGAAGTGAATGGATTTGCCGATCAAAGCATGCACAAATGTATGTTCTCAATTTCTAAAACACTTTATTATCATGTTTTACATTTCTTGAAATCTTTTTAGACTGCGAACAAGAAGGAAAGAGGAATCATTTCTCAATATCATGCATGTATCAATAGGATATTCAAAACTTTATTGAACATCAATATTAAAATTCGCAGCTACTATGTTACAGTGAATGAAAGTCGAACAGAAAAGCCGTAACCAGATTCCATAAACAACAATCTAAAGGCTGACGAAGCTTTGAAAAACATATACAAAGCAGAACTTTCGAAAGCAAAAGAAAAATTGGAGAAACAGACAGAAAATATGATATAATAACAAATATAGATAATGACCATATCCCAGTATACAGCACAAAATCGATAATTCAGAAAATCAGAAACCGAAGGCATACAAAATCAGGATAAAACAGGAACCAAAGCAAACAAACAAAAACCTCCACCATATGAAAAGAAGCAATCTCCCAATATAGGAGTGAGACAAGGTGCCCAGGAAGAGTAAGATTCTCCTGCTTGCATGCAACACCTGCCGCTTCAATTCGGTAGCGGACCACATGCAACAACAACGGATAACTAATCTAATTTATTGAATTTGAAGACGTTTAACATTTGACCACATGATGAGTGTCACTGCTGGTGGACGAGAAGTCCCAGGGGGCACTTGTAGCCAAGGTCGACCAACTTCAGTGTCGCATTTCTTTAACGCATTCGAAAATTTCTTTACATTTCTGAAACGTGAGTTCTGTAGCATCATATCCCACCAATTCTATTAGGTATTTCGGTACATTTTTGGACATAACTTGCATATACTTTGGTCATATTACATATACTTTGGCCATATTGCATCGGGACGGTCGCCGGGTTTTGCGGGTTTCTGTGGGGCTGTTGCGGTGGGTTTTGCGTGCGGTCGGGAGACGCTGGCTCTCCCCGGGCACCTGGTCTCACTTCGGAATGTTGTTTATTCCGGGGTTTGCAACCGTTCCGATGGGAATTTTCACGGTTTGGCCCTGCCTTCTCGACTTTGAGACTGAGTGACTTTTTTCATGTTTATTGTTTAGATTGAGGATCACTAACAAGGGTTAAGTATCCGAAATGTGCATGTCTGGTCCATGCTGAAAATGTATCTGTTTTTAAATGATGCTATTGAATTTGAAGATGTCTGGTCCATGCTAGAGGTGAGACTAGGTGCCCGGGAGGAGTAAGCATCCCCCTGTTGGATAGCCGCATCTGCCGTCGATATTCACGCACGAAAATGAAAACAATATATTCAATACATGCACTGTCTGAGGTTGTCTATAAAGGAAGTCCATATGTGTCATCTCATTGTAAGCCTACATCTTTCTGTAAAAGCGTATTTCTGCTTTCAACGTAACACACATGTGAGTATTGAGGAAAAGGCAAAGATAAGAAAGGAATCGTTTAAAATATTCCAATTTCTACTTACCACATGCAGAACCTTGTGCTTCATCTTTAGTATACCCACTGTCAGTTTCATCCACTGGAAAAGAATTTAAACATGAAGAAGATACACAGATGCTTTTATTTTTGTCAGATTAGGGAAAAGGAATAAAAGAAGGTTCATTTGTATATGCGTAATCTTATTTCTATTTGAATAAGTTAAAGACGATCCTGACGAAAATCTAAACAGCACTCACAATAGAGCAGAAATTTTGAGCATCGACGGATATTGTTTAGAATAAGTTCATCGTGTGTCATGATAATAAAGCAGCAAGGTTTTAAATGTAATTTTGGCACAATTTATCAACACATTGTTCAGGAGATGAGCTTTAGACTCGATTCCTTCGAATTTCAAATCCCCGAAGAAACGCAAGAAACACGCTTACAACCTTGGTCTAGTCCTCATGGTCAGTAAATCAGTAATGTATTCACGCCGTAAAGGAATAGGCAGGGTAGCTTGACCATGGAACAATATGTAATGGCTATGCGTCAGCTTTATTTAGAAATTTCTGAAACCTGCACTCATGCATAGTTTAAACTTTACTTTTCTATACGCCGAGCAGGTAGATATAAACTTATCCTTATTGCTTCTATGTAGGTGCTTTGTCTTTTTCGTCTGTTTGTCTTTTCCCATTACAAGTTTTGGGTTGGTTTTTTTCGCGTGGGAAATAATCGCGAAATCTCTTTATTCGTGAAGTGGGATAGTTGTGTACATGTATTCAATACCTGTATACTCATCGTTCAATGAGTAATGTTAATGCTTTCGTTTGTTGCGTCTGTTTGTACCATTTTTCTTTGGTGTGCTTTGTTTGTGATATCCTTATCTAACGACAAGAAACGCTTTGATCCAAAATATCAGAGGGGATTAGCGAAGTCGCTAATAGTAAACATCAAAGACGCACCTATCAATTTTCAGTCCTAACTTCGAAAGGCAAAATTATCAGAAACCCAATTGGAACTGCCGCGAACTTCGAAGTGAGACCAGGCAACCGTGGAGGACCAGAGTCCCTCGCATGCATTCAACACCCGTCGCAACAGCGCCATAAGAATCGCCAAACTCGGCGACCGCCTCGATGCACTTATTGATGTCCATGTCAAGCAAAAATGTCTTGCCTGTTGATTTAGAAAGACACTTAAGAATGATCGAATTGTAAAATGTCCTGAGTGTAGGAAATAGAAACTTTAAGGTTTACTTGGATTTGCAAGGCATCCAGAGTCGTTGTTCTCTTTTGCATTGTCGCAATCTGGTAATTTAAGGTCTGTTTGATCTGTCTCTGCGTTTTCAGTGTCTAAAATCAGATTTGATATCAAACTATTCATAAAATATAGATAATCCATAGACGTTGATTATTAAATTGAATAAAACCCAAACGCCCTTAGCATAAATAAACACCATTACTGGTTGGGAAGTGAAATAAAGTGTTAATTTTGCCAGAATTAATTTTTCACAGCATTACTCATGGTTCAAGAAACCCATACATAGACATATTTAAATGTTTTTTTTTCAGTATCATGACAGAAAGCCCAGAAAGCTACCCTTGTACTTCATTTTGTACTTGAAGGAAAGCAAAATAAAACATGTACGCATAAAGAAATTCCTACCTTCACTATCTAGGGTATAATACTGCATTTCCTGTCCTATTTTGCTGCCAAAGGGTATCAAATCACCTCTTCTCACACGTTTTATAGTCAACGTAGATACTTCGTTGGTATCTGTTATGATATATAACTCGTCATTGTGAAGAAGAGTCTGGTTTTTGTACCAAGAACACCGGCTTCCTGTTTCGTCTAATTTTCGGACTAATTTAATATCTTCTCCAACTATAGCTTTGGTAGTACCAGAATCTGATATAAGGTAATGAAAACAATCATAATCAAAAACAATTGATACCCATGGAAAAGACCTATATGAAATATGAAAGCTCTATCAAATACTATTCAGATGTTACTGACAATGTCAAAGTTTTTTCAGACAAACGGACAGACTAACAGTAATTGAAATAGGTCGATCATCAAGGCCAGAGGACAAGGTAAACGTTTTGTTCATATGAAAAGAGCTTGCCACTAAAAGGCACGTGGCAAATAGGAACACGTAACGCAACGTTTCAAAAAGCAAGCAACGCCCACATTTTAAGTCGCCAAGCAAAGAGCCTTGGCACCAGTTTAAAAGAGCTGTGACAAGTAATAAATAAAAGAAATATGAGATAAAGAAGATCCTAACAACAATCTAAATATTGCGGAAGGGTTCCAACTGTATACATTCTTGAAGAAAATTTCAAACCAAATTAATTATGCACTGCACCAGACACGTGTTTCTTATATCAAATTCTCATCAGTAATGCTTCCAGCTAAAGTCTTTTTCATAAACCGCCAAACTTCAAACTTACTTTTTGAATTTAAATTCGTGTATTTACTTTGTAGAGGGCGCACAGTTCCAAATTTTCTGTAGGGCTGATTCAGTAGCATATGGAAATAAAAACTCTGTTCAAAATAACATGGGAGGGATGGTGCTTAGATGATAACCTCCTTTATTTTCGGTAATATTTTTGGATGATTGACAAGCTTCCGAAAAAGAGAAATAAGATGTATAATGTCAAATTGATAAAGTGTCAAAAAAAAGCTTCTTTCGGGCAACAGAGCTGGAAAGAAGTAATTAATACACTTAAAAACAACCGATTAGAACGCGTTTGATTGTTCCACACTGCAACAGGAAATAAGTGTTTAAATTAATAATACGGAAGGGTTCCAATTGTATACATTCTTGAAGAAAATTCCATCCAGACACGTGTTTCGAATATCAAATTATCTTCAGTGATGCTTCCAGCCAAGATGTTTATATGAATAACGCGGAAGGGTTCTAACTCTATACTCTCAACAGCACTCACAACAGAGCACCAAACTGAGCATCGACGGACCCCTAGCAAGCTAGAGGTGGGACCAAATTCCTGGGAGGAGTACGGATCTCCTGTTTGGAGAAAGTTATGACATACAATAACAAACTTAATATGTTGATAAAAGCAGAACATCAAGAAAGACAGATCATTTGGCCACTAGTCAGGTTGAACTGAGTGTTAAAACTGTGAGTTGTATAAAGGAATCATAATATGTCCTAACAACAATCAGAAACATGACATACTCCCACATATGTATTTAGTATACCATTGTAAAAATGGCGCTGTTATAAATGTTTATTAATAAGATATAGCAGTGCAATGTAAAAAAGCCTAATTCTAAATACTCGACTTTAAGTTGTTCAATGCGACACATTAATATATGTTTTAGATTTGTATATGCAAACCTTCTACATCAATATCAATCTCAATTTCGTCCCCATTGTCCAGACTGCACACATATGTTCCATCTGAACCAGGCATTCTAGGAAGGCACAGTATCCGAAAGGTCTTTTCCTGACACACTTTGAATTCATCTCCATCATTTATTTTACTCATATCACCATTTGTTTGTTTCTTGTACCACGTGCAATTAACGTCAACGTGGCTGACTTTACATCGTAACACACATTTTTTCTCGGTGAATGTAGCCCATATGTCCGTCTCAAAGCTGCCTACATTATAAAGAAGGATACTGTACAGTCAAAGTATGCTATAAAGAAACCCGAATTCAAAGAGTATAATGAATGGTACTGAATTGAACTTTTTGTTAACAAAATAGAAATAAGTCGATAAATCATTCATATGTTAAACGTCTTCAAATTCAAAAGCTCGAGAATGTAAGAAAATGCAGCTTCTAGAACATACTATGACATTTTTGTTACTAGTACGAGGGCTGATTGATATTTTGTGAGCCTCGGTTTTTTGGGATGCGGAAGATTTTCTGCATATAGATTATCACCACAAAGGACAAACAATTATTGGCACACACTATGCTTCAATTCTGACACATTCACGGAAAATTATTAAACTTAAGCGCTGCGGAAAGCTAACTAGTCAAAGGTTTGTTGTTCCATCAGGACAATACTCCTGTTCACAAGTTTGTCATGGCTGACATTCATTATTGTGACTTTAATTTCATTGAAAATCCGCCTTATTCACCTGATCTTACTCCGTCAAAACCAAGACTGAAAGAAGCTATTTCTGGCACCAACTTTCAGTCTGATGATTACGTTATACTTGAACTGGATGGCTTTCTGACCAGTCAAGGCGTTCTTTAAAAGTGGTATTGAGGCCCTTAAACACCGGTGGCAAAAGTGTATACATACTGAAGGGGATTATGTAGAAAAGTAATGTTAAATATCTGATAAAATTCAAATCGATTAATACAAGGCTCACAACATATCAATCAGCCCACGTAGTCACTTAATTTTAACAATATGTTACATTATTGAGGACGTGTCCTTCTGTTATATGTCATTTTGTCGATAGGTCTTTATGCCTAAAACAACAAATAGAATACATATGATGATGGAATACTTGAATCCCTCTACATGATATGCCCTTTTTTAACATTTCAACAAAGAAGCTGTAAATATGAAGATATGATATGCTATCAATGATTGTCGCCAATGGACAATTTTTTCCTGTAATAAATTATTTTGATCAATTTGCTGGATACATTTATGTAAGTAAAAGATATTCAGAGAATCTTTTGATGTTTGCACATGTTTTTACTTTTGCCTTGCATGCTGATTTAAGGTATCCATTGTACAAATAAATATCAAGTGTTTAATATAGTTAGAATCATGGCATATTTTTACCTAAATACAACCAATGCAACATAAAAAATTGTTTCTATCATCAAAGGTCAACATGCCGACAAGCCACGGAAACTATCGAGACACTGCCGAAGATTACCGAGATAATTTTAACATTGTTTAAATGGACGAGACGTCAGCGAGATCTCCATTTGTACATTAGATACGTTAATTTTATATTTGTATGAGCAGCAAAGAGATAATCTTATGAAGATTATTATAATGAAAAGTATTGTGGATATCGACATGCCGGAACTCTGTAACCGTGACGGACCTAAATATATTATGTTCTGTAGTTTTCCGAAAAAAAAGGTTTCTGAAAGTAGCATGTTTTGGTGTTAGTTTCGTGTAACTGCAGCCTGCACAGTTGCACGCTGCACATATCTTGTAGTGCTATAGATCCATGGAACTACGACTGTTGTCAGAATCGGAGACTACTCATTATTTCGCATCCTGATGAATTGGAAAGCTATTCGCGCCATTGATATTAGTCGTCTGCGTCTTCTTGTATGTACTGATAGCGGAATATTTCGAGGTGTACCTATAAAACATTTCATTGCTTAATTACACTTTGATTACATTTTTATCTAGATTTTGTTGTTTGTAATTCCCAACACTTTGTCAGTTTGTTCATTATCGTGAAAAAATCACAGGTACTCGAAGCTCGTATGAATATTCCTTCAACATCACAGGCACATGTAGTATTAGAAGTTAAAAAAATCAAATAACTTCAATTTAATATTATTTTGGCTAATTACATTTTCATTATATGTTTTGTTTGATTTATACACAGCGTGCAAATTGCCCCATCCATCCACATTTCGTTGTACACTGCGAACAACATTATTGTTTTGTAGCGTTCAGAAATGGATTTGCTGCACTACTTGGAGAAGAATCCACTTTCTGTTCCAGCCAAGGAGAATTCAGCCGTAGCATTGCTTGTTTCGGACAGCAAAGGAAAACGCCTGAATGTCAAACTTACTTTTAGATTTTTTTGTTTAAGTGATGCTAATTCTGAAAGCTGTTTATTGAACTAAAAGTCAAATTACCAACCATTGTATCTAAGGTAGAAATTTTTTTAATTGTTTACTGGTGGTCAGGAACTTGTGACTTATCGTGTAAAATTGGTAAGTTTATAGACTGTCGTAGAAAATATTGTAAGCCTGTACAAAGAAGCACATACTTTTGTAACACAATTTGCAGGTTGTAAGATTAAGTTCATTGGCCAACCAAATTATCTTGTGTCATTGTATAATGAAATTCATGGGCATATGCAGCCAACTGATTTCAGGAATCTGACGAAATTATTTAAAGTAGAATGAATCATTTAAATAAGGTAATCGAGGTCTTGAATCACACTGAATTTCAACGCTGATTTGCTTTATTGTCACCACAAACGTAAAGACTATTTCTTCAAACTTTTTGGAAGACGCGCTACATCAAGAACTTTTATCATCGCAAAAGTGGTTTAGGAGAATACAATTGGATATTATCAAAGAGTGTTATCTACCTGATAATGAAGATATACCAGGTATTTACGTGGATTCTTGCGAGTAACTTGAATTTGAGAAAAAGGAAAAAGACTACTACATTGTAAAGAGGAAACAGACGAGAAAGTAACTGTGCATACAGATGACACTGCGTCACAGTCTGCAGCATCTGGATTCATCGATGTTCCGGAATCATTATACCAAGATACGAACACAAAAAAGGAGAGAGACACTGTCGACAACTGGTTCCAGGACAAAGACGAACTGATGAAGGAGCAGCTTCAGGGAACCGAAAGCTAAGAACTACTCAAATGGAGTTTTTTTTTATAAAGAAATGGTTAAAGGGATGAAGGAAATTTTTGCATCCTTTTTAGAAACATCAGAAAGGAAAGTATCTATGTTGGATGCTCCACAGTTTACATCTCCTCCTTTACCTAGTGGGGCTGAAGCACACAGAGAACCTCCGCCAATGAAAAAAAAAAGATAAAGGCGCGAGAAGAAGGGGTAGCAGAAACGCAAACACGAACTGATGTCAGAGCGAAAACCAATACAAAATGTGTAAAAATACAACAAATAATATAAAAACCAGTACAAATAGATCATTTAAACCATCCAACCAAATATTGTACTCTATGTCCTTCGAAATGGAAATAACTGGATGTGACAGTTCTACGGTAATGGATCCCATATCGGAAGTTCGCTTCATTTCATATAGTGGAGGATTTTCTTTGTTTGCTAAGGTTCCTGTTTTATCCTGATTTTGTATGCCTTCGGTTTCTGATTTTCGAATTTGTGCTGTATACTGGGATATGGTCATTATCCATATTTGTCACAGTTGCTGGAAGTGAAAGACCTTTCGATTCGGAGCTCCGGGTAATTGAACAATGAGAAGCAAATAGACAATTGTCATATACGCTAGATAGTATCCATCAGACTGGGAACTCTGGAATAAGGAGCAGTGTAGAAAACCAAACAGGAGCATGGCCTAGAGCAAAACTACCAACGTATGATGGAAAAGATGAGTTCGACATTTCCTTTCGAACGAATGACACAAAGGTACAGGTGGACAGAGAAAGAAAAATTGACAAAATCTGTGAGTGTTTGAAAGGGAAGGCCATGTGGTTCTTATGCTCCATGCCTAAAGATACGCTTAGGAACAACTCCTTCATTCGCGAGAGTCTAATGAAAAGATTTAGTAGAAAGGACCCCCCGGTCACGGTCAGAAGGAAGCTGAACGAAATTCGTCAAAAACAGGAGAGAAACGAGGAGTTTGGAGAAGAAATAAGATGACTTGTGATAATGGCCGTTCCAGAGGTAGATCTAGCTATGCAGGACCAACTTGCTGCAGAGTCATATTTGAAGGGCTATAAAATGCAAAAAGTGCATACGACTTGTTGAATAAGAGGCCCACAACATAAAATGAGGCCATTGAGCTCGTGACATTCCAGGAGCACAATTATCGGGCTACACTTGGATGAATTGTAAGGAAAGATAAAGCCCGTCTTGTGAGTTGGCAGAATCAAAATGATGATTTTGATGGAGATTTAGATTTAGGACTCAAAAGGTTAAACACACCAGTTCGGGCCAATAAACCTACCTATGTGACCCTGAAAAATTCAGACGAACGACTGAAAGGATTAGTAATCCGTTTTTTTGGGGAACAGGAGAAAAGAATGGAACGAATTAAAAGGCTATGCAGCTCATGAAATAAAGTTAAAGGTAACTGTTTCCATTGCAATGAGCCTGTGTATTTTGCAAAATACTGCACTAAGAGAGCCAGATCGCCAAGTCCAAACCCGCATACTCGCACTAGCTCCCCTGCAAAAAAGAATGTAAACGTTACCAGAATACAAAATCAAGAATGGGCCATTAGGGTACCAGTACAAATAAATGGTGTAAAGACAAATGCTGTCATAGACACTGGAGCAGATGAAACGGTCATCTCAGAAGAATTTGCTAGAAAAGCAGATCAAGTGCTCGACAAATCAAAGAGTTTCCGTTTACTTAATGCAGGAAGTGGATCCGAAATGGATGCCCTTGGATCTGTCACTGCGACAATCCAACTGACAAAGCGTCAATATAAAACAGCTTCCAATTTGATTTGACCAATTCCATATGGTCAAATTGCTTTGTGTGTTGTTAACAGTCTTTATCTAAACAAAATGATCAATGATTTAGATTTCTTATTCAATATTTCAGTACATGTATTACACTGCAAAAACAAAGTAAAAGGTTTCCATACATAATTAGTTATAAATTTCAGAATCAAAGTTCCTAACAACTGGTTGTTAAGATAGACTACATTCAGTGCTTCACAAGTACATGTACATCCATTCTTCATTTTAAACGCATCACAATGAGATTCAGTTTGCATCACTAACAACTTGTTGTTAAGATAGCAATGTGTTTCTACTATAGAACTACATGATAGGTAAACTTCTTGACAACCAGTTGTTTAAGTTTAGAAGCTAACAAGCGATATTTTCTTAACAACTGGTTGTTAAGAAATCTTTCTTAACAACTGGTTGCTTACTTGACAACTGTTTGTTAAGACAAATTGTGCAATGACTCTTTCATTTCATACTTTAAATTTGCGTTTACAGTATGCATTTTAGTAATTTAGCATATTCGACAAGTAGATAAGTACGGAAACGTCCGAATGCCATATTCTGAATTTTTTTATCTCCTAATTAGGAGATACTATCACCTAATTAGGATTAATCTATCACCTAATCAGGACAAACTATTACCTAATTAGGACAAACTATCACCTAATTAGGAAATACTATCACCTATTTAGGAGATACTAACACCTAATTAAGAGATACTATCACCTAATGAGGACATACTATCACCTAAATAGGACTTAGCTATCACCTAATTATCTAATACCTAACATGGGCTTAGTTATCACCGAATAAGGACTTAGTTATCACCTAATTAGGTGATAGTGTGTCCTAATTAGTTGAAATTTATTAATTTATTTAATTAGGTAACAAATAAGTCCAAATTAGGTGAAAGTATGTCCTAATTAGGTGATAGTATGTTCTAATTAGGTAATAGCTTAGTCCTAATTAGGTGATACCTTATTCCTAATAAGGTGATACCTAAGTCCTAATTAGTTGCAAGCATCTCCTAATAAGGTGATAGCTTAGTCCCAATTAGGTGATGTTATCTCCTAATTAGGTGATATTATCTTCTAAAAAGGTTATGTTATCTCCTAATAAGGTGATAGTATCTCATAATTAGGAGATAGCTTAATCCTAATAAGGTGATAGAATCGCCTCATTATGTGAAAGCTAAGTCATAATTAGGTGTTAGTATCTCCAAATAAGGTGATAGCTAAGTCCTAATTAGGTGATAGTATGTCCTAATTAGGTGATAGTATGTCCTAATTAGGTGATAGTATGTCCTAATTAGATGAATGTTCAGTCCTAATTAGGTGTTAGTATCTCCTAATAGGTGATAGATCAGTCCTAATTAGGTGACATTATATCCTAATTATGTGATAGATGAAAGGTATGTCCTAATAAGGAGATATTATCTCCTAATAAGGTGATTGTATCTCCTAATTAGGAGAAAGCATCTCCTAATTAGGAGATTAAAAAAATCGAATGTTTTATTATGATGCTTCCGTAGATACATGTAATTATTGACATATATAAAACAAATAGAAAAAATTTCCTACAATGAGTTATGATACAAGATATATTGATATAATTGAATAAAAGGAACAGAAGTAAAAAAAAAAAAAATGAAATCTACCATATGAAGAGAAGTGAACTCCTTGCAGAGGACTGAAATCAGGTGCGCAGGAAGAGTAAGCAATACCCGCCACCTTAATTCGGTAGAGAGGTCACAATCGGTAACTCCCACAAAGGAAGACAAACGTATAAATTGGTAAGTCATGGCACAAAAGGTCGACGTCAGAATATCAAATTCAAATATGACTCTGGACAAGGGGACGTAATAGTTTGCTTCCATTTCCCTATATAGACTATAGAACTTCCGCAGTGTAAGTAATCTTGATATTTCAATCAGTGTTCTTTCGGAACTCTAGAATACATGTCATGTACCTTTGCATACTTTTTGAATGTCCCGGTGAGCACTAAATGTAAATGTAATTATGGTGGAACATCGAAGTATAATAATTACTAGATTTACAGTTTAAATCAAGTTAGGCACAAAAAAGTTATGCATTTACGGCCATCGTTCACAGTTGTCTTTTAACTGTACAATTACATATGCTGCATGGATGCCATCTTCTTTATTTTTTTATATGATAATTGAAACATTTGGAAATCCCTTCTCCTTACTCTATTCTGTCCAAAGCTAGTGTCTTGTACAATATGTTAAAGAAATGTTTCCAATTTCTCATTATGATGTCTTGCCATCGTAATTTCCCTCACACACACGGATTTTGTTAATGATCATTGACATCCACTATATATATACATGTATATATATATTATTTCGTGAATTTCAGTTCATCTGATGTCCTATGTATCTTTATTTGTGGGCATCTTTCATTACTGCTGAGACACTATCTGTTGAATGCCTATATAAATCACGAATATATCATTGAGGTATTATTATTACATTATTCTTTAGAACTACTTGTTTGGTACTCCAGGTGTTTGTACTTTGACTCCTTTTTTTGCCTCCAATTATGCTCACACAAGATCAAATCATCCAGGCAATATTAAAGTTGATAAATCCAGTGCTTACAATGTGTAGATATTAAAGTACTCATTAAGGTACTAATCCAATCCATTATTCTTATGACTTTCGCAAAATTAAAACGGTCTCCTCAAAGAATTTGAAGTGAACTGCAGATGTGTTCCATAATCGTCTCTCCAGTTGTTGTTCTCCTGAAACATTTACTTTAATCATAATATATTGAAAATTAAAGCATCTGTTACAAATTGGTTGTCAATAAATATTTTACCAAATCTTCATGTTTTGTTATCGCGTACTCTTATATTTAACATTATTCTCATTATATAAATATACTAATACTACGGAAGCGTATTAGTGCCATTTTGATACTCTTTTTTAATATGTTTTTTACACATAAAAGTGTAAATTTTACACTTTTATGTGTAAATCTTACACTTTTTTCTGTAAATTTTTCATATTAAGTGTAAATTTTACACCTTTCCTGTAGATTACACACTTTTGTCTGTAAATTTTACACTTTTTTTCTGTACATATTTAATTGTAAATGTTACACTTTTTTTCTGTAAATTTTACAGAAAAAGTGTAAATTTTACACTTTCATCATGTTCATGTGTAGAAAATAAATACAAAAAGAGTATCAATCTGGCACTAATATGCTAATATAGTGTAAAGAAGTAGATGATAAGTATTTGAAGCATCCTACACCAATTAGCAAACATAGTATTATCAAAGATTACAAAGCTCATCTCATGGCAGCATTCTATCATGGCAGCAAACAGAAAAGAGCCAAAGATTACAGTTTTGAATTTGAAAACATGTCCTACTGAGAAGCAACAAAAATGATACCACACAAAATAGAAAAGGGAAGTAGAGCATTTCATTTATTGACCCAAATTTTGCATGAATTGGTGTACTCTATTGATACCCAAATCTCCCTAACATATGCACTCAAGATGAAAATAAAAAGTATGAACTACATTTGAACGTAGATTTGTAATCTACTCATAACGACGCATAAACTGTGCAAGTTTGACCTTCCTAGGACTTCTAAAACACTTCTTAACATTGATACTCAATACCTTCCTAACATGTGCACTCAGGCGGACAATGTAGGTCATGACCAACATTTGAACGTAGATTTGTGTTCTAATCTTAAAGACGCACCTTATGTGCAAGTATGGACTTCCTAGCACTTATAATAAAGACATAAAACTTCTTAACATTGATACCTAAATCTTCCAAACATGTGCACTCAAGCAGAAAATATAGGTCATGACCTACATATGAACGTAGATTTGTGTTCTACTCATAAAGACGCATCATCTGTGCAAGTTTGAACTTCCTACCACTTATAATAGAGAAATAAAACTTCTTAACATTGATACCAAAATCTTCCTAACATGTGCGCTCAAGCGGAAAATACAGGTCATGACCTTCATTTGAACATAGATTTGTGTTCTAATCTTAAAGACGCATCATCTGTGCACGTTTGAACTTCCTAGAACTTATAATAGAGAATAAAATTTCCTAACATACTAGTGCGGACGCTGACGACAGGGTTATAGCATAAGCTCCCTCTCACTTCGTGAGGTGAGCTAAAAAGTAAATGTCCAACTTTTTATTAACATTCAAAATATTAGGTCCAATTGATGAAGATCTCGCTAAAATTGTACCATACAGAGTGAACAAAATTAATTTGAAAAGGATTCGGTTAAATTCCAATATTTGACTATTAATACTCTTGGCTTGTTGGCTTGAAGCCACAAAAATACACCCATATTTCACTTTGACCTTTAAGTTAGAGAATTCTTACGATTTCTTATAATACAATAAACATCGAGACTTCGTATATTTTCTGTTGAAAATGCGATCTAAAAGTCTACCTAATGAATTTTGCCAAATCTTGTCAGTGACCTTGAACTTTGAACATCGAAGAGGAATAAAATTTCTCCTTATAAACTTCAAGATAATAAATTTTGATCAGTTTATGTAGTAAAAAATCGGAAAACGCCCCCCCCCCCCCCCGGTGAACACGGCCTGATTCAAGCATGTCACAGTACTTATGTTTTCAAAACCATAGGATAGAATACCCTCAAAGATGGCTTCCCCCCCCCCCCCATGAAAAAACATTCTAGATCCGGCATGAGCCAGAATATTATAATAAAATAGAAAAAGATAACAGAACAAATTACAAGAAGGCCTAGGAACTCCGTACCACCTAAATTTCTATGGGGGACCTGACCAGTGTGCCCTATCACTTTATATCCCCAATGGGTAAACAATTTAGCGGCTTTTGATTTAGTTAATTCAAGTAATGACCAGTGTCCATCTTTAATTTATGGGAATGTCAATTTTCCATCTGCAAACGCATGATATTGACCAAGTGATGCTCTAAGTGGCGGTTCAAGCAATCTGTATTAGATAACAGGTAATTGAGAAATGTAAAGAAAATGAAAGTCGAGAGTCACTCTGTCAGTTTTCATTGTCTACGCGTTAAACGTTTATGCCATACTCGCTATCAAAGATATTTAAATTTATTATTTGATGTTTGAAATTTAGATTTTTTTCTAGCTTATTTATTTCTTTTTGTAGAGGAGGGGGGGGGGGGTCGTTAGTTATTTCCCTTTCATATCTTCAATTTTGTCACCCCCCTTAAAAACAAAAGGGGTGTATCTCCATTTGCCTAGATCCTGATTACGTCTCTTAGTATACTGTTGAACATCTTTTTTCATTAATCTGTTAAAATACAGCTGTCACGTAATGTTGGGGGTAGCAATCCATCTGGTTCTATCTGCCTATATGGACCACGCTTTCCAAATGAATACTTTTTTAATTTACATAAAGAAATCAAAAGAATTAAAGATAGTATGGAATTAATCAATGTCGAGACAATATCGATATTATTTCATCTTAATTGAAATTTTGAAAAATGCTACTTTAATTTGGAAAAAAAAAATTAGATTTTCAACTTCTGAATTACTTTTTTAAATTATCAACAAGATCCTATCCCATGCATCAGTGTTCAGACCCAATAATTCACTTATTAATCATTATTTGGCAATTGATGATTTTTGTTTTGCTTTTTGTAAGCTATCATCGGTTCTGATTGAAACTTTAATTTTATGTATGAAGTCTGATTTGTCTTTTATGTACGTATCTTTCATTAGGAAACAATAATGATCGATTCTTTCCGCTAGTGTTCCGATTTGAGAGATTATAGGTCTTACAGGTGGTATAATTAAAAGTTCATAACATGCGCATTGTCGGACATTTGTTATCAATTACTCATTTGATTTATGTAAATGCATCTTCTGCAGATACATTTATTACCTCCTTACACGATATATCTGGCCATCTGTCAGGTACTTGTCTTTGTCAAGTATAGAATTCATTTTCATTTCACCAATTTTTGTTTGAATTGTTCATATACGTATAAAAAATATTTTAGTTTTTACCCGGGATCTTATATCCAATTACGACTTCTTGTGGATGCATATGCAATCTGATTAAAACCAGATCTCTGCATGCTCCCGATTTTGTTATGTCGCGTACGCGTACGCGACATAACAAAATCGGGAGCATGTAAAGATCTGGTTTTAATCAATCTGGTTTTAATCAGATTGATGCATTATGCAAACTTTGCTTAAGTCTGACAAATAGGATTTTTTTCTCATTAAATATGAACGTAATACATGCAACCTCCCCCCCCCCTCTTCGGATGGAATGTACCCCTAGTAGAAACATTGGGTAACGATAATATCCACATATTTTAATATCATCTGATGTGTAAAAATAAAATTTATATAAGTGTTGCAACTTATGTTATGTCTTGATGCATGTTTGATAGATGTGCGTGTATCATGACTATCAGGCAGACAAGCAGACGTATTCGTTCAGAATTATGACGGACAAAAAAAAAAGAGACATACAATTTACATGGAAGTTATTCTTATTTCTCACACCAATGCAAGAGTCCTTGATTAATCATGACATGAAGTTAAAGAGTTGGAATATATTTATCAGACAAACATACATGTATGAATTCATTTTGAGTCTCCTGAATTCACTCGAGTACATGTATATAAAATTGTTGTATAATATGAAATTCATACAGTCATATTAAATAAGAGTTCATTAAATGCTGGCAAGCGGTAGCGACCAGCTAGAATTAGATTTTTTTTAATTCTTGCAAAAAATACTCAAGAGAGACCAATAAGGAGGGATCCTCATGACCTCCCCCGCTTCCCCTTGATCTGCCAGTGGACGTTTCCCCTTTCTGTCAACTTTGTAAGCGGCCTTATCAGTGAGCCCTATTACATGTAATTTATATCTGCAGTGGGTAAATTAAATTATTCAGCTGCCCAGCGTTCACCGTTTGAGAATGAGCCTTTGATTAATGGGATGTAATCCTTATCATGCGTATCTATCTGCAAACCCAAGAGGTCAAGTAAGTTCCACTTCTTCAGACAACGCGAAACTTGTAATCGAAATATATTGAGTTTATTCACAATCTATTTGGATTGAATGTTCGAAAACGAAACGGACATGGTTCAAATGATCCAATGGTGACGGAAAGAGGTGTTTCTGTAGCTGACGTCTTCAGATATCTCTTATTTACCATATTATTTTTTGGTCCAATCAAATTAATATAAAAGGCCGGGGGGGTACACTTGAACTGCGGGCCTAAGACTGGCTTTTTCAATGATGGGACCCTCTTTATTTATTTTTGTTTGTTTATTTATAAAATTCTTTACATACATCCATATTTATTTCTTTATATTTCTGTTTCTGATTACAATATAACTCTCCCTCTCTTTTACCTTCAACAAAATCATGGCACTGTCATTTACATCAATATGTTTGTATGCTATGTACAAAGTTTCATTAAAATATCTTCATTCGTTTTGAAATAATTCAGCCAAAATGGAGCGCGGTTGACGCTATTTCTAAGCACGCAATATTTGGTAAAATTCATGACATTTTCAAGTCCCCTATTTTCAAAAATGTCCTGTACTCTTCCAAATAAGGATATTTAAACAAAATAAACTGTGTTGTCTTCTTTCAACTTTGATATAATGATATTTTAAATGTAAAAACTTCAAACTGTATTTTTAGAATTTATACGATTTTTTTCCAGGAGGCCCGAGAGGCGTAATTCTTACTGTAAAAATTGCGTAAAATCAACCAGAAAAAGATAATTCTAGGCTAGTGTTGACATTTATTTTGTTTTTCTATGTCAGTGACCATACAACAACTCTATAAGGTGAAAAAAGTATGCATATATTGATATAACGACTCATAGTAAGGAAAATACGCACCCCACCCCTCTTATTTTACAATTCCGCGTTTTTCCTTTTATGCTCGGTAAAGGCTCAGAATGAAGCTTAAAACTGTACATTATACTCCAAATTTGCTAGTTTTCCACTTGTAAATAAGTTATACATCAAATGAAAATTATTTTCTAAATAAATGATTCGTTTTGATAGCAGTTCATAACGATGGATACCAAAAAAAAAAAATGCGGAAGGGGGGGGGGGTTTGCGAAAATTTCAGCATACCGATATATATGCTAAACTTCATCATCAATTTATACTTTTCTTATCACATCTGGTTTAAAAAACAAAACTTCCTATCATCGGGGGGAGGGGGGCACTCGGCATCTTTGAGGAGGAAGGGGGGAGGGGGGAGGGGGGGGGGTCTCGGCGCCTTATTATGAATGAGAGTGTAATATGTACACGTCAAATAGATGTCATACTCATCAAAATCACATTCTGTACCAGTATTAGCCTTCTTTCATGAAATAAAAATAACATTACATCGTTTTTGTATATAATTTTATGATACAAGGTAGGTTTATTTGTGAGCACTAACTCTTGAACGGTAAATCCGACGTCAGGATGGAATAACAATGAAATGTACATGTATAGCGTCTGTGATACGTTTTACATGTATTTCAAGTACATGTCTCAGAATGTACATTAAAATGCAAGAATTTCCATAATATCTACCGTTCCTTATGATATAGATGAAATCTGTCATCCTTAGAACCGTTTGACTTGCATATCAAACCGAGCTTCTAGGATCCAGATCCCAGTAATTTTTCAAGTACTTTCTTACCAAAAATAGGAGAAAAATTCTCAAATCGCCCCGGCTTAAACACATTGACACTACTTTTAAATGATTAGAAATTTTATTTGAATCACATAGAAAAAATGCCGTAAAGATTAAAAGTACACAACTTTTTAAATATTTTTTTCAAAGTCATGCACCTGGTTGCGTACCGGAATTATTCGAATTTTATGATTTGAGGACCCATTTTCACACGTATTCTTCCACACATGTAGATGTCTCACACACTTTAAACTATATTCAAAATTTTATTTCATCTATCTAGTAAACAATGACGGGAAGACAATTCAAGATAAGCATTATGTGTATTTTCCATCAATTGTTGAAAATAATAAGAAAATAATAGGAACTCTTTGACAGGACAATGACCTAGATATGCATTAATTGGGATCTGTATCCTCTAGCACTTTCTTCTCCGTTTATATCCATCTATGGATGGTCAGTAATAAGTGACGCCATTTTGAATAAAACATGCCCGAATAAGTAAGTCTATTTATCAAACAAATATTTTGATTTTTATTCTATTTTAAGTGGGGTTTTTATTTTTTTTTGGGGGGGGAGGGGGGGGGGGCTATAACTGACGTTGACGTAGCTACTTTTACCCATACATTTATTTGATGGCGAAACTTTTTATTAAGTGTTATTCTTGGAGATAGCCCGCTGCTCCCCCCTCCCCCGGAAAAAAGGGGAAGGAGGAGGATGACCCAGTATCAACTTGTTATATCTAACACTCATCTTTTTTTTAATTTTTCTTGGCTTTAATCAAATCAATAAAAGCTAATTTCTTTCAAATACAATCTAGAACTTAGGGACTCAGCCACCCCCCCCCCCCCTTCCCCCCACTTTTTTTTAAAGGTACGGTGAAAATTTATTAATTTTATAAAATTTTATAATGCAAAATCTTTCTTTTCATGTGAATGTTTACAATCTCATTATAAATTCAAACTAACGCATACATTCGCAGTTACGTCATTTTGAATTTGGGGTGCGCAGCTCTAATTCATTTCACTGGCGCCACCTACAATGTATTGCGTTTTTTACATTAGAGATTTATGAAGATTTTATTAAACAAATTGGACAATACTATGGTCGTTACTGCATATTTTCAAATAAAACTTTTTTATGGCTACTTTTTTTCCTCAATCAAGACGGAATAAATTTTACGTTTTCAATAAAATCTATTTTCAGGGACACTGAAGCAAAACTGCATACTATTCCCGAGTATATGTGTAACGTTTATCAAAATATTAGTTTTCAACATTATATTGCTCTCTCTCTCTCTCTCTCTCTCTCTCTCACACCTCGTTTCGAGAGAAAGAGGGTGAGGTTAGGACCCCATCAACAACCCCTCCTCGGTATTCCTCCTGTGATAATTTCTCGTTTCCTATCCAGACAGTCGGTTCACGTAGATCTTTCTATGCTCCTTCTAACTGTGCATGAATTATGCAAATGAGCTAAAACCTAAACAATGTCTACGTCACGGTGTCGAAGCGGTCATGTTCTGAGACTTCGAGCTATACCTGCGCTACCCAGATATCTCACGTAAGCTCTAAATTTAGAATCGATCGATAGCAAACACGTGTACCTTGAACTAATGTTTTGATTTATAATGATTTTTTGAAAATTTGAAGTGGCGAAAAACTTAGAAGGGCGGAAAAGGGGGATAGTGAGGAGATATGAATTTTTATGGGCATGTTGTGAATTTTTAATTTATCGAGTGAACTCTGCCCTGTCGAGTGGCACCGGTGTCTTGTAGAGTCCATCTTTGTAACTCGGAGTCTAATCCATGGAATTTAAGTTCAAACGTTAAAATTTGGAACATCCGGCCTCTCAAACGGTACGTGCTTTTGTTTTATCTTTTGAATATTTCGATTTTCTGCACACCAAATTATTAGAATAAACTGTTTTTGTCCAAATAATGGACTTCCAGTTGATCTAGATGCTTCATCAGCGATCAGCCGTTTCAACTACAGCGCGGCGCAAAAAAAAAGGGGGGGGGGGTCAATTACAGTATTGCAGTATATACGGCTAGATGAAAAATAAAAGAATCAAATCTTAATTTTATCTCGCACTATTTTACCAGCAAGCAAATATTTGTTCATAATTTTGATCACAATTTTAGAAGATAAATAGAATTCTTACGTAGTTTCTTAAATACATGCATGTATTGTATTTCAACAACAACCCCCCCCCCCTTTTTTTCACACCAGATTCTTAAATCATTACTTCGACACGGGGTATATGAGCAAATACTAAATTGCAATGTACACTTGATGACAGTTACACGTAGCTTACTACCAATATTCACTCTTGATATACACTTGTTGATGGTCTGACGGTTATTGCTTTTTTATTACTATATAATGGCATGGACACAGCATGCAGCATAGCCACGGCCAGCTGTAATTTTCATTTATAAAGGCTTTAATCCTTCATAAAATGCAGAAACATAATACCCCCATACATCATGTATTTGATTATGTTTTACAAATTCGTAGTCATAAATGTCGATTTCAACACTTCTGGGAAAAAACAGATTTGAAATTAATGTTTTCATAAACCACGTGATGCATGTTTATGTTTTCATTCAGTGTTTATGTTTTGGACTTTGCGCAAACTCAGAACGGTCTAATCAGGGTACTTTCGGAAGTGCTTAGTTTGTAAAGAGAAGATCATCGTGCGGTTCCCATCAATCAACACGTAATTGCACATAAATTATGCAGAGACCTATTGTGGCGTCTTTGAACATACGGTCATAATTGATGCAAGCGCCAGGTCCAGCAGAGAGAGTCGGGACACTCCCTCCCTTTCTAAGCAAAAATGCCGATTCTTTCTTAGTATATGTATATTAACTTTTATCAAAGTAATCGGTTGGAACCCCCATCCACGACAGCTTTGACCGACCCCACCCCAACCTGTTTAAAAAAAAATGTCCCCGTCCTAGAGATGCCTTAGATACTTAAAAAAATGTCTTGCCCTACGCCTTCTTCTATACGGGATGACTTTTAAAAATATTTTGCGCAGCAAATTTCTTAATGCTGTGACCCCCTCCCCCATTTTTTTTCAACGTTTCCACTGTCACCGACGAAGCATCGTTCGGCAATTGTAATATCTTATTGCACATATGTTACATTTTATACTGTAAATGATCTGCTACAATAATCAACAAATTAGGAGACTTACCGAGTTCTCTGCAGACATCGTTTCCTTTTTTAAATTTCTGCTATTTGCAATACTTTTCCTTTCTCTTTTTTTCCGTTTTGGTGCTTGCCTTTTTGACGAAAGGAAAAAGTTTCGAATATCACAACTCATCCTCCATTAGTGCCATGTCCATTGCTCATTCAAATTCAAAGATGAAATTTCATTAGCTTACCATGACTTCCGGTTACCATTTCCAGCCAATCATTTCAAAGCAATTTCTTCTGAACCAAAATGTCTAAAACGGAAAGCAGCTCGGATCGATGCAGTAAGGAGGTAAGAAATATTCTACATCTTTATGATTGAATTAAAATAATAATGACAAAAGAGTATTGCGGTGATTTATTTTTGATTGATAGCGCTTTGAATCCGGCTTAAATCCTTCACTATTGAATGTAATTGATGCTTGTGTAGGGAATGTTTTAGATTTCACGTGTGATGATTTCTGATAAGTAAAACATTTTTCGGGATGATATTCTTTAACATTGAAAATGATATTTATAATCTATAAAAGTAGGTTGTTCGATACATTCCTAGACGGAGTTTTATCGTTATCGTCAGACATTTTGTTTAAAATCCAATTTATTCCCAAGAGTGTGTATTCTTATCGTGCAAAATTAATAACAATTGGCCAATAATGAAAGACATACGGTGTATATCTTGTATTTACTTTTAATACATTAGAATCATCCTAACAAAAAGTGTTACAATCTTTATATCAATTAAAAAAGTTTCATCGTGTCATACTTTGAGTTTTGTGTTCCTACTACCTTTAATTTCTTTTTGAAAATCATCATATACTTCTCATCTAACTATTTCGAAGTTTCGAGTCAAATAAAACTTTTCCAGCAGGAAATCGGTATTTTTATACACGTTAAGAAGCCCTTCTGTGAACGTTTATTTATGGGCGGAGATACACAAAACGTATAACGAATCCTAGTTATACATGTACCTATATACGTTCACGTAACGGTTAAAGTAACCGCTTTATTGCTTGCTAAATATGTTTACGTAACGGTTACTGCAACCGCTTTATTGCTTGCTAAATATGTTTACGTAACGGCGGTTACTGCAGCCGCTTTATTGCTTGCTAAAGACTTTTTTTCGGATTTCTTTTTTGCAGTCAGAACCCCATTTTCGTAATATGTAATTGAAAATACTTTTTTCTATTCTAAGAGTTATATATGTTCATTTATTAATTTCATTCTTTTATCTATATATGCAGAAATTTTAGTTTAGTAAAAGGAATATTATCTATGCGTAATGCAAATAACGATGATGGAAAAAATAGTTTCACGATCAGCACGTGAAATAGATCTCCGCTTCACCCATGGGACGATAACGGAGCGGAACTTCAATATGCCACTTGGGGAATACATGCATTATAAATCTTAAACACAAGGGTGATTTAGCAGGAATCTGAAGAAACCACGATCGACAATTTTCGATATATCAATGATTGATTTTCCTCGTAATCACGATAATGTGTCATGGCAAGATTGTTAAAGAAATGAATTTTACGCATAATCATAGAATACGAATGTTGAAGGGGAATGCTATTAAATGGAGTCATATGAATTAGGGAGGCTTTAGCAACAACAAATAAATAGCCTGAGAGGGGATATCAAATATTCTTTTGTGCTTTAGATTTATTAAAAAATAGATTACGATTATACAATGATACTAGGGCGAAATGAAATATATTTATGAAAACATTGATCGAAGTTCGGTAAGATAATACGATCTTAATTTTTTTTTTTGCAGTATCCACATAATATTACATGTATCATTTAAACTTTGCAATAATGTGTTATTCATCAGGTAGAGGTCGGGCAGTGTGGGAAAGGGGAGGATGACAAAGCCCCGTATTCCTACACAATGTCTTCTCTATCTATGATACATCTCTATGATACATTCATTAGGCTCGTTTAAAAGCCTTATACGAGATACTTTATTACCGATTTGGGCCCAGTTAAAGACATACACTTGCATTACATGTAAAAAAGTGTCACCTTATAATGACCAATTCGTTCTGTTGCTGTACCGATTTGTGATATAATTGGCCTACCAGGTGGCATAATTGGAAGTTCATTACAAGCGCCTTGCCGGATTCTGTTTATCAAATCGAGTATAATCTCCCCACACGACATTTGTAATGAGATACTTAGCAGTGTGAGTGTCGAATGTGCCATTTGTTTTCATTTCACTTCTTTGAGGTTTGGTTGTTCGACTTCTTCATAGTGAAGTGAATTTAGCATTTCAAATAAAATAAATAAAAAATAAATAAATAAATTAAATAAAATAATATGATGAAGCACATGCATAGTCTTACTGTCTCGTCTCGTCATACAGTTTTCCTTACTTATCTTTTTTCTTTTGAAACAGAATATTCCTTGCCTGGATGAATAGTACATGTACAGGAGAAAATAAATGAATTACGACAAACTTTAAGGTAAGAAACATGTAACACAATTTTGAGTTTAGCAGCGAAAAAAATATATGTGTAATGTCATAATTGCATGTAATAAGATGTAGGATTCAAAATATTTTTATTTGAATCAAGATCAAAGCCTATAGATGGATTTCACATGTTGATTCCTCATGACCAGAGCTTTCATGCCAAGACTTTTGACCTTTGAACTACATGTACTTTAAGAAATTAACCTAGGATATACATGTATTTCATGAGCTGTAAGGGATAGAGCCTAGATTTTTGGCCGAATTGCGAAGCAAAATCCGGTCTATGAAATGGCGAAGTCCGTCTATCTGTCTGTCCGTCAGTCCGTCCGTCCGTGCGTCAACATTTTGTTTAAAGTGTTGCGTTTAAGTCCGTTGAGAGAAAAATATTTGGAGGAGCAAATTGTAACTTGACTTTGACCTACTTTTGAATTATAAGAGGTAGGGTTTTGATATTTCACATATAGAGTCCTCATGACCAGAACTTTAATTTGATATCATGACTTTTGACCTAGTGACCTTGACATTGACCTTTGACCTTCTTTGAAACTATAAGAGGTAGAATTTTGATATTTCAGTTGTAGATTCCTCATGACCAGACCTTTCATCTGATATCATAACTTTTGAATAAATGACCTTGACATTGACCTCTGACCTACTTTACAGAAAAAAGTGTAAAATTTACAGTTAAATATGTAAAATTTACAGAAAAAGAGTGTCAAATTTGCAGACAAAAGTGTATAATATACAGATAAAGCGTCAAATTTACACTTGAATTAGCAAAATTTACAGAAAAAAGCGTAAGATTTACACATAAAAGTGTAAAATGTACACTTTTATATGTAAAAAAAAACAAATTAAAAAAGAGAATCAAAATGGCACTAATACGCTTCCATACTATTATTATCTTTATATTATGAGAATAATGTTAAATATATGAGTACGCGATAACAGAACATGAAGATTTTAGTAAATATTTATTGACAACCAATTTGTAACAGATGCTTTAATTTTCAATATATTATGATTAAACTAAATGTTTCAGGAGAACAACAACTGGAGAGACGATTATGGAGTACAACAGTTCACTTCAAATTCTTTGAGGAGACCGTTTTAAATTTGCGAAAGTCTTCTGAATAATGGATTGGATTAGTACCTTGATGAGTACTATGATATCTACACATTGTAAGCACTGGATTTATCAACTTAAATATTACCTGGATGATTTTATCTTGTGTGAACATAATTGGAGGCAAAAAGGAAGGAGTCAAAGTACAAACACCTGGAGTACCAAACAAGTAGTTCTAAAGAATAATGTAACAATAATACGTCCATGATGTATTTGTGATTTATATAGGCATTTCAACAAATAGTGTCTCAGCAGTAATGAAAGAGGCCCAAAAGTGAAGACACATAGAACATAAGATGAGCTGAAATTCACAAAATAATATATATATATAAAATGGATGCCAAGAACCATTAAAAAATCCGTGTGTGTGAGGAAAATTACGATGGCAAGACATCATAATGATGAATTGGAAACATTTCTTCAACATATTGTACAAGACACATGCTTGTGTTTGGACAAAATATAGTAAGGAGAAGTGATTTTCGACATCAGGATCAGCGTTACATATCATAACTCAATGTAGGAGATTCTTCGTATTTGTTTTATAAATGTCATTAATTATCTCCGGAAGCGTCCTAATGCCACATTCTAAATTTTTTCTCCTGATAAGGAGATACTTTCACCTAATTAGGACTGAACTTTCATCTAATTAGGACAAACTGTTACCTCATTAGGAGAAACTATCACCTAATTAGGATATATTATTACCTAATGAGAAGATACAATCACCTAATAAGGACTTAGTTATCACCTAATTTGGATATACTATCACCTAATAAGAACTTAGCTATCTCCTAATTAGGAGATACTATCACCTTATTAGGAGATAGTTTCACCTTATTAGGAGATAATATCACCTAATCACCTAATTATGAGATACCATCACCTAATTATGACTTTACTATCACCTTATTAGGAGATACAAACACCTAATAAGGATTTAGCTATCATCTAATTAGGAGGTACTTTCACCTTATGAGGACTTAAATATCACCCAATTAGGACATACTATCACCTAATTAGGAGATAATATCACCTAATTTGGACTTAGCTATCACCTAATTAGGACTTAGCTATCACCTAATAAGGACTTATCTACCTCCTAATTAAGCGATACTATCATCTTATAAGGAGATACTATCACCTCTTTATTAGGAGATAATATCACCTTATTAGGAGATATTATCACCTTGTTAGGAGATAATATCACCTAATTAGGAGATGATATCACCTAATTAGGACTTAGCTATCGCCAAATTAGGACTAAGCTATCACGTAATTAGGAGATACTTTCACCTAATAAGACTTAGCTATCATCTAATTAGGACTTAGCTATCACCTTATTAGGACATACTATCACCTAATTAGGAGATAATATCACCTAATTTGGACTTAGCTATCACCTAAATTGGACGAAGCTATCACCTAATTAGGTGATAGCTAAGTCCTAATAAGGTGATAGCTAAGTCGTTATAAGAAAGTCCTAATTAGGTGATAGCTAAGTCCTTATTAGGTGATAGTGTCTCCTAATTAGGTGATAGTATCTCCTAATTAGGTGATAGTATCTCCTAATTAGGTGATAGTACTTTCTTATAAGGTGATAGAATCTCCTAATTAGGTGATATTATGTCTGAATTAGGTGATATTATGACCTAATTAGCTGATAGCTAAGTCCTAATTAGGTGATAGTATCTCCTTATTAGGAGATAAGCAATTCAAAATGTGACATTAGGACACTCACATACTTATCTACTGGTCAAATATGCTAAATTACTAAAAGTAGTTCTGAAAATGCAAATTTAAGGTATGAAATGGAAGTCATTGCACAGTTTGTCTTAACAAACAGTTGTCAAGTTAGTAAGCAGTTGTTAGGAAAGTACACCTTGTCTGAAATAAGATAGATTTCTTAACAACCAGTTGTTAAGAAAATATCGCTTGTTAGCTTCTGAACTTTAACAACAGATTGTCAAGAAGTTTATCTCATGTATCTATCATGTAGTTCTATAGTCGAAACACATTGCTATCTTAACAACAACTTGTTAGTGAATCAAACTGAATCTCAGTGTGATGTATATAAAATGAAGCTTTTAGGTACATGTACTCGTGAAGCACTGAATGTAGTCTATCTTGACAACCAGTTGTTAGGAACTTTGATTCTGAAATTTATAACTGATTTTGTATGGAATCCTTTTTCTTTGTTTTCACAGTGTAATACATGTGTGCTGAAATAAAAGTTAAAAAATTCTAAATCATTGTTAATTTTGTTTAGATAAAGGCTGTTAACAACACTCAAAGCAATTTGACCATATGGAATTGGTCAAATCAAATTGGAAGCTGTTATAAATGGAACATAGTTGTTGCACCGATCGAGGATCCAGATCATTTAGGAATAGATTTCATGAATGCCATAGATGCAACGATCCATAAGTGACAAGGGAATGCTATAGTTTAATACGAGGTCAGTGCTGGTATTGTGATCACGGACAATGAGGATCCGTATTCTTGCAGCATTTTCAGGCTCAAAATGATGTTGTTGTCCCCACAGCCACTGAACGGATCGTAATAGGAAGAGTGGTAAATCCTATGCCGAACAAGCAAGCATTAATCGGTAATACAACTTTACTAGGTGTTCAAGTAGGGGCATGACTTGTACAAATGGACAGCACAGTACCAGTTCTGTTCCTAAATTTGGTGGAACATGATGTGAAGGTGAAAATGAACGACATTTTAGGGAAACTCACAGAAGCAGAAGTTATGGAAGACGAAGCAGAAACGCTTAGTGAAGATGCATACTTTTGAGAGGAACAAGTCGAACAGGCTGATATAAAAGATGGCAGTTACGAAATGATATCTAGCAGTGTTAGGGGCTGTTTGATGAATCCACGAAAGAGCTAATGGAAAATCCATGAAAGACAAAGTGGCATAGCTGCTAGGGAATATGCAGATATTCTTTTGCAATAACGGATTTTGACCTTGGGAAATTTGATGCTCTGAAATACCATATAGATACATCTGATTCAAAAACAATCAGACAAACCTCCCGTCGCACTCCTATTGGATTCATGCATGAAGAGGAGGAAATTTTTAATAAACTACTGGATGACGGCATAGTGGTGTCATGTAGGTCGAATTGGGCATCTCCCGTGGTCCTGGTTCCCAAAAGGTCGGATCTGTTAAGTGTTGCGTCGACCAACGGAAAGTAAACCAGGTCTCTTTCAAGAACGAATGTTCCTCTCCCGATTAAAACTACAGCAGACGCGTTGTTACTGGAGACCTTAATATAGTCAAGAATGAAATGCTGAGAAAATTGTTAAAAAAGGGTCCCAAAAACAGAAAGTAAATCCTTTACATGGAACCAAAATTTTAAAATTATCATGGAATCGTGTGAGGAATATGCAAGACGTTGGGCAAAGAAAGAGGATGTACAACTCGACACCCTATCCGAATGGATAAAATGCATCAGAGGGTTACACTTTTATCTAGAATTTACAACTTACAAGCAACTGTAAACACAACATTCGAGTCTATCTTTAAAGACCCTGATGTAATCACAGAGCTGACCTACATCAAAGAGCATTACGTCATCACACCAGCAGACAAAGCCTCCAATAACTACACATTTACCTGCAAAAAGTGCTCTTTCGACAGCCTTGTTAAAGAGTTGGGTTTGAATTCGACACCTGGAAATCCTACTAACACTCCGAGAAATCTTTCTGCCTCGGAAATAATAGATAACCACAAATCAGCTTTACATTGTTTAGACTGAGGATCACTGACGAGGGTTAAGTACCCGAAACGTGCATGTCTGGTCCATGCTGCAAATTCATCTGGTTTTAAATGATGCTATCGAAGTTAAAGACGTTTAACATTTGAACTACTTAGTGAGTGTCACTGCTGGTGGACCAAGAGTTCCCGAGGACACATGTAGCCAAGTTCGATCAACTTCGGTTGATCGTCTGTCTCTTCAACACATTTGAAATTTTCAGTTACAAAATTTCTTGAAATTTCTAAATCGTGGGTCCTGTAGCATCATATCCCACCCATTCTGCTACATCTTTTGGTATATTTTTGGACTTAATTATTTTTACACTTTTTGGCCATATTACATTGTTTAGACTGAGGATCACTGACGAGGGTTAAGTACCCGAAACGTGCATGTCTGGTTCATGCTGCAAATTCATATGGTTTTAAATGATGCTATCGAAGTTAAAGACGTTTAACATTTGAACTACTCGGTGAGTGTCACTGCTGGTGGACCAAGAGTTCCCGAGGACACATCTAGCCAAGTTCGATCAACTTCGGTTGATCGTCTGTCTCTTCAACACATATGAAATTTTCAGTTACAAAATTTCTTGAAATTTCTAAAACGTGGGTCCTGTAGCATCATATCCCACCCATTTTGCTACGTCTTTCGGTATATTTTTGGACTTAATAATTTTTACACTTTTTAGCCATATTACATTGTTTAGACTGAGGATCACTGACGAGGGTTAAGTACCCGAAACGTGCATGTCTGGTTCATGCTGCAAATTCATATGGTTTTAAATGATGCTATCGAAGTTAGAGACGTTTAACATTTGAACTACTTGGTGAGTGTCACTGCTGGTGGACCAAAAGTCCCCGAGGACACATGTAGCCAAGTTCGATCAACTTCGGTTGATCGTCTGTCTCTTCAACACATATGAAATTTTCAGTTACAAAATTTCTTGAAATTTCTAAAACGTGGGTCCTGTAGCATCATATCCCACCCATTCTGCTACGTCCTTCGGTACATTTTTGGACTTATTATTTTTTTCACTTTTTGGCCATATTACATTGTTTAGACTGAGGATCACTGACGAGGGTTAAGTACCCGAAACGTGCATGTCTGGTTCATGCTGCAAATTCATATGGTTTTAAATGATGCTATCGAAGTTAAAGACGTTTAACATTTGAACTACTCGGTGAGTGTCACTGCTGGTGGACCAAGAGTTCCCGAGGACATATCTAGCCAAGTTCGATCAACTTCGGTTGATCGTCTGTCTCTTCAACACATATGAAATTTTCAGTTACAAAATTTCTTGAAATTTCTAAAACGTGGGTCCTGTAGCATCATATCCCACCCATTCTGCTACGTCTTTCGGTATATTTTCGGACTTAATAATTTTTACACTTTTTAGCCATATTACATTGTTTAGACTGAGGATCACTGACGAGGGTTAAGTACCCGAAACGTGCATGTCTGGTTCATGCTGCAAATTCATATGGTTTTAAATGATGCTATCGAAGTTAGAGACGTTTAACATTTGAACTACTTGGTGAGTGTCACTGCTGGTGGACCAAAAGTCCCCGAGGACACATGTAGCCAAGTTCGATCAACTTCGGTTGATCGTCTGTCTCTCCAACGCATTTGAAATTTTCAGTTACAAAATTTCTTGAAATTTCTAAAACGTGGGTCCTGTAGCATCATATCCCACCCATTCTGCTACGTCCTTCGGTACATTTTTGGACTTATTATTTTTTTCACTTTTTGGCCATATTACATTGTTTAGACTGAGGATCACTGACGAGGGTTAAGTACCCGAAACGTGCATGTCTGGTCCATGCTGCAAATTCATATGGTTTTAAATGATGCTATCGAAGTTAAAGACGTTTAACATCTTACTTCCTTTGGCATTGAGACAAACAATTTAGATTTAGATTAACCATACTTATACCGCATACCTTAAATGCATAAAAATCCATACAAACAACGTTTCATCGCTGGTTACTCAAAATGTTCAACCAAATCTTTATCGATCCTACTCACCAAAGTTTTAACTGAAATCGAATCTGGACTTTCAAAATATTGCTCGACGGTATATTCCCGAAGCGGTACTAACCAGATGTAGATTATAAAGAATTTTTACGAACTTTAAGAACATCTGAAATCCACTAATTTCAATAGAGTCCATTCGATCAAAGCCTTTGATTTTTCGACACTTTACACAACAATCCAACATTCTAAATTGAAAGAAGGACTCGCCAAAATCATACGTTATGCGTTTACAAGCAAGAACAGCAATCGCAAATACAAATTTATTGTTGTTAATTTTGAAAAAACCAACTTTGTTAAAAAAAAGTCCGATTCTAAAAATATGTACACTGAAGCAGATATTATTCAAATATTAAACTTCCTGATCGACAACATATTTGAAGTGTTTTGAAGAAAGGTCTTCCAGCAAATTGTGGGAATACCAATGGGAACCACTTGTGCCTCACTCCTTGCCGAAATTTTTGTTTACTCGTACGAAGCTGAATTCATTCAATTGGTCTCTGAAGGGAAAAGATATGTAGCTTTTAACTTTAACTTCACTTACAAATACTGTACATAGACGATGTGCTGTCTATCAATATCAAAATTCGCGGATAACCTCAGCAGAATCTATCCTTCGGAGCTTGAAGTCAAAGAAATCACAGAGACAAATAATTCAACATCCTATCTGAACATAATATTGTCCTACGACACTGATTGCCACTTGAACACCTCACTGTATGACAAATCTGACGACTTCAATTTCAACATCACAAATGTTCCTTTTCTGAGTAGCAACATCCCTTCATCGTCTGCCGATGGCGTGTTCATATCTCAGTTGATACGCTAAGCCAGAGGAAGTACCAAATACATGTATACAGATTTGTTCTGAGAGCTAAGCGTCTTTCAAATAAGCTTCATGGTCAGGGATACGTTTGTGGCCGACTAACCTCGTCACTAAGGAAGTTTTACGGTCGATTTGGGGAACTCGTCATACATTATGATGTTCCTCTCTCCAGAATGGTAGACGAAATTCTGTCTTAGACCATTTAAACCATCCAACCAACGAATATACTTGTGTCTTCCGAAATGGAAGTAACCGGATATGACAATTCCACCGAATTGAAGTGACGGGTGTTGCATGCAAACAGGAGATGCTGACTCTTCCTGGAAACCTGGTCTCAGTCCCATATTTGGAGTTCGCTTCTTTTCATATGGTGGAGGTCTTTCTTTGCTTGTCTCAGTTCTTGTTTTATCCTGGTTTTTTATGCCTTCGGTTTATGATTTTCTTAACTATCGATTTTGTACGATGTATTGGAATATGTTCATTATCCATATTTGTCACGCATACCCCATACCAAAAATTGACGAATGTCTGGACACTGAGTGGATCATCTCTCTTTTCTACTATAGATTTGATGTGGGGATATCATCAGATTGAAGTGGACCCTCCCTCGAGAGCAAAGACAGCATTCATAACCAAGTATGGGTTATTTGATGTTTACTCGAATGCCTTTCGGGCTGAGTGGGGCCCCATCAACTTTTCAAAGAGTGATGGAGTTAGTGTTGCGTGGACTCCAATGGTCATCTTTGCTTATTTACCTTGACGATGTGATTGTGACGGGCAAAGATTTTAGACAACATTTGGACAGATTAAGGGAAGTCTTCGAAAGGTTTCGTGCGCATGGGTTAAAACTCAAGGCCAAAAAGTGCAAATTGTTCCAGACAAGCGTACTTTTTCTTGGACATGTGGTCAGTTGTGATGGTGTATCAACGAACCCTGATGTGGTCATGGATGTCATTGACTGGCCCACTCCTACTTCAGTTAAGGAACTGCAAGCTTTCCTTGGCCTGTCAAATTATTACCGCCGTTTTATTCAAGGTTATGCAGAGATTGCTGGACCACTTTACCTGTTGACAAAGAAAGGTGCTACATTCTCGTGGGGCAAGGAGCAGTCTTATGCATTTAAGGAATTGAAGCGTGCTCTTACAACTGCACCAGTCCTTGCGTATCCTCTTGCCAGTGGGCAATTTATACTGGACACGGACGCCTCCAACTACAGTATTGGGGCCGTGCTATCTCAGGAGCAAGAAGGAGTGGAACGAGTCGTCGCATTCGCTAGCAGGAGATTAGGGTGTAGTCAGGAACGCTACTGTGTTACTAGACGGGAATTGTTGGCAGTTGTAGCATTTTGTCACCATTTTAAGCACTACCTGCTCGGGAGGCATTTCATCTTGAGAACGGATCACAGCAGTCTTGCTTGGTTGTTCAAATTTAAGTCTCCACAGGGCCAGCTAGCTAGATGGCTTGAGGAATTGTGTCAATTCTCATTCACCATTCAACACAGAGCTGGCAGTGCACACAGCAATGCTGATGCGCTATCTCGCATACAGGAAGAAGGTTGCGATTGTTATCAGGCGGGTTCAAATCCTATGTTGTTACCTTGTCAAGGTTGTGATCATTGTGTAAAGGTGCACCGGACATGGGCAAGGTTTAATGAAGATGTCGATGTTGTCGTGCCCTTAGCAACCCGACGTTTGGATGTTAAGTGTGATGAGGCTACAAGTCAGCTCTCTTCTTGCAACTGGTGCGAGGGAATGTCTGCAGCAGATTTAAAGAGAGAACAGAAGACCGACAAGGATCTACAGACAGCTTATGACTGGATTAAAGAGCAGATTAAACCCGATCCTGAGAATGCAATAACTCGGGGAGCTGCAGTTAGAAGTTATTACCTTGCAAGAGATCAGTTCAAGATAGAAAATGGAGTGTTGTACTACACTTGGATAGATGATAGTGGACATTGGTCACAGCGACTGGTTGTCCACAGATCACTCCGCGAAAGAATTATCCGAGCCTGTCATGTCCCAGCATATTCCGCTCATCAGGGAAAAAAGACCATCGAAAGAGTGAAGAGTAAATTCTTCTGGTATGGATTGTCCGTGGACGTCACCCGTTTTGTCGCTAATTGTCCTGTATGTGGCAGCGAGAAGAAGAACAGCAGGACGAGAAGGGCTCCCATGCAGCTCTATATGACAGGACTTCCACTAGATCGTTTGCATATCGATGCTCTGGGACCATTTCCAGAGAGTGAGAAAGGAAATCGCTATATTCTGGTCCTTGTAGATCAATTTACGAAATTGACAGAGGCCTATGCTGTTCCGAACATAAGTAGTTAGATGACCGCAAAGTGTCTGGTGGAGGAGTCGTAGAACGTTTCGGTGCTCCCTTGGATATCCACACCAATCAGGGTTACCATAGCAATTTTCAAAGTGGCTTGTTCAAAGAAGTTTGCTTTTGGAAATTACACAAACTCGCACTATAACCTACCACCCTGCCTCAAATGGGCAAGTGGAGCGATTTAATCGCACCCTCCTACAGATGATTAGATGCTATGTGGACAAGGGACAAAAACACTGGGACGAGAAGCTTCCGCTTCTACTAGCAGCCTATCGGAGCACACCGCACCCAAGCACTGGTTTCACCTAACAAACTTATGTTGTGACGCGAGGTCCACCTACCGAAGGAGCTGATGTTTTGGACATAAATACTCTGAGATACCCTGTTGTGCTATTGTCATAGGTGGACAGATTGGAATATGCTCTAAGTGAGGCTCATGGAATTGCTCAGGAATATCTCCAGTCTGTGAAAACGCGACAGAAAAGATGTATGGCTTGCTTTCATTTGGAAGCAAATATACTCCTGGGAATCTAGTGTACTTTTCAAAGCTATCCCGCGCAAATGGTAAGTCGCCTAAGCTACAGAGCATGTGCGACGGTCCGTTTATCCTTACAAAACAACAAGAACCCGTACTGTATGAAGTCAGGATCCGGAACAACACCAAAATCACGGTTATCAACAATGACCGTCTCATGCTCTATAGCTCTGACTCCTTTCCAGGATGGGTCAACCACCTTCGCAGAGAGCTTTGTTTGGACACAGCAAAGATGAGATCGACCAAGATGGTTAATGAGATCGACCAAGATGGTACTCTAGATGGCGTTAGAGCTGGAACATTGTCGTAAGGGAACTCGACTCGTATTACCTTAAATATCAAATAAAGACAATACGTGACTGCATCATCGCTTACTACAGGTGGAAATCAAAATATGAACACTACATCGGACGCAGAGACGCTAACCAACAATGTACTAGGAGGGGTCGCGCAGTAAGAAAACCTAAAAGACTGGATTTGGACCGATCGGCACGAAAAAAAAAAAACAAAACAAACGTGGCAGAGGGTATTAAGTTCTTGCTTACTGTTAGGTTTCGTGAAGTTCTGTAAAGCAATTGCAGAGGAAATATCGAAAAGGTTAAAAGTTTACGGCGGACACCGGACGACAGACGCAGACTAACGGAAGGACGACATGCTATGACAATAGCTCATTTGAGCTTCTCCCAGGAGAGCTAATACAAAGGAATCAGTATATTCGAATGAATGCGAAGAATGGCAACGGTTCCAATAAATCATAGAAAGGCACTTTCTGCCTTCATTGAACCTTTGCTGACCCTTTTTCTACATTTTCATTCATGTTTGGTGTTTCATTATTCATATCTTAGGAGTTTGGATTTTATATGCCTTATCTGGGAACATTTGCGAATCGGTCAGTTCCCAGTCAATGGACAGTCTGAAGTTGAACCATTAGGGCGAAATAATGAAATAAAGTTTACTTACCAGAAAGCGACTGTCCATCCGATTTCAACTCCACTATGTTGTTTTCGTCTTCTTTTTGTATGGTCGCATTGCACGAATTTTGCACTTTTTGGTTTGATTGCGTATTCGCAGTGGACGAAGTGACTGGATCCCCAGCATGACTAATAGTATTGACATCTTGATGTTTATTTTCTTCAGATTCTCCTTTGTATCTAATGATAAATGATAGAAACAATTACTAGTAAATAGTATTTATAAGATTAAATGATAGTCTAGTCAAACTAGGGGAACATGTTAACAAATTGGAACATGTTATTTCTAAGCGGGGAAAATGAAGTGGTAGACCATATGTGAAACATACAAAAAGTTTAGAAAATTTATTCAGCGGAAAGTTGTCATTTGAACGATTTTGCTTGAATCTAAAAATAGGAACCCCTTGCCGTTAAAGAAAAAGTCCGATCTTTTATAATTCTTGCGCGTTTCGGGGTTTACCTTAGGATATACATTAATCCAACGATTATTGATGCGATATTTACTTAATGATATTGCACAATGTCTTCCTATCTGTGAAAAAGTGTTTTAGAAATTTAATAAGTAAAAGCAATCTAGTCAATTATAGAACATTCCAGTTAAATCTGATATTCTTTTACTATATCTAGCAAAGTTTGAGAGGTATATATTATACGACCAGGAATAAAGTTGCATTTATTAAAATGTTAAATTTTGTCGAAATATTGCACATTTATATAACTCACTAAAACATAATCTTTAAACTACATGTAATGCACTAGCCTGTCAATTGAAAAAGAAAAGTGCATGTATTTGAGATACTATTTTTATTTTCGTGCTTGAACATCGACGGCGGGTGAGGCTAGCCATACTCCTCCGGGCACCTGGTCCTACCTCTAGCTTGTTAGGGGTCCGTCGATGCTCAGTTATGTGCTCTTTTGTGAGTGCTGTTGAGATTATCGTCAGGATCTTCGTTAACTCAAAAAGAAAGGAGAGGATCTCCAACAACACTTAAGTGTACCACCCACAGCAAAACCCCAAAACACCCGATGAAAAAACACAGAACATACACCCACAAAAACAGACATAAAAAGAACAAGGAACACCAACTCACATCATAGAAACATGAAGCATAAAAGAACACACATAAACCGAGGAGACCAACTCACACCATAGAAACATGAAATACAAAAGACCTCACATAAAATAACGAGACCAATGGGCAACCGGTGCCGACTTAGGACGGCCATCTGCCACGTAAACAGCAGACGACGTGGTTATCCTGGATTACGTGGGCACAACCCTCCCATTTTTCCAATTATCCAGGTCCCCACTTAAAAATAAACATAACCAGAAGTCTCTGACGAGACTGTAGCTCTCCTGGTTGTTTTTTTTTTTCTAAAACATCTATTTTCCTGTCTTTTTTTTAAATCAAAGACCATAGGGAGCAGGCGCTATAACAAATTATAAGAAGCACGACAAAACAACATATCCATGAGACAGCATGTAGAATATCACTCATATAATTCATAATTTCCGAAATATAGCATTTCGAAAAAGAATGCCTTACCCATTTTCCAAAATCCTAGGGGCAAGGGGCTTCCAGCTAAAATTAACTATCAATGACACAACAAGACTACAATTCCATAATATTGCATAAAGATTTAACTCTCCATCATTAATAACTTTATAAGAGTAGAGAGCACAATTATAATGGAAAAAATTACCGCACCCATTTTCTAAGACCCAGGGGATCAGGGTCTCAAACAAAATATCAGGAGCACAACTAAACCAAGACCAATCATATTGCAAAAAGTCTCCATCATTTATCAGTTTATAGTGCCAGGAAGTTGCGAGCACTAGATTACATAGAGCTCTATGGGAAAAAAAAATGACCATACCCATTTACTACGACCCTGGGGGTCAGGAACTCAAACAAAATATCAGGTGCATAACTGCACCAAAGACCTATCATATTGCAAAAAGAATGAAGTCTCCATCATTTATAGTGCCAGAGGAGTTGCGAGCACAAGATTACATAGAGTTATCTAGGGAAAAATGACCACGCCCATTTTCTAAGACCCTGGGGGTAAGGGGCTCAAATAAAATATCAGGTGCACAACTACACCACAGACCCATCATACTGCAAAAAGAATTAAGGTGGCTCAATAATCCAAGAATTCTTTGTCAGAGGAGAAAAAAATATTCTGTTTATTCAACATTGATATCTGATAATTTATATTTGTGCTTCAGATTTCATATCATCGACTATTTGACTGACTAGTGGTCCTCTGAATATACATATGTAAACCAACGCCGAGATATGTCGCAAAACAATGAATTTTGATAGATAAAAACATGATATATGGATAGTAATTCCAGATTGAAACCATTCTTGTGATTATTTTCACCATAATTTCATCAAATATGTGTATTTCTTTATAGATAATGCTTTCAAAGAGTGAAATAGCTAAAACTGTTCCAGAAAAGTACATTTTGGGTACCCCCCACCCCAAAATGAGAATCTAAAAAAAAGTACTCAGTACCCTTATTTGACATCAAAGTGATAAGAAGTCTTTGTCAAAAGTTATTTTCTTTTACATATTTCTCAACGACAAACTCTTTTCTTCGAAAAGAAGTATAAAAAAGTACATGTTATCGTTCATTCTGATTTAAAATATTTGGTTGTCATAGTTACGGTTTTGTAACAATTTGCAACAAGTCAAATTAAAATGCTCTGTTCCCTTAGTTGACGTTATAAGGATGAAAACATTTGTTAAAAACTGTTATAATTGACATATTTTTCAAGATAAGACTCTAATCTTTTAACAAAAGTACAAGACATTCCGTTTTACCTCGTTTCCATATTGTAAAAATCTACTTGGTTTATGCCGGACGGACGACAGACGACGGACGGACGGCGCGCTATGACAATAGCTCAGGTGAGCAAAAAATCAGACACTTCGAGTCGAGATTATTCTTTCCCAACATTCAGTGGAAGTTTCAAATTCTGATACAAGGAAGAATACTTACACAATTATCATTTATCATCGAAATCAAATAAGAATAAACAAGTTTACAAATGATTTGTCGAAAAAAATAAACAAGAAAAGGAAAGTAACATGTGTACTTCTAAATATCCTTGGCAAAGCATTATTCGATTTTTTCTTTTACAAACTCACCTTTCATGTTTTGTTAGTGTCAGTTAAATGAGTTTTGTCAAATAAAGTTAAAAAAAGTCAAAGCTTTAAAAAATGTTTTGTTCAAAATTTCATATCTAATTCCATCAATCTATTTAGAGAAACGGAAATATATATAAAAGAAATAGAACTAAAGTAAACGGAAGCGTTTTTAAACATTTTGACGTTCAAGGTCAATAAGTGGACGTCAATCCCCTCCCGATAATGCGTGCAGTTATCTGTGAAATGGATATATCTTTGAACAAAGCAGGCTTAAAACTAAAATTCATTCGCTTAAATCTTTCAAATAGGGAAACTTTATTCGATAGCATCTTGTTGCAAAGTACGAAAGTTGACAAAATTGAAGAAAAAATCTTTAAACCAAAGATTATTAGAGAAACCAAACTTGAAATATCTTATCTTTGATACCGCTAAAATCTCCAAGAAATATCTCGTTTTATCATGAACTTAAGTTTACCTTCTTGAATTTGTTCAAAGGCAACAGGCGGTTGAATTTCCGCCGATGACGTTCTAAAAACGATACGTTTACGGCGTTAGCCAGGGTGTTTCTTTTACGGGATATTTTTGTAGATATAAATTAAACGATACATTTGACTAAATATTTATTACACTCAAATTGTAGATGATAATTTTCTGTTTCCATCGATACCAAACATGTCGAAATCCATCAAGAAACAAGCGAATTACGGAGAAGTTTGAAGGCCGAAAACTAAAAAAGGCCACATATAAAAGTACTGCACTCGATATCTGATGACGTCAAACGATTATTGAGCCTCCTTAAGTCTCAATCATTTATAGTGTCACAGGAGTTGCGAGCACAAGATTACACAGAGTTATATAGGAGAAAATGACCAAACCAATTTCTAAGACCGTGGGGGTCAGGGGCTCAAACAAAGTAACATGTGCACAACTACACTACAGACCCATCGTATTGCAAAAAGAATTAAGTCTCCATCATTTATAGTGTCAGAGGAGTTGCAAGCACAAAATTACATAGAGTGATATAGGAGAAAATTACCACACCCGTTTTCTAAGACCCTGGGGGTCACGGGCTCAAACAAAGTATCCGGTGTACAACTACACCACAGACCCATCATATTGCAAAAAAGAATAAAGTCTCCATCATTTATAGTGTCAGAGGAGTTGCGAGCACAAGATTACATAGAACTTCATGATCATGCCTATTTTCTAAGACCCTGGGGGCAGGGGCTGGAACCAAATATCAAGTACACAACAAGACCACATACAAAGTAGGATGCAAAAGAATTAACTTTCTATCACCAATGGTTTCAGAGGAGTTGCGAGCACAAGAATTGTTTACGGTCGGACGGACGGATAGACGGACAGTCGGACAGACGCTGGACGACGGGGTATCACATAAGCTCGACTGGTCTAAGACCAGTAGAGCTAAAAACAGAAAACATGACGGCCCCAGAAACACATAGATGAATATGTAAATGGATATGAAAACAGAAGGCGTACGAAATACAGTCCCCGTGCTCTGCCGGTGTAACGACGAATAATGACCCCCGTAGAATAATGACCGGGGGTCATTATTCTACGTAGAAAAATGACCCCCGGTCATTATTCTACGACTGTGGGGGTCATTTTTCGACCGTAGAATAAGTGTCATTTGCACACACCCTCACGAAAAATATTGACCCCCGTAGAATAATGACCCCCCTCTTTTATACTTACTTAAGACTGTCTAAATTGTCCAATAAAATGCTAAATTACTCTTCATTGTTCATGCATATGGGCTGTTTTGAAAAATTGTACATTTGTAGACAAGAAACAAATGGACGCTTATACTTGACAGGAAGCAAGATCTCAACGTCCTCTACCAAGTTTGTATTTTTTGGCCGATCGGAAAACCAAGATGGCCGCCCTGGCCTCTGATTGGCTGAGAAAATCTCCTCTGAAACCACTGAACGCAATTCAACGAAACTTGACAGGACTCAAGGTCCCGACATTCTCTGCCAAGTTTGTTTTTCGAGCCGGTCGGAAAACAAAGATGGCCGCCCCAGCTTCCGATTAGCTGATATTTTTTACCTTTCCTTTGAAACTACTGAACAGAAGTCGACAAAATTTGACAGAAATCAAGATCGCAACGTCCGCTACCAGGTTTGTTGCTGATCGGAAAACAGAAATGGCCACCCTGACCCTGATAAGTGGAAACGCACCAACTGTGACACTGAATTACATAGCAGTCCAACAAAATAAATCTTATCATTGAATTATTAATATATACATTTATCTCAATTAAGAATAATTGCAAAAATTTAATTTGTTTCTTTTGTGTACTGCTCAAATGAAATTAAACTTTTAAAAGGTTGAGCGCTCGTAAACCGGTTTAACCACACCAGTGCATGGGTTGCTGTTGTTACTCCAACTGACCGGTCCGCAATCGTTGTGTAATCGATGTTTTGGTGGCGTTTTTTGTGTTGTCACGTTGGTTTTTGGATTTTTCTCTGGGTGTAGGGGCTTTTGTCATAGGACTGAGTCAGATCTCTTCCTTTTTATCTTCATATACTATTGTTTTTTCTCTTCAGATTTGCTCCACAGATCTTTAACAAATTTTTCTAAATCACCATTTTCAACTAAATGTATTAGGCACTGCTTGATAGATTTGCAGCACAGGCAATTAACTCTATATTAATTAGTTAATAATTAATTAGTGATACATTAATATTTTTGATTAATTAGTGATAGATATTTCAAAAATATTAATTTAACACTAATTAATTATTAACTAATTAATATAGAGTTTACTGCCTGTGATTTGCAGAGGAAGAGAGATACCTCTTACATTGAGTTTACTCAGTTTCTAAAACTGACATGTCAGCAAAACCGCTGAGTTGAATTTGCGGAAACTTGATAGGAAGCATGAACTCAATGTCCCCTGCCTAGTTTGTGTATTTTTAGCCGATCGAAAAACCAAGCTGGCAATCCTGGACTCTGATAAGAACCAAGCTGGCAATCCTGGACTCTGATTGGCTAAGACATTTTCGACTTCTCTTCTGAAACCACTGAACAGAATTCAATTTTATGTCTACCGAGTTTGTGTATTTCAGGCCGATCGGAAAAAAAGATGGCCGCCTCGGCCTCTGATTGGCTCAGACATTTATGATTTGTGCTTTGAAACCATTCAGGGGAATTCAACGACACTTGGTGGACACCAAGCAAGATCTCAATGTTCTCTGCTAAGTTTGTGTTTTCAGGCCGATCGAAAAACCAAGATAGCCGCCTAGGTATCTGATTGGCTGAGACATTTACAACTTCTCCCCTTGAGTTGCTGAACAGAATTCAACGAAACTTGACTAGAAACCAGATCTTAATGTCCTCTTCCGAATTTTTGTTTTTGGGCAAATTCTAAAGCCAAGATGGCCGTCCCGGTCGATCCTTGAACAAAGGTGGCACATTGTACTCAGGTGCACGATATGTGGCCTTTTGGATCCCTTATAAATTGAGTGACTCGGGCATGGAGGACATCGTATTTTCACTTTGCAGAGAGGGCTTATTTTTGACTCTGAGTGACACCAAAGATGATATGTGTAAAACCCGACATGTAAAATTAAATATCTTCTCGAATCTGTACAATATGTGACTTGGCAAAGTAAAGATACAAAATATAAGGCTAAAATACATATACTTTAATCAAGTCATTTACATAAATTATGTAAATTGAAACTTGAAATAGTCGAAGTCTTGTGTAAGTATAATGTTAGCAATATACGTTGAGATATCATGACATATGGTTTCAAAATCTTTCCATCTCAATTTAAACATTCGCATAAACTTTTGCGCAATTAAGTCATCTGGCCATCTGGCAGGTGTTGCTTGGTATAATATATTTAAGGTGTATATGGTTGAACTGAATATGGTTTACTATATGTCACTGCTGGTTTGGAAAGTGTTTGGATTCAGGTGAGACTGCTTTTGCCCAAATGTGTTTCGGGGAAATTATATTTAAATGTGTAAATAAAACTCCTTATAAACATATGCAACGTCTCTGATGTCGTATAAAACAGAACTGCTTGTTCACGTTTTCATCTTGAATACTTAAAAAAGTTACTTTAACGAAACAATTGTACGGATGGGTCTCTGGATCAGACATAAAGACACCATTACAGCTTTTGTTCGGAAGTCTGAAAAGTTACAAAAACTGGTCAAAGTCAGCCCAATCACATAGGGCGTTAAAGATGTTTGGGTCCACTTTGAATTTGCAAGGCGTGCAGAACTTGTCTGTGAACTTTCGAGTAATCACATATGGAGATTCTATGTCCTCGATGGATCTCACCTTCAACTCGTCTATATTGGAGTTCACCAGAGCGGATTCTAGAATGTCCTGTGCAACGTAATTCTGCAGACGTTTGTCGAGGTAATCTGCGATTTTCATGTAGGGTGTCCTTGTGTATACCTCTTCCCTAACATCGAGAACAGGTTCGAAATGGCCATAGATGTTTTGGAGATATACAGAATGGTTGTATAAGCTCTGTCCAATTGCAGGCTTGTAGACTAACCACTTGTACTCACCATGGCCAGCCGAACAGTACACGTGGACGGGTGTATTGCACATAGATGCAAAAGCAATTATTTCCAACTCAGTCCCCCAGTTTCCAGGGTTTTTCATTTTTGACGCCGAAAGATATTTTTCCATCGGAGTGTTTTCGATTCTCGAAAAGACGTCATTGTTTTCCTCCATATAGGACACTATTTTTTCCCTCACAGTTTTGTTGAACGACTGTACGCCAGACAAAACGAAACTGAATGTGCGGAATAGACAGTTTCCATCACCCCTCATACATGCGACTTTTGTTGGTTCTGAAGTTATCTTTATTTTTCTTCCTCTGCCACTGTCGTGCACATTTTTCACGGTTAAATCAAACTTATCGCAATTTTCTGTCTGCCACTCTCCGGTAATAGGAAAAAAGTTAATCAATGTGACGTCCTCCTCCTCCCCGATAATGATGGTATCACTATCGCTATCACTGCACTCATAAGAACCACGCCGTCGATCTTCCTTTGGGACATATTGTTCCTCGTCAGATTTAGATTCGAAAAATTCATGCTGGGGCTTCTCCAATATGAAAGCCCTACGTCTAATGGTAATAAAGTTATGTGCAGAGTTAAAGTTTTCCAAATTTAGGTCAAAGGTCGCGGTCAAGGTCACGTGCTCAAAATATATATTACCATCGGAAAGGTCTTGTATATTCACACATGCCAAATATGAAAGTCCGGACAGACAGGCAGAAAGACAGACAGACGACGGGCTAAGTGATCCCTAAGTGGCGCTCTGCTTCGCTGGCACCACAATAATATACATGTATGGGGGGTCATTTTTCTATGGGGGTCATTTTTCTATATCCCACACGTTGAATAATGACTCCCCGGGTATTTATTCTACAGGTTGGACTCATTATCCTACGACTGGGGGTCATTTTTCTACGTAGAATAATGACCCCCCGGTCATTATTCGACGGGGGTCATTATTCGTCGTTACACCGGCTGGGAAATTTTATTATATTGAATCCAAAATTATCTCTCTTGTCATACACATTTGTATGAATCTCTCCATCAACAATTTTGAAGTTTGGATCCAAAAATGGTGTAGTCAATTTACGTATGTCCGTACAGTTATGAAGTGTTATAAATACTGCACAAGAATAATCGATGCCTAGCATGTACGATTTGCACATCCCCTTTCCCCTCTCGATTTTCGGTTATTTCTGCTTATTATGAAGCTATTGAAACAATCTTTTTTTCTGTACATTTAAGTGATATTAAGTTAGTTTTCAAGCACCTTTTTTATCTATGTATTTTAAGCGGACGGTTCGAAAGAAGTAGAAAGGCAGGAGGGGGTTACTGAGTTGTTAGGAATGAGTACATGTACATATTTTATGATAAGAATAATAAATGAGTTAAAGAAGATCCTAACGATAATCTCAATAGCACTCACAATAGAGCAGATAATTAAACATCGACAGACCCCTAGCAAGCTAGAGGTGGGATCAGGTGCCCGGGAGGAGTAAGCATCCCCTGTTGGTTAGCCGCACCCGCCGTCGATGTTAATGAAGCATGAATTAGGTCTTCTTCTTTTTTTAAATATACATTCCAAGCATATAATGATTAAGTAGCTTGTAGATGCATTAATGGAAATCGTATTCGATCAATATTCAGCATTTATTGATTCATATCAGGTCGATCGAAAAAAAGGAGGGGAGGGAATGCCAATGGTGTGTGTGAGTGGGAAAATGTTTTTTTCGTGTAAATTTTCAATCACAGTTTGTTCCAAAAACTCCATTCATGTGAATAGTGGAGATCTATGCGTATTCAGGTTTTGTTTCCATTATGTTTATTCTTTTCAGCCTTTCTTTTCAGTTGTATATGATTAATTGTCCAAATTTGGTTATCATTGGTATGCCTGTTGCAATAGAGCTTTGTTGTTAAAGTTATAGTGTCTCAGCTTGCATAATTAATCATAATCATAATCACTTATCTTTTTTGTTATGAGTGGATCATCTTCAGGTTCATCTGTTTCACGTCCATTTTTGGCTGAAAAATCGAAATCATTTATTTCAGAGATAGAAACATAAATTCGATCAGAACTTCCTTACAAAGATAAAATTTGACGAATTGATGCTTTTGAACCAGGAAAGAACTTTCCAGAAATAGGTATGTAACCTTTCGAATGTTTGGCAATAGACAAGCTACCTTCATCTTGCGGATGACCTTGAATTGTGTGATTTTGTGCCTCATCACCCTTTACAAAATCTGCAAGTTTGATTGAAGTTTATTGCTATCGATCAAACTACGATCATTTATTTGAAAGTGACACTAATAGTCTGCAGCCGAACAGAAAGACGCTGGGTCAGACAGACAGGCAGACAGAGTGATCTCTATATATACCTCGTGTGTTTTGGGCAACCTAGAAATTCGAACACATTGTCGTGTTTATTCATAATTTTCATTAAGTAACGAGTGTTCGTACATGTACGCATATTCCGTATTTCTGTTACAAGAAATGTTCAACATGGAAAACATATTCTACCGATAATTATTGTAATCATTATGCTAGACTTACTTCCAGCTCTACTTAGACTCCTTTTTCTCCTGTGTCTTATTTCCCGTGTCACACAATCATAAATTGCTAGAAATGATTGAATTGAAAATAAACATGATGTAATATAGACTAGTAGCTTCTGGCATAATATTGATTAAATCTTTGTTATTTAGATTTTTTTCGAAAAACCAAACATTTGAACACAAATTGCAGATACTTGAATATTTACCTTTCCTTTTCCAGAAAGCCACCAGTAAAGTACAAATAATTATGAATCCAAGGACAACGCCAACAATAACTATGGTAGTGACATTATCATGTCCAGAATCTGTATTTGTTGATGATGTAGTGCTAATATTATATTCTGTGGTTCCTGATGTTTGAGAAGGTGTAATAGGACTGCTTCTTAATTCAACGTGAGCTGAAATGTTGGACTGGACACAAAGTGGAACTGAAAAAATTATATACATAATTATTTACAAATATCTCCGAAATAAGCATACTGTCTGCTATTTGCATGGCAGATGGTCGTTCAAATTCGGCACTAGTTGCCAATTGGTCTCGTTGGTTTATGCGCGGTCCTTTCTGTTTGATGTTTCTATGTTGTGAGTTAGTGTTCCTTGTCCCTTCTGCGTCGCTTTCTGTGCATTTTTGCAGTGAGTTTTTGAATTTGGTGTTTTTGAGTTTTGCTGTTTGTGCTACAACCTAGTGTTGTTTGAGATCCTCTCTTTTGTTTTAAGGTAATATCACACGTTTCGTGCTTTAGGATATATTTTTAAGAAAAAGGTTGAATCATATTTTCTAGAATAATATAGTAATTAAGACATCAGAGACAGTATTATTAGGAGGTAACCGTTCGCAATCTTAAGGATTTGGAAGTGATCGGATCTTGCAGTTATTCAATAATTGTGCAAGTACATGTAAAGCCCCTGTCACACCTACATGTTCTTTCAAGACGTTCTTACTACGTCCTTGGAGTCCTTAAAATTTTTCATGAACGTTGTGAGAACGTGGCATATTTCACCCGGAAGGGCTCTCCAAAACTATAATTGACGACTTCAATACGTCTGCAACACGACCTTTAGCGTCCGTAACACGTTAGAAGTGAGTCCTTCCCGTCTTTAATACGTTCAGTCAAGTTCCCACTACGACCCGCCCCAAGTTCACACTACGACGAAGGCGTTTGTGTTACGACAGTACTGCACTTATTCTATGTTCTCGAAGTCCTCACTGCGTTCATGCTACGATCATGACACGTTCATGGGATGAATTGTTTGGACGAGGTTTTTTTCACTTTTTCGAGCCCTCAAACAGAGAACGTGGTAAGGACGGCAGAGACGTAACGACCTCCATATGATTATATGTAAATGTTTTAGCAGTCCGCACAACGACCCTACTACGTTCGCGACACGTTTCTAATACGTCCATGAAGTTCTCAATACGTTTGCAAGTAGTCCTTAACACGTTCTGTCATCAGCGCGTCCTCACTACGACTGTTTTGAGCAGTTCAAAACGGTCGTGGTGGCTCGGCGTATGTGCACGTTCGTCGACGACCTTACTACGATCTCAATACGTATCAGCGAGTTCTTACTACGTTCCCCGCGTCCTTACTACGTACGTCCACGCTACGTTTCGTCCAATTATGGTGGTCGTAGTAGGAACGCCATGCCAGAACGCGTAGGTGTGACAGTTGCTTAAGATTATGCATGTGGGTATACAACAATAGTGCAAAAATGCGTATGTGCTTGAATTCAAATTAGGGTCTGAATATTAACTCGAACCAAAGTTCTTCCTCATGCTAGACGAGAGTTCTACCCCTAGGTTACACGACCACCATACCGATAGAGCTGTTATTACAAGGCCACAACATCAAGAAATTCTATGTTACGAAAATAAGAATCTTCATCGAGGAGATTTCTTTTAAAAGATTCTTGTCTAAGGGAAGCTACTGAAACGCATATGATATTCTTTTAAGAATCAGTGAAGGAAAGTCAAACACAAAAGCAGAAAACAGGTTAAAAAACCACAATCGAAAAACGTAAGAATTTTGGGAAATAAACATGACTTTCCTCCGCGAAGAAGAGAAAAGGATAAACAGACGGACACTTTGACACGATATCCACAGAACAACGAAGGTCAACTTATCGTATGAGCCAGAGGAAGTACAGAAAACATTGTGGAGTGTCTTGTAGGTGGTACTGTTAAAAGCGCCAAACAGTAACTATTTTCAAATATCACAAGAGTCATATTACACATCTAATGCAAGTGAATTGTCCGAGTTGGACAAAAAGGGTAGCCTAAAGCCCACTACCATTTCTGCTTTTAAGTTAGTTAATTTTGCTAACACTCATCATTTATCTTCACATTTTTATATTTCTAAAAATGTATGAATGACAAAAATTGGATAAATGTTAATAGTAATTCAAAAAAGCTCATAAAGGAATCTATAAATGTGTGCAGTTATTTCTTTGTATAATATGTATAAAACCAAGATACAGTGAGAATGAAAATCAAAGATCTTAAAAGAATGAGTATAAAAGTGGGGCAAAAAATTAACTAAAAATAGCCAACAATTGAAGTCAGCATTTGAGAAATGCATGCTAGTACAGTGTCACAATATTGTATGTCTTGAGAATTGAAATTTAGACAATAAGGTTTGAACCTAAAACCAACTATGATCAATAATATAATAACTGGGAATATCTAATTCATCTCTGCCGAGGCCGTTACAACTTTAATTTCTGTATAGTTGTTCTGTATACGTTGGCCAAAGGCTGTACGTTGGGAAAAAAGCATCAACAACGTGGATTTATTTCTTAATTTAAAAATATTTAAACTTGCCACATTGTCAAATATCTACGAAATCGATTTTCGGCCTTTCTCGAATAATTTTTCGTTAAGGTATATACATGTAGTGGTTAACAAGTTCAAAGTTACAATATTTCAAAAGTTCTAAGTTTTTTTTTTTTTCATTTAATTTGTAAATATAACGAATGCATCTTTCTATGAACATGATGAAAGTATTTTCTTTTTGCGTTTATGTAGATTTTGGAATTAAGGGTTGAGGCTAAACAGAAATAAAAATTTGAATGGCCTATATTACAGGGTAAAGAGTAAAGGAAAGGAATTCCTTGACTTGGACAACGTCTCCATGCATGTTTGACAAACAATCTTCAACCATTTCCCTTAGTATTCGACTTTTTTTTTTACCTAAAACCATCATTTCGTATGGATGCATAGTACCTGGCTAAGCATGAAATCCACCCGATTAACTTTTTATCTTTACGTTGGAACTAGAATTGATAGCATGAATCTGCTTTAATATAAGATTTCATGTTATCTTAGTGGTAATGTAAATTCAGTTGAATAGTTTCTCGGCCAGTCATCTTAAAATCAGCACAAAAAAAGTCAGTGTAATATAAATACATCATATAATGAAGACAAAGTCACGTAATTGACACGTCGTAAACCATCGAGATGAAAATACAGTTGACGTAAGAGGCATTCCGTAACACCGTATTTGATACATTTGTCACTGCTGGTGGACCAAGAGTCCCCGAGGGCACATGTAGCCAAGTTCGATCAACTTCGGTTGATCGTCTGTCTCTTCAACGCATTTGAAATTTTCTTGTACAAAATTTCTTGAAATTCCTAAAACGTCGGTCCTGTACGTAGTATCATATTCCACCCATTCTGCTACATCTTTCTGTACATTTTTGGACATAATAATTTCACGCTTTTTGGCCATATTACATTGTTTAGACTGAGTATCACTGACTTAACATTCACCAGTTGCACACTTATCTTTTTCTATTACGACTAGCGTATTAGTATACACACATACTCCGAGGATGCATAATCTCAGCTCCCATAGGAGTATGCCTTTTGCTACTGATCAGAGCAATTTATTTAAGTATGTATTGGATATACGCCGAAAACAATTCTTTCTTAAAGATATTGGACAGTTTGAGTAAAGATATTGAACAGTTTGAGGCCCGCAGGGCCGAAAACTGTCCAATATCTTTAAGAATGAATTGTTTGAGGCGTATATCGTACTTAAAACATTGATCACTATTCAAAGTGGCATGACCTTTGACTTTGTTTTATTATGTTAATTGCCTTTACTGTAACGTAATGTAATCACTCCAGATTCTAACATTCTCGCTACCAGCAGTTGGGAGTCGTTTATAAAAAAGGATAACGGAGATGAAATTTTCAATTAAAAAAAAAGTTGTGACAAATTATGACGCTGATTCCGTAAACCAAGACGAAATTGGATACAATTTTTGGGAAAAAATCAACGAGAATACTTTGCGTGATGACGATTTAGTTGAAGTTTCTTTGGATATATAGAATAAAAAGGCGTGTCTCTAGAATTGACGTTTTACGGACAAGCAAGAAAAATTATAGTGCCTTTAAAGCAGCACATTCCGACTTCGGGATGTAAAGGGGTTTTTACTTGTAATACATATATCAGTTGGGACGTTCAACTTACTATGAGCAAGGTTAAATGAAAGAAACCATTCAGGAAGATATTTTGAAGGAGTCTAGTTCGGAAAACCTGACTTAAATCCAGCCCTTGGCGGTCATTTGCACCGTGGGGGGGGGGGGGGGGGGGGGGGGGGTTGGCTCAAAATAACCGTCGAAGGCTTTATTTAGGTCTGGTTTTCCGGACTAGAAAAAGTCTCAATCATAAGTAAAGTTTAATGAAATGAAAAATTTAGACCGAAAATAAAAAAAAGAAAGAACGGACTAAACTATAGTGCCTATTACATTACCATTTCCGACACAATGGCCGATTCTTTAGATATATCAGATTGTGCTGGATTTTTTTCAACTCCGGAAAAAAATAGCAAAAATTGGAATAGTCAGTACCACGATACATGGAATTCTTGTCACATGATTTCTAAATAAGGATTGTAACGGTTGTCATGTAGATGTCAAAGTACATTTACCTATGACTGTCCAATATTTAATCTAGGTCGCGTATATTTTTTCTAATAAACGCGACCTAGATTTGATAATGGACAGTCAAAGGTAAATTTCGGACTGTTCGAACAAAGGCATGACGTCACATCAATGTTTTAATTTTTGTTAACAGTCTGTTTCGACTGTTATTGTATGATGTTCTAGGGAATATTTTAATTTCCTGTTGCAGGTTGTAGTTTTTCTGATGTCATTTATGTGTCACTTTCTTGTACGTTTGTTCCAATGTGTCAGTGCAGGGCGGTAATACTGGAGATCCTTTCTTTTTCTTGAGATTAGTGAAAGTGTACTGGAGGATAGGAAATTGGATATCTGGACACTAAAAATGTGACAATATATTATAAATATTACGGATAGATAGAATACGAGACAAACCTTAGCCTAACATTAAAGGGTACGTTTTATGATTATTGTTACGATTATGATTGATTTATTGCAAATCAAATTACAAATTATATTGATACTTACATCTGTATAGTTCGTCCGAGTAATATGTTAAATTCCGCCCTGGACATCCCGTTATGTTTACCGGACATTCGGCGTGCCGATTTGGATAATATTTCTTTGTTTTTTCATCCCATTCTATCATTGGACATCCAACTAATGACAAAAGCGATATACATGTCATTAAAGTTACGAAGATTTTATAATATCAATAAATATATTCAAAACCTTGTTTGCTACCTTTATTTCCAGTGAAACATCATAAAGAATAAGCATGATGCTTCAATATTTTTGAGTTAGTTTGAAGATTTATGCACCAGTTCTCTTTCATTCAAATCCAGGCTACAAAAATTGTCTTGAAATAATCATTCTTTCCACTTGCCATTGTGCAGTAGAAAAGACTGCCAGACAGCATTGTCTCATTGCCAATCATTGACCAGTTCAGGGTGGCAGTGAGGCATATTCACCATCTCAAATCTTAAACAGTCAAAATTCTTTTATCCTCTTTTAGGCTCATTGTTCTTCTGAACCTTTACTTACTCTATCTTCTTATTTCCCTTAGAACCTCTTTTCTTCTCTATTTTCTTCCCATTTTATCTTTTAACATGCAGCGCACCCTAAGAAGAGTACTCAGATTTGAGGGCGCTTAGAAAAGAAAGAAAGAGAGAGAAAGAGAGAGAGAGAGAGAGAGAGAGACATAGGATTGCACAATGCATTTTTATGAAAATAGGAAATAAATAAAGGAAATTGAGAGATAAATCTAAAAAGAGGAGACAAATATTAAGGAAAATGAGAAATATATTTAGGAAAATAAGAAATATATATTAAGGAAAACAACAAACGAGTATAAAAAAGAAAATGACAAATATATTAACAGAAAGGAAGGACAGGGCGAAAAGGTGATGATGGAGGTAGAAGGAAGGGAGGAAGGAGGGAAGGAAGGGATGGGGAGGGTGGGAGGGGGGGTATATGGGAATGAAGATAGAGGAAAAGCGAGACAGGGAGGGAGGAGGAAGGGGTGGGATATTGGGGGTAAGGGACGTGAGGGGTACCCTCTTAATTGTTCATTACCCCATAAATATAAATGGAAACCACAAAAGAAATACGTATGTATATAACTATGGAAATCCCCCACTACATTTTATTTTCACCACTCCCATAATATTAATGAGATGCATAGTAAGAGATAAAGGCCTTGATGTACATGTATTTCTTCTGCTCCTTCTCCGACAGCAAATGCTTTTACGAGAAATATAATATAGGTCAAGGCTAATCATAAACTTAAGAGCCGTGATGCCAGACACAATAGGGATCATTAGCACTCGATATTTTTTTAATGAACGTTTGAAATAAATCCATCCGATGAAGGGGTTGAAGTTAAACTTACCGAAACACTGTTATGATCTGAAATTTCCCTTTCCACATCGACTGTTAAGAGCTTAATTACACATTAACCTTAATTTTCCTTATTCCAACATGGGGACATATCCTCTCAACCCCATGGGAGGATCTATATTTTTCCATAGAAGGTCAAAGTCATCAGGGGGAAGAAGCCAATGATTTATAACAAAATATATCGATATAAAAATGGGGGGGGGGTCTTCAAATTGCATATTTTTAACCTACCCTTATCTTGATTCGCACATGAATTTGTGTTTTTATTAGAAAAAAATAACATATAATTATATCTCGTCAGTGAATCATGTACATACTGGGTACAATCTTATTTAAAGCATGAGAGAGAGAGAGAGAGAGAGAGAGAGAGAGAGAGATCCTAACATTATAGCCTTGACCAGTAGCCGGCTGCTTCGCCCCTTTTATACATCATAGACGTATACAAGTACCTTGTACCTTGATCATGTAAACATAATCAAGCAGCGGGCGTTGCTTGGAAGTGAAATAGATATGCATCTCATTAATATTCTGGGAGTATGTTCTACTTTCTGTGTAAATATATTTCTCATTTTCCTAAATTTATTTGTCATTTCATAATTTCCTGAATTTATGTTTCATTTTCCTAAATATATTTTTCATTTTTCTAAATATGTTTTTCATTTTTCTGAATAAATTTCGCATTTGCTTCCTTTTTTATTTTATTTTTCGTATTTGGAACTTATGGGCTTCCGTACTTAATAGTACATTTGCTTGTATCAGTAAACATGATATTAATGGGTGATCCAAAAGAGCAGTTGAGAGTCAGATTAAAAGGGAAAAAATATTTTCTTTAACATTTCTATGGGCTTTTTTTCATTGTATTTATTTATCATGTTTAAGACTTGTTTCGAAGCTACTCCCTTTAAATGAACTGTGTAAATGCAAAAGTTGATGGATTGGTCTTGAATTTATTACATAGTTCTTTTTTCAAACTGACCACATAGGGAAGGAGGGCTTATGTTTCTATATTTTTTATCTCTAGTGTTGTTAGATCTGCCTCTTTTAACCGCCACATATTTATTTTATATGACCTTAAAAGTGCAAAGTCCGAAAAATATATCCTTTAATACATGTATGAATCATGCAAAAATCTAATACTATCTTGATGATATACCTTAAATGTCTGAATCATATTATAAAAGCGATAAACATGCTTTAAACATTGTACACAATGTACTTACTGTTAAAAACGGTGAATTTATCGAAGCAAAGTTCACAGACGCCTTCCTGTGTTATATTGATACAGTGGTACGAAGTATTGTTTAAACAACTATATTCAATGGCCCTCTCTTTCCACTTCTCTTTAGTGATAGGACATGAGGCCGGACAGGACTTCTTATTCATACTGGTAGAACTGCTATCTAAAGCCTTTAACTGCACTAACACCAAGAAAACAACATTCATAGACGAAACATACATCCTGCTTTTGATAAAGCGTTTAAAAATAATTACATACACATGCATGAATCTTGTTTACATATGGGTTTTAACCGGTGTACTATCTCAGTGTAACAACTTCCGGGTATTGCCTCCTTTTGATTATCTGCTATCTCAAACCTTTAATTTACAATTCAGAACACTGGTAGTTTCAACGTTGTATGTATTCTTTCATCATATGAAATACTTTTATCTATTCTATAGTATACCGGTAGATTTAAAACAATATTTGTTATCAGCGGCTAAAAATTATTATTTTGCAGAAAACTCAGCATGAAAACATACGTTTACAGAGCTGTGTGCACTACGATCTCCGCCGCGTTACCACTGGTGCTATGTTGAGTTAAATCAGGTCAAATCATGCGCAGACGTGATAAGCTTATAAACGACTTTTATCTTTGAGAATTGAGCGCTATATGATCTGCAATGTAAAGTCTTGTGTAATGTGACTATAGACCGTCCTTAATTATTTTGTCATCTTAACCTCTGAATCAATAAAAAGATACTTTCTTTTCTTTACACATGTTCATGTGCATGTTGAAATCGGTCATTTTAGCTTACGCATGTGCAGAAAGCAAATTGAGAGAGGTCAACGTAAGGGCACATGAATATGGGCGGGCTTTACGGTAATTTATTCGGTCCCTTTAACATAGAGTTCTGTGGGAAGGGGTTATCCCCATTGGGCCTCCATAACTCAGTAAAAAAAGTTGATTTGAAAAATATGCTTATCATCATAACAGAGATTAATAAATTATCTTACTTTTGACCAAAAAAAAATATTTGGGGTTAACGTTGCTTTTCTCCCCTTAAATTTTGATTGAAAAAAGGGGGGATGAAATGAACAGTTAAAACTAAAAAAATACCCCCCATTTGGCACCCCTAAATATTTCTATCTAAAATAAATTTCATGAAAATATGCTGTACATGCAATGAAAGTCTACAATCAGTACCTTTCTTTCATATCTGTATTAATGAATATTATCCAATCACAGAAGCGCTATCTTTTACTCCTTGTCAAACTTAGGGTAGCCTCAGAAGGGAAGCGACTCGTTCGAAATAATAACTACCTGTATACTTTACGTTGATTGGAAGCAAAATAATGAAATTTAAAATGTCTTCAATTTGGCAAATGTGGTCCTTCTGGAAAGATTTTTCTATTTTCTATCTATAACATCATCATTTGTCGTGAAATTCTCTGATGGATGAAAATTTTGGGATACGAAAGTACCCAACCCCCTAACTGGAACCTTACGTTTTTCAGACTCGTTAAAAATACGGAAAATTTTGATTTAAAAAGGAATTTAAATCCATTTGTCAAGGAATTGTGTTATATATAGCTCAATCAACACAATATTCAATCTTATCTTTACATAATTACGGAATGATAAAGACAAAAAGAGTATCATTGCAGGAGTTATCTGTTCTTGAAAAGTTTTGGTGGTGTTTTTACACCCAATTTCAAGAATCAGGCCTGTGCTCTTATCCTAACTCAACGTTGGATTTGAATTAGCATTATTTCAGAAGATTAAAGCGTATACGTTCACATTCTTTACAGAAATACGTCTCCATGAACAAAGTATTTGCAGTAAAGGTCATCAATGCAGGTGACCCCCGTGTTAAATTACATCCAATTTTAGGGGGTATACATACAAAAACTTCTCTGAGATGAAGAACATTAATTAGATGTCTATGTTTGACGTATCAATTCTTTCATTGAGTACCAAGGGAACTTTCAGAATCAACCAAGGTAACGAAAAGGGCATGTATAAGGTTCCAAAGGGGAATAACTCTATAAAACTTAATGAAATTTCAAATTTACTACATTTATGAGAACATGTTGCAAAATCTTAAGATTTTAAAGGGAACTATGAAATATGTCTGAACATAAACAGCGATAAAGACTCAGTGAACAATTCCTCGTGCGAGAGCTTCCAGGATTATCACTCTCCTGCTTACAAGCTGGCATTTCTATAGATCCATAGCAAATTGTCAGCTGCATATGACGGCAAAATTTTAAGTGCCTAGATACCTTTATATGTCATTCCAGAGGGAGTTTATCGATTTCATATGCTTTTACACATCAATTCAATCAAGAAAACACATAATCCTTTCATCTAATTACTTAAGTAAGATTTTATTTATTTTACGAAGCCCCTCCCCCCTTTTTTCCAACATTTTATTCAAATTGCCTATATATTATAACGTCCGTCTTGAATGGAGCCAATTTGAATTTTGGATGATAAAATAATCACAGCAGTACATTCTGGAACTGCCTTTGCCAAATTTAAACTTTTTTTTAGATATGAAGGTAATAATTATTTATTCGGTCCCTTTAACATAGAGTTATATGGGAAGGGGTTATCCCCATTGGGCCTCCATAACTCAGTAAAAAAAGTTGATTTGAAAAAATATGCTAATCATCATAACAGAGATTAATAAATTATCTTACTTTTGACCAAAAAAAATTTTGGGGTTAACGTTGCTTTTCTCCCCTTAAATTGTGATTGAAAAAAGGGGGATGAAATGAACAGTTAAAACTAAAAAAATACCTCCCATTTGGCACCCCTAAATATTTCTATCTAAAATAAATTTCATGAAAATGCTGTACATGCAATGAAAGTCTACAATCAGTACATTTTCTTTCATATCTGTATTAATGAATATTATCCAATCACAGAAGCGCTATCTTTTACTCCTTGTCAAACTTTGAATGGCTTCAGAAGGGAAGCGACTCGTTCGAAATAATTACTACCCGTATACTTTACGTTGATTGGATTTGTTTGGGCTGTAAGGGTTACAATAGCATAAATCTTTGACCTCAAAAACTAGTGTTCTACACCCAAAAGCTGACGTCATTTACTGACTAAATAGAAATGGCTTATATAGAAAGTGATATATCAAAAGAAAGATCATTCCCTGTAGATTTCATTGGTACTAAATGATATATTATACCTTTCCGATACTATTGTCACTCTGAAAGCGAAAGTGAAAGTGAAAATAGGGGAATTTTGACATGTCATTCAGATGGACTTTGGTCCCATTTTGACTATTGTTCCAAATTTTTTTCTTAAAATAAAAATTATATGCTGATTTGAAGGCAATATCTCTCTAAATAATATATGAAATTTATTTAGGGATTTGCCTCTCCGTTTTTGATAAATCCACAATACACCACGGAGAACCGAATTTCACAAGTCCCCATTCTGAGCCCCTCGCTGGAAATCACCTCTAAGTTCTGACTCCTTCCAGTTTTATTTTTATACGCATACCCAAAAATAGTACCCATGAAAATCTTTTAAAAAATCTTACAGAATCTAATGATACCTTAAAATTTGCCTTCATTTTCATTATGATACACACTATAGCGATATCAGCCTCGGACTCTTTGTTTAAAGAAAATTGACCGGGGCCATATCAGCTTCGAGGCAATAGGGTTTATACTATTAAAACCTAAACCATATTTTGATTTTGCCGATTGAAATTTTTCTCCACATTATTTGAAAATATAGGATTTTTCGAAGAGTTTGGTGTATTGCAAAGTCCTGTAACTCGTATATCCTTCAATCAGCAAGCCGTATAAACATGCCTGCATCCTCCGTCAAAATGCCCATTTTGCGTATTTTCATCATAGAACCTCTAGGTACCGTATTTTGAACCCTCACAGTTCTTTGAACATAAGACTGACACCCGATATTTCATTTTCAATGTCTTGTTCATGCTATAAAGTGTATTTTGATGTATGGTACCAAGGACTTTGTTTAAAAATAAGCATACCTATTGCACGTGTACATGTTGTGTTTCATCATTCATATGTCCTAAAGGTAACAATAGCATAAATCTTTGACCTCAAAAACCAGTGTTCTACACCCAAAAGCTGACGTCATTTACTGACTAAATAGAAATGGCTTATATAGAAAGTGATATATTAAAAGAAAGATCATTTCCTGCAGATTGCATTGGTACTAAATGATATATACCTTTCATATACTATTGTCACTCTGAAAACGAAAGTGAAAGTAAAAAGAGGGAAATTTTGACAAGTCATTCAGATGGACTTCGGTCCTATTTTGACCACTGTTCCAATTTTTTCTTGACATAAAGATTATGCTGATTTGAAGGAAATGTCTGTCTGAATAATATATGAAATTTATTTAGGGATTTGCCGCTCGGTTTTGAGAAATCCACAATACACCACGAAGAACCGAATTTCACAAGTCCCCATTCTGAGCCCCTCGCCGGAAATCACCTCTACGTTGCGACCCCTTCCAGTTTTATTTTTATACGCATACCGACACATGTAGTAAACCTTGTGTACACTGTCTTTTTAGCATTCTCACAAAAAAGAAAAAAATAACAATCAATTTACTTTAGGTCGTACTAATACAGGTATTTCATTAATTGCAAGATGTATAGATATTATGATGCGTTCAAAACACTTTCAAATGAATTACAGCGTGTATGACGGCTTGAATTGAAGACAGGTGTAGTCTGCTATGAAGATGTGCGTTTGTTTACAAAATCCTGAATGAAGATTAGCCTTAAATTTATTCAGCTATGACTTTTAGTTCTTTTTCAATATTAGGTATAGACTGTGAATATATATATTATATAAACACATATATAAATGCTGTGTATATATACACATCAAACTTATATCTATCCATCTCATAAATAAAAAATCGAGAACTACATTATATGTATATGTACACTGTAGCTCCCTTTGGGTAATTTATCCTCAGACTTCACTTACAATGTCATGGTCGTCCTATAAGGTCTATATCTGTCCAATGCCAAGCAAAATACTATTTCTTTTCTTTTATCGTTTATTACCGTCAGTCATGACTGACGGTATACTGTAATCATTCGTGACCTACTTGCACGGAAATAATACCTCTTGGCAATATGATTGGTTGACAATTGCAAAAAATGCAAATATTCGTCTAGGTTATTCAATCCCTGTAGATACGATTCTTTCAACAGGTTGGCTCAAGAGTCTAGATGACCTAACAATTGGAAGTCATATCGTATCAATGCATTTTCTTCCGAGAGATGCATCGAAAAGTCCTTGTAGTGATACGTCCTAGAAGAATCGCACATCCTCGGAACTTTCCGTCGCTTGAATCGGAATAAGTTTAAAAACGGAAACAATGCATTATACGGATCTGCTTTTTTCTTACTAGAATATAAAGTCAGCTAACTGACGGCAAGCTTTTTGTAAAAGCTAATACTTGTTACATTTCTCTTGTAAGATTTTGATAACATCGATAGTCGATTGCTTTTCGTCCCTCGTGTTATCCGTCCGCCATGTTGTATTGTTTTGCTATATTACTAGCCTTATGCAATTAAGTGCTTTCATGAGTTCACATTCGGTTTTTACGGAAAAAGTAGGTCATATTAGGGCACCCATTTTATAAGCAATAAATGATCATAGCTCTGTAGCGAGGGCATATATGACTGTAGTAACTAGCTTGTTTTTAGCTCACCTCGACGAAGTTGAGTGAGCTTATGCTATACCCCCGTGCGTCCGCGTCCGCGTCCGCGTCCGTGTCCGCGTCCGCGTCCGCGTCCGGTTAAGAAGTTTGGGGTAGCTCAGTATTTGGCAAAGTACTGATGCTACAGTAACCAAACTTGCACAAGTGATTCATCTTTGGATGCTGAGGTGAACCCATGCATCGGATGCTGCATCTGACCTACATTTTCCGCTTGAGTGACTTGGTTAAGAAGTTTGGGGTAGCTCAGTATCTGACAAAGTACTGATGCTACAGTAACCAAACTTGCACAAGTGGTTCATTTTTGGATGCTGAGGTGAACCCATGCATCGGATGCTGCATCTGACCTACGTTTTCCGCTTGAGTTACTTGGTTAAGAAGTTTGGGGTAGCTAAGTATCTGACAAAGTACTGATGCTACAGTAACCAAACTTGCACAAGTGATTCATCTTTGGATGCCGAGATGGATCCATGCATCGGATGTAGCATCTGACCTACTTTTTCCACTTGAGTGATTTTGCTTTTAAAAGCCAATATTGAGCAAAGTATAAGTGCTACATGTACCAAACTTGCATATTAGATGTATCTTTGATCAAACTTTCATAAAATGACCTTGACCTACTTTTTCCGCTTGAGTGATTTTGCCTTTTAAAGCCAATATTGAGCAAAGTATAAGTGCTACATGTACCAAACTTGCTTATTGGATGTATCATTGATCAAACTTTCATGTAATGACCTTGACCTACTTTTTCCGCTTGAGTGATTTTGCCTTTAAAAGCCAATATTGAGCAAAGTATAAGTGCTACATGTACAAAACTTGCATATATGATTTATCTTTGATCAAACTTTCATAAAATGACCTTGACCTACTTTTTCTGCTTGAGTGATTTTGCCTTTAAAAGCCAATATTGAGCAAAGTATAAGTGCTACATGTACCAAACTTACATATTGGATGTATCTTTGATCATTCTTTCATAAAATGACCTTGACCTACTTTTTCCGCTTGAGTAATTTTGCCTTTAAAAGCCAATATTGAGCAAAGTATACATTGTAAGTGCTTCATGTAACGAACTTGCATATTGGATGTATCTTTGATCAAACTTTCATAAAATGAAATTGACCTACTTTTTCCGCTTGAATGATTTTGCCTTTAAAAGCCAATATACATGTATTTAGAAATATGTTTGAATTGAATTTTGCTGCCACGAGGTGAGCTTCGTAATCTGTGATTACCTATGTTTAATTTCTCAGCATGATAGACCCGCTTCCATTAAACATTTGACAAAAATAGTTGATTCATGGTTTGATCTTGACTATACCAAGTGTAACTTTAAATTTTTTATTCAGTGAAATCCCTTTTCTAGCAAGTAAACTTCATGATATAAGGACTTGTCAAGCATGCAAATTGACCGACCAGTATACGGTCGGTAAATGGATAAGATTTCTTGGTTATCAAATCCGTACTCGGCTGCTGACTACTCCTGAACTTCGTCAAATAATGAATTGGTAATTTTCCCCGTTAGCGGCATACAGAGAACACGTGCCTAGGACGTGCGGAATTATGGACTGTTACAAACAAGAATCGAAATACGTTACTAAAAACGTACCAATTATCATACGGTTTTAAAAGTGCACAAAAGTGTTTTAGATGCAAATTTTAATGGGATCTAGAGGAGGTTTATGAGACTCCCTGGACTTTGCACAAATATCCAAATTTTTCCCGATTTCACATACATTTGTTTTTATACAAAAATCACATGCTAATCTCTTAGCCGGGGGGGGGGGTGGTAAACCCAAACATGTACATAGAACAGTCCTATTCTAAACTATTTAATCCTACTAAACTCCTTAACTCATCCCGAGAGATGTGCATTTAAAGTAATCGGTATGATCCAATTTCCGTGGTAATTGCAAAAAAAGTTAAAGTGGCTGGTGACTTAAAAGGAGAGGTACGGAAAAGATTGAAAAAAAGAAGAAAAATAAATAAAGATATGTAGAGAGTGTATTGATTGAACTCCAACGCTCATTTTACATTTTATTAATTTTTTTTATAATTCTACTCACTTTATGATTCTATATGCTTTTGGTGCGACTTTCTTCATTCATACATTCACTTCTGAATACTTTTTTTCCACTACTGAAACGGCAACTTGATTTTGAATCTTTCTTTGATTATCATTGAAAAGGTTATTTGTCATGATATGGTCTGCTCTATTGCTACAAAAAATGCAAATATCGTTTCTTTATAGGCGTCAGTTTTATAAAATTACAAAAAAAAATTGTTGTTGATTTTTATTCTGAAACACTTTTGTTTCCATTAATGGCTCTATATTATTATAAGGAATCCCAATGGGTATAAAATTGCATCTCAATGCTTGCGTACTTATATTCATATTCATACGAGGCTGACTTCATCCAGGCCTTGCTCGTGACTTGACGAAACAACCTCGTATCTCAGTTCAATTTACCTTCAGATACATAGATGACGTGTTGTCCATCAATAATCCGAACTTTAAGGATCATCTACATGAAATCTATCCTCATGGAAACAACCGAGCGCCACATATCCGCTTCGTACGTGGATATACTTCTATCTTTCGACGCAAAAGAGCCAGACGACTTGCAAGTATACTACTTGTTCAGAGTTATATTACACAACGGCTGAAATCTTCATTCAGGGAGTTCTTCGGTCGTCATGGGGATATAATAAAAGCATATCAGATCCCCCTTTTCAGAATGATCGGTGACATTCTGGATTGCGATTGAATGAATGTCATCATCACGAAAGAAGAAATATTTACCCGATATGTACATCAAGACAATTACCGAATTTTACATTCACAACACGGTTTTCATTGAGCTGTTGAGACGTGTTTTGTATGCAATCAGGAGACGCTGACTCTCCCCGTTATTCATTCCGAGGCTCGCAACCGTTCCTATGTATAAATGCCTTGCCTTCTCGACTTTGGGACTGAATCTTCTCTGGTGATCATTTGAAACATTTCTTACTTCACAGAAACCGATAATAAAACAAATACTAGTATAACGTGATGTGATGTGAAAATATGTTAATGAATACACCGCGTGGGACCGGAAGGTATAGTTTGGTGATTCCTCAGACAGTTTGTTTGGGTTTTTTTCATTTTCTAAGTTCAAATTTACAAAATTGATGAGCCCATGCAGTAGGACAATGCCTAATAAATCAATTCATATCGTCTTGGTATATGAAAAGTTAATAGTAAACTATTTTTTCAAATACTTCAATAGTTTGTCGAAGACTCTTGAAGTGTTTGCAAAAACTATAGACTTTTCATATATACTCATCAAAAAAAAAAGTAACGCATAGTATTTGTTCATTTCATCCTAATTGCACATATTAGATAATCACATTTATCATTTTAATAGACAAAATCAAACCAAATGTACAAAATGGTATTTTCAGACCCTAAGCTTTCAACGAGAACCTCTTAATTAGTGTTTTAAATTGTTAGTTAAAATGACTCAAATACAATATATCCTCGATGTTCTTTTAGAGTGATTTTGATTCGATTAACAAATGGATACACCATACTAAACAACGACAATCTCATACCTTTTGGCGTCACTTCTACGCATGATGAAGTTTTATAATTCTAGGACGTCATCCAGAGTTCGTCGCATTCCTTGAATTTGCGAATCAGTTTTATCGAGAGAAATTTGTTTCATTTGTTTCATAAGGAGAAAAATCTTCTAAATTTGACTTTTTGATCCCTGAACTTTACTGAGTATTACTCGCACATGGGAGTCATTCGATCACGTCGCAATGTTCAAACGCATGGCATCTGACATTGTAAGCATGCATTGTATTTAAGCGGAAGTGACCCGAAGAGGTCCAACATTTTTTATGGGCATCAATGACCTTTGACTTGGGCAAAATTCAAATTCCTCATAAACATGTAAAATGCATAGAAACATAAATAGTCGAAAATTCAAAATTTCATGTTTTTACCTAAAAAGAGATTTTATGATAATCAAGAAATCGTAATTAAGCCCTAAACTGTTTGTCCTATCACTGTACCACCATTAATGCAAACAAATAAGGTTACATATTAATCAGTAGCTTGTGCATATTGAATAATAGTAATACATTGTAATATTGTTATATGCGTTTCTTCTTTTGAAGAGTATATATATAAACGATATGAACTTACTTATGAGGTTTTGCCCTACTTTAACGTCTCATCAGTTTTGTGCAGTATCACTTAAATGATGAGAAAACAATATAAAAAAAATCTTCGTAAGGAATCACAACATCATACGTTTCGATCCCACGCGGTGGAATATATAGTGCCTGAGCAATTAGAGTTTAAAGAGGGGAAGTTGTAGTCAATGTCCATATCGAAATCAGTAATATATCTATTATTATTAAAAAAAAATATTCATTCAAAATTTCTTCTAGGAATAAGAACATAGAAACAAGTGAAATGAATAACTTACAAATATGGTTTCTCAAAACTTTAATTTAAAGACATCATTACAACAGTAGCGTTACTCCGAACATGATTATTTTAAATCAAAAACACAAATAGAGCATTTCATAAACTTTCATTTGATACAAATTTATATTTTATACGATTTGTCACAACAATGATAGAAGACATCTTTGTACAGGAAAAGTAACGTAACGTCATATGACGTAATTCATCTTACGTCGATCTCTGGATGATTTAAAATATTAGGAATGAAGAACGTTTAACATTTTCATGAATAATTTACGATTGATCAACACAAAAACGGTAAAAAATTATTAAGTGAAAAATGATAATGTTGTCCTTTAAAAGGCGGCCATCTTGAAAATAGCGGTCATTTTGATTTTTCGGGATGGGTCCATAGCTGATATTTTAAAGAATGGCATAAAGAACGATTGTGCCTAGTGCCAAGAATCACAGTCTGTGTATCATACAAAATACACGATTCAGCTGGACTAATCCAAAGGAAATGAGTACTAATTAACTTAGTAAAGCCCCTGTCACACCTACACGTTCTCTCGAGACGTTCTTACTACGTCCTTGAAGTCCTTGAAATGTTTCATGAACGTAGTGAGAACGTGGCATTTTTCACCCGTAAAGGCTCTCCGAATAAATAATTGACGACTCCAATACGTGCACAACACGACCTTTAGCGTCCGTAACACGTTAGTACCGCGTCCTTCCCGTCTTTAATACGTTTAGTCAAGTTCGCACTACGATCGGCCCCAAGTTCACACTACGACGAAGGTGTCTGTGTTGCGATCGTACGGCGTTATTACAACGTTCTTGAAGTCCCTACTGTGTTCATGCTACGATCATGACACGTTCAAAGAAAGAATTGTTTGTGCGAGGTCTATTTTGATTTTTTCGACCCCTAAAATCAAGAACGTAGTAAGGACGGCAGAGACGCGACGATCTCCATATGATTATATGTAAAAGTTTTAACCGTCCGTACTACGACCCTACTACGTTCGCGACACGTTTCTAATACGTCAATGAAGTTCTCAATACGTTCGCAAGTAGTCCTTAACACGTTCTGTCATCAGCGCGTCCTCACTACGACTGTTTTGAGCAGTTCAAAACGGTCGTGGTGGCTCGGCGTACCGGCACGTTCGCCGGCGTCCTTACTACGACCTCAATACGTATCAGCGAGTTCTTACTACGTTCCCCGCGTTCTTACTACGTTCACGCCACGTTTCTTACAATTATGGCGGTCGTAGTGCGAACGCCATGCCAGAACGTGTAGGTTTGACAGGGGCTTAAAGTCATAAGATGGCCATGGTATACTTAAAACATCCCTGTGATTGTTACACTGATAAGGCACTCGTATTAGCCCGATGCAAACTTGACAAGTCCTTATATATATCTGCAAATAATTACTAACCGCCTATAGCTTAAAGGGGCATTTCCTTTCAGATGTAAGTTTAAGGTGGATCACTACTCGAACCGTTATAGGTTTTTCCTTATACATAGAGGTTTGTGTTTCCTGTATTACAATAGCGGGTTGCTGAGAAGCTAGCACATTGTAAAATCGCAGACTTAGATGTCTTAGATGCCAATAGAAACAAAAGAAGGGGCAATCGATCAAGGAACACACCCATCCATAATTTAATTTGACACTTCGGATTGTAATGGGTCCGGCGATGAAATTTTAAGTGGGTACCCTTATGTTTGGAGCCATATCTTGATCATTTATAAAAATGTATACCTGTATGTATTTTTCACCATCTGTAGACATTATTTTATTAAATAATGCAAAATGAAGAACTTCCATCGGGTATTTTATGCAAAAAGTTGGATATAGTATATGTTCTTAGTTGAAAATGCGATGAAGTTATAAGGGAGTACCCTTATGTTTGGATTTATTTCTTGATCATTTATTAAACTGTATACCTGTATAATGTGAATATTTTACCATCTATATACATTATCTTATGAAATGATGCAATATGAAGAAATTCCATCTGTTCATTTTAGCAGAAAGTTGGATATGCTATATATTATTAGTCGAAAATATGAAATTATAAAGGGGTACGCTTATGTTTGGAGCCATATCTTCATCATTTATCAATCTGTATACCTGTATGTGATTTTTCCATCATCTATAGACAGTATCGTATGAAAGTATGCAATATGAAGAAATTCCATGTCTTTTTTTTTGCAAAAAGTTGGATATACTATATATCATTAGTCGAAAATGTGATACAATTGTAAGGGGGACCCTTATGTTTAGAGCCATATCTTGATCATTCATAAAACTGTTACTGTACCTGTATGTGTATTTTTTTTTCATCTGCATACATAATTTTATGAAATGTTTTTTTGTGCAAAAAGTTGGATTTAGTATATAATATTGGTCAAAATATGAGGAAATTATTAGGGAGTACCCTTATGTTTTGAGACATATTATACTAAGATTTATGTTATAATATCATTTTGTGTATTATATTTCTCCTATATGACTTGTTATAATAAAATAAAACAAAACAAATAAACATTTATTTATTATATATTATTATCATTACTTAATTTGGAGGGTTAAAAAGCAAATGTGGATATTTGATATTCCTCAATCTTAATTTGCAAGGGTACCTTTCTATAATGTAATGTAGTTTGATGAAAAAAAATTACATAATTTATCTATGTCTGTGTTTTATTTCTCATTTGGATGATTGTGTTTAGGAAAAAATCCTTAAATACAAATTTCATTCGTAAAATCTATGAGTAGGGACCCACCTTATATTGATGATTGAAATTCTCTTCATTATAATTTTTATTTGACATGAGGACTTTGCCTGATGCGTCAGAATCATCAAACTCCTTTCACATACCATGGATATGACCCTGATGTCACCAGGTGGACAATTGGCATGGTACTTGACCACACTACAACCTTGTATCAGCGCATCCTTTTAAAAAATTGCTCTCTGACTGACTGTGACAACAGAACTCCAGGACGGGCCTTAACAGTTGCTGTCTAAGTTGGTACCAATTACCCATTGTTCTCGTTGGTCTATGTGTAGTCTTTTGTGTTTAATATTTCTATGCTGTAATTTGTCCTTCTTGTCTCTTTTGCGTATCTTGCTTCACTTGTATACTCTTTGATTTTGTATTGGGTATCTTGTTGTTTTGCTATGGTTGATGCAACTGAGTATTGTTGGAGATCCCCTCCATTGTCTTGCATCACTTGAAATTCTTTTATTTCTAATACTGTAACAAGACATTGATGGATCGAACGTTGAATATCTCCTTTTATCATTTATAGTACTTTTATGTTTAATGTATACTGGTGGATCCAGAGTTGCTTGTTTTCCATTTATAACATGAAATACCGATATACTTATATTTATAATTCACTACACTGATGGATACAACTTTTTGTCATATCAAATACTTTTATTTATAATTAAGTGTTCTGGTGGATACATGTTTTTCTTTATCAAATGAACAAGTTTATTTATTATTGGGTACACTAGTGAATACAGCGCTGCATATGTTTCTTTCATTATATGAAAAAGCTAATTTATGGTTTAGTCTATTGTAGGATCAAACCTTGCGAGTATTTGCTTGTTTTGTCATTTAGATTCCTTTTACATGTATCTATAGCCTCTTGATTGTGATTTTCATTCACTGATTGATACCCTCTTACCGAGAAGACCAGTTTATTTATGAAATAACAACTAGGTAGCCGTGGTTTATTGTCCAGTGATTCCACGAGTCGCATGAACCAATCAAATTATCACCGAGCTGCGAAGCGGCGAGGTAATAATTTGATTGGTTCATGTGACGAGTGGAATTTCTGGACAATGAATCACGGCTAGCTAGTTGTTATTTCTATTCTAATAATGTACGTGAATGGGCAGAGCTGATCGCACTGGAAGTTTGTAGGGAGAAAATTTCAAGTCATATTATAATTACTATTTAAACACTGTTTAGTTTAATGAGATAACATCTATTAAGAAACTGTTCTTGCTGCAAGCAATTCTGCTGAGACTTCATTGATGCTTTGCATCATAATACATTGTATTGACTGAATATGGATGTTATGGAATTGTTTTCAAGATACACATATAGGAACATGTAAAAATACATGTAACATAGAAAACATTAGTGAATGATTCCTTTCGTGTCTTAATATCTGCAGATCACTGTGTGGTTCACACATAAACAGACGTACAAACCACCAGCAGAGTTGGAGGCGCATCTTTATGCTTACAAGGTTCCTTTGAAAGTTATCGCATTATCATATTCAACGCATGTATTGAAGGCTATATCATATGTTGAATCATTATGGCAAATATGGATAATGACCAAATCCCTGCATACAGCACAAAATCGATAATTCAGAAAATCAGAAACCGAAGGCATACAAATGACAAATATGGATAATGACCATATCCCTGTATACAGCACAAAATCGATAATTCAGAAAATCAGAAACCAAAGGCATACAAAATCAGGATAAAACAGGAACCAAAGCAAACAAACAAAAGCCTCCACAATATGAAAAGAAGCGAACTCCCGAAATGGGAGTGAATATTTTATCGACCTTGTATGTACATATATAAATGAGACAAAACAATTATAATTGCCATTGACACATTTTCAATATTTGCCTTTTCATTTAGAATATCCAATAAGCTGGCTGTTAACATCTCCATTGATGATGCCAATATAGTAATGAAATTTCAACCCCTAGTCACGGGCAGGCCAATGCCACCGCCCGGTTGTGTAATCTTCAAAAGTTCAGGTATTGTATTGATATGCATATATGTCGTTGTCTTCAAAAAGTACAGATTTATGGGGACGACAATTAAACCGCATTAGATAATCATAACTGCAGTGTGAATAAAAATTAAGGCTATCGAAGCTGATATCATTATGTAATTGATTCTTTTCTCACAACTTTTGAAGATGTCCTAAAGCCTCCACCTTTCCCCTTCCGATTTTCCATTTAGAGTGCTGAGAATATCTCTATAATTAACAATGCTTGAAATTCAAATTTCCTTGTCAATATGATTTAGATTTATCTCAGTAATGACAAAAATATGTTTCCGATTTCCGGGTTCATGGGCAAAATATGTTTGTTAATAAGGAAATAAATGAAAATATGACATGGACGTTAAAAGGAATTTAGAGTCTTCTATAAAGAAATGATTTTTTAAACAGATAATTCGGTAAGATAACAGTATATTGCATGTACCTTGCTGAATAAGCCTTGATATGAGGCATTTTTTTTTTGTTGAAAGTGGGGATGGGATTTGTATTGGTTAATAGGTTGTACGACTCGATGTACGAGTGTGGAATGAGAGGGAGAGGGTAGGGAATGATTCATAAAGTGTGACACAAAGATACACTTTCATCTTTGAATGCTAGCTTGATAGCGATTTAACCAATTGAAAGTCTCTTTAAAGGATATTACCATCGTAAATGAGTCAAGTATCATCCAGTGTGTTAATTCGTTCATCGGCAATTAATGAATATGAATACATGTAATATGAATATAAACGGAAAGAATGATACGTGACTAACGAAAGATCATTAAAATGAAAACGATCCTGTATTTGTCATGCGTTTTATTGTGATTTCAATCAAAATTCGGATAAAGTCATTTCATTATAAAGCCCCGCCTAGTCGAAATATTCAACGTCTTCAAAATTAATAAGCACAATTTAAAAGCGGATATATTAACAGCATGGACCAGACATGCACGTTTCGGGTACTTCCTAAATCTGAACAATGGAATGTGGCCAAAATCTATGAAATTATGTCCAAAATATACCGAATGACGTAGCAAGATGGCTGGGATATGATGCTACAGGACCCAGGTTTCAGTAATTTGAGAAAAGTAAACAGAAATTTTGGAATGCGTTTGAAGAAACGACCAACCGAAATTGCTACACGTGCCCTCGGGGACTCCGGGTCCATTAGCAGTGACACTCACCAAGTCGTACAAATATTAAACGTCTTCAAATTCATTGTCAAACGCCGAGATGATAAAATTTTGAAAGCTTAATGTGAAATTTCGTTAACTATCCGTCATCTTTTTTGGAAAGCCACAGAGATGACGGAATTTTGAAAGCAATCGCGAACGAAATTTTGAAAGCTGATGTTAACGAAATTTTGAAAGCTAATGTTAACGAAATTTTGAAAGCTTTTTGAACGCTCGGGCGCAATATTGTTTTTGCAATGGCTGCAGTACACATCGGATGAATTCCTCTGACTTTCATTCACATTTTTTGCGAGAAATTGTGAGTACTAGGCAAGAAACAAAGAGGAGTATATTGCTGATGGACCGCGCGACGAGGTCGGGCTGCCGGTGATGAAGGCATGCTAAGTTTGGAGGATGAAAGAAGATATCTTATTACTGGCTTGGGACGTTAAAATTCACCGATTATGAACAATATATCAAAGCTTCCGACAGTCACAGTGAAGCGAAAGTTTCACGGGATATATCAAGACTTGTGTAATTTGTTAAATTTAGCCCGAAAGCGGAAACACGGAAAACGTTTAAAAATTAGAAATAACTGAACAAAACAAATCACATTGTACAATATTTCATTTACTCAAAGAATATATATATTTTTTCTGAATAAACATCAACTAAACATTACTATTATTTGTGAAGCAAACGACTCAAAATCGCTTACGAAAAGCTTTGAAAAGTTTGAAAGCTAGTTGACGAAATTTCGTCAGCGATTAGTTTTCAAAATTTTTAAATTAGTAGACAAAATTCAGTCAACGATTAGCTTTCAAATTTTGAAAGCTATAGTTAACGTAATTTTGTCAGCAATACAAATGTTTCAAAGTTTCCAAATTGCTGGCGATATTTTGAAAGCTAAGAAATCGCTGACGAATTAAGAAAGGAATCTTATATTTTTTTTTTTCTGTTGATGAAGGTATCACCCGAAAAATTGGACAGAAAACTGCATCAATGCGCGTAGTGCGTTGATGCAAAAGTTTTCTGTCCAATTTTTCGGGTGATACCTGCATCAAAAGAAAAAAAAAACATAAGATTCATTACTTATCTTGATTTAATTATCATCTATTTATAGAAAACAGACTGTTTTCTTGGACCTAGCAACTATTAATCACCGCACTATATTTCGTAAGTCGGAGTGTCTCGCAGTGACACGTCTGCCAAAATAAGTTATGGCAGCCGCCATAATTCAAACAGCGAACGATAGTCTCTCTATGTCTTTGGAATAAGGACCCGTTTGAGCATATTCTACATGTACTGTTCATTTTTGAGTAAGTAGAAAAAAAACTGGTACCCTTGAAATGATAAGCAAACATCAACAAATTGTATTTTCAGCTATGAGTTCATTCATGTTTGAGGGGAACATCCCCCCCCCCCGTTTTAGAAATAGTGCTATAAATAGACTTCCGTGAACAATTGTGTTGATTGATGTATCAACAAAATTTCTCAGGCAATCATAATCTTCGTTTTTTGAAAATGACAATGGAATTTATATGATAATTAGTTTACGAGAATTCGAATTGCTGACGAAATTTTGAAAGCTTAAAGGTTTCAAAATTCGAATGCTCCGAACTTTCAAAATGTTGCCATCTCTCGAGTTTTCAAAATTTTCAAAGCAATCGCTGACGAAATTTTGAACGCTTAGTTTTAAAAAAATCGTTCATTTCGTTTACGAATTGAAAGCGAATATTAAATATTCGACTGGTCGGATGCTATGTTGTATAGAAATAAGCTGTGAGCATGAACAGGGCGAAGTTTTCTTGACAATAATTACAATGTAAAAACAAAAAAACTTTATTCTATCCTTACAGGTAATGTAAAAACAAGGAAATTATTGCCTGTCAATCAATACGATGACAACTCTCCGGTACGTTAGACTTGTCACCATCATATTATTGAATGACGTCATCAACATTACGGACCATTCGAGACAACTCGTAAATCGATGTCCGCTTTCCTCGTCTGAGTGGATGTTAAGAGTTGATCATTTCTCATGCTCGAAGAGCGATGGCTATCACTGCATGGTTATGCAGAATGGATCACTGGTAGAATTTTGTACACGGACAAGATTTATAGATAAGGGTAATTAATAGTCATAGATCCGCGCTCAGATTTGCTGCCTTTACTTACGGCTAAATTTTGGCTTAATTGCTTTGAAAAGGATTGCATCTTCTACATGTATATGAATTTTCCATGTCTAATACAATTTTTGCTTATTCATTGAGAAACAATGTACAAAATTCTAAGAAATTTTGCCACTAGCACATTTTTGTCTATCAAAACTTTACATATTCTAGTAGCAATTGGCATATTCAGACGAGTGCTTCCTTAGAATAAATAGCAAACTAAGGTTAAAAGTCTTTAGATTCAATAGGCTTATGATAACGGTACATTTGAACTACATGTACTGCATTTAAAGTAAGCAAGGGCGGATCCAGAGGCGGGGGGAGTTGGTTTATGGACCCCCCCCCCCCTTGAAATTTCGAACGATATCATATTTCAAGAGATTAAGTCCCGAATCCCTTTCATAATATTTGTAAAATGAATTTTTATTGAAAATCTTTCATTTTAAGTAATTTTTTGGTCCACATTTCAAAATTTTCCCAGGCTCGCATACGCTCACCAGATTTTATTCCATACATATCAATTACAAATGATGCTTACCTTTGCGCCCCTATACATTACACCTTTGTCAATAAACAAATTGAAAAATACAACTGTCTCGTAAAGGGCCTTAGAATAATTTATCTGACCTTTTTTTTCCTCTTTCTAATCTTACAATGTAGTATTCTTATCTGACCTTTTAATTTTATTCCAACTCTGAGAAATTTTTGCGGGCTCGCAACAGCTCGCCAAACTCCTTTTTTTTTCCTTTCAAAAAACTTGGACCGATGAAATTTACGACCCCTTCTGGAAAGAAATCCTGTATCCGCCCATGGTAAGCATGTGTTTCCGACAATATCCTTGATAATGCAATATGAATTTATCATCGATTGTTTCCCAGAAAAGCGGAGAAAGCATCAAGTTTACGCGTATGATTAAATTTTAGTTATAACTATAAAAGTATACTTCAAAATACTCATGTTGTTAGAAATGCAAGCGGAGGGACGCAGATAAATGCCTTGTAATGTACACGTGTAACATACAGCTGAAACATAACGTTACTTTCCGATGCATTATATTAACAATAGCAACGACTTGATGTAAAAATATGATGGTTTCCTCTCAAAATTACATCAAGGAATTTAGTTTCCAATTCCAATTGACCCTTACGAACGCGGGAAAAATTTGAGAAATTCCATGACGTCACAATGCAATTTCGATGTTTAACGAAATTTTGCATTTTTCCCCGCAATCGGAAGGGTCAATTGCGACAAAAATCAGAACTTGCCGTCCACAAATTCCTATTTTAAACAGTTATATTGAAACTACAACTAATTAAGGTGAAACGCCGAACTTTTAAAACTCAATAGGCAATACTAATTTCCCTCTTATTTCACCTATCTGTAACATTTTGACGAATTTTTAACCATTGAATTATTTCTTTGAAGACAAGACTCTTAGCAGTCTTCTTAATATGAATAATGGCAAAGCCCTTGTAGCGAAGCGAAGATGGTGCATGAAATTGCATGGGCCGAAGCAAGTTGCAGTGTTTCTATAGGATACGAAACTAAGGATTAAAAAAATCAATATAGCAAAGGAAACTAAGGATTCAAATATTTTCTTACAGGATACGAAACTAGGGTTTCAAAATTTTTCAGTCTCCTGTTGCAGACATCATAAGCTAACACTTTTCAACTATTTCACTACTTTTCATCATAGCTTTATATTGCACACTGTAAAAACCAAATCTGCACCATATAGCTACAAAAATAGAGATTCATCTAGAAATATTTTCGTATAAAAACTGACAAAAATATCGGCGCCCATCTTGCCAATTCTTGGTTGAAGAAAAATAAATTGGTCAGTATGTATCTTTTCTTCCTTATTTTCGTTCATTTTTCCACTTGTTTCGTATATATGTGTTACCATTAAAGCTCTTCGGGCCCGCTTGCTCGCTTCGCTTCACTATTACTAGTCTAAGTTTAGATCCACAAATATCATACATGATACCTTATAATATATTTTTTTTTAATTTATACTTTAAGGTACATGCCCAAAGACATTATCTGGTTTATATATTGATAATGAATTCACATGTGAGGAAGGAAAATATGGTTGCCCTAAGACAAAGTATCTGTCAAATACGCTGTACAAATGTAAGTTACATTTATTTTTTAAGAAATAAAAAATGACAAGCCGGGCTCTATTGTCTCATAATGCCCGAGAGTCCTCAGCCAATCACATTTATTACCGAGCCGCGTCAGCGGCGAGGTGACAAATGTGATTGGCTGAGGACGCGAGGGCATTATGAGACAATAGAGCCCAGCTTGTCATTTTTTATTTCTATTCTAATGATGACCATCGATTCTTGGTAAAAACCAGTTCCTGCCGGTTTATCTGCCTTCAGAAAATGGGTAAGCGTGGCTTATCGCTACAGGGCCTATATTGGAGAATATAGCCCGGCTCGCGTCTGTTGTCTGAATAAGGAAAAAGAATCAAGTCGTATTAGAATAGCTGTTAAAGTGAAATCAATATCGGATCAGAAAAAAAATGGAAAAAATTAAAATAAAGATTCTTGGAATAAAAGGATCTTGGAAATGCGTATGTTTGTTTATTCGAGATCTTCATCATAACAAAGAAACATATACAGATTACTAAGATTTCAAAGATGATCCCTGTACAATACATATACTTTCATTGATGCATTCTAAGTTCCAGCATGCTTTCCACAATCTTTGATAACGAGATCAGCATTACGGCCACACCAACAGTCCACAGATATACCCAAGACTACCAAAGATTTTCAGAAGTACAGGTACAACTTAAGGTAATGGGTATTTGAGAAAAATCATGACTCAAAAATAGTACTCACATTTATCAAGTATTGATCAAGTATTTGAAGCTTTGTTTTGGCCCTTTATCAATTTGGCATCATACGTATTATTTTGAAACTTTGGAATCTGTCACTTCATCCAAAAATAATATCGAACGTAAAGGAGGTTGACATCTGAGCACCATCCCTCCAATGCTATTTTGTTTAACTTTACCACTGAATCGACCCTAGAGGAAATTTTGAGCCGCTCACTCTCTGCAAAGACATTTTCGCATATTTTAACTGAAAATGATAAAAGCAGAGGGCGCTAGTGAAATGAAGTGTTGCTGTTTCTGAAAATCACTTTGGCAGGAAGCATCATGGAAACACATGTCTGGTGCATTAAAATTTGTTTTGAAAATTTCTTCAAGAAGGTAAAGAGTTGGAGCAATTCCGTGTTATTGGCATAAATGAAGTATACGTTCCTTTTTTTGTTATTTTTTTTTTATCTTTCTCCATTCCACGCAGCATAAAAGATTTGTGACCCAAATGGGTAGGAGCAAAAGTGAACATCTTTCGCCCAAATTAAACTTTTTAAAAAGGTTCTATTTTTCTATTCATAATGCTTCTTCTAAACAAAAAAGAACATTTTTTTTTGCGATTCCTCAAAAGCCCCACCTTTTAGGGCAAAATTATTGTGCTCTATGTCTTCACATTAAAAATTGAGATTTTCGGCAAGGGACAATTATACCTACAGCTGTAAGCCCCAGAGCAAGGACATGTAACAGGTTCAAACTTGTTACACATTCCTTTCTTATATTTTGAATGTATATGGAAAGTATAACTTCATTACATGCGTATAAGTACTCGAAACGTGCATGTCTGGTCCATGCTGCAAATTTATCAGTTCTTAAATTATGCTATTGAATTTGAAGACAAAAATATTTTTTACATGCGCTTGCTCCATACATACTATAAACTATGATGGTGAAATCTGGTTGTTATCATTTTACCACTAATTTCGGTAGTAGTGGGCAATTTGGACAGGAAATAACACTCACATTAATTGATAATATCTATTTTCGATTAAAAGCAATTTCTCTACCCTTATGTGAAAGATAAAAAACAGTAAGAAAATAACTTTTGAAAATAGCAAACATTGGGGCCAAAAACGGCAGATTTTGCCCCCTACCTCTTTACTTCAATGTCTTACTGTAAACGCAAGTTGACCCCTGAGTAGGGATAATTTTCGCGCTTTTCAAGAAAAACTTGACTTCGCGAAGAATGCCCCCAACGCGAAATGACCCTACTACGCCAGAGACGTCTATATTACGAATAGTTTCCCTAAGGTTGACGCTGTAAAGTTTTAATTGCAGAATTCCCAGCGAAAAAAAATGTTTACAGTGCTTAGGCAAATATAAGTGCTCATAGTCACAACATACCGGAAGCATTACTAGTATACAGTCATGTTATTCCTTTAAAATTAACAACGCTGAATTAAGGAAACTAACATTTACAGTGCTTAGGCAAATATAAGTGCTCATAGTCCCAACACACCGGAAACATTTATATCATTAGTGTAATTCCTTTGAAATTAACAATGCCGAAGGATTTTTTTTTCTTTCATTTTACCTCATGCTAATACGCGTCTGACACACTCTGACACAACATTTGAAACGTTTTTTTTTTTTTATTTGAAATAGTACTTCAAATATATTATAGAGCATTTGATGCATTTTGAAAACATACGGAGAAAAACATCGGATTTACTAATTTGCATAACCACGCCAAATTGGATTTTTTTGCTAGTCCTGTTCACTAAATCCAGAGCACCCTGTTTTCCTGGTTTTCTCTGAAATATGGTACTGTCAACATCCAAAAAGATATCAATTTTATAGTACTCCTTTAGTCGTAACAGAAAATACCATTATTTTGGCTGTACATCAATTAAGTTAGAAAAAGGACGGAAAATAAAAAGTCTACGGGGATTTTCTATAGTAAAATCGCTGAAAATGCGTGACGTCGGGAGCTTTGACGTCACTCTTTACTTTTGTTGACACGGAGAACAATATGGTGGCGGCTTGAAATTACCATTGAAATTTCCCGTAGACATTCTATTTTTCATATTGCGGTTTGCAGGCAGCTGTTAGGGTGAGTTGAAGTTAAAATCCAGTTACGACTAAAGGAGGTCAATTCTCGGAAACAAAATTTATAGGGAAATTCAGCAGATGACAGAATAAATCGCCAAAACAGGGTGCTATGGATTTAGTGAGCAGGACAGTAGTACGGACCACATAGTTACAATGTAGATAGCTAAACAAGAAATGATTTATTTCATTTCTTCCCACGATTAGAACTTTTGGTGGAAACGTCAAAGCCGCGTGACTTTGCTAATTGATATTAATAAGGAAAGAGCGGATGCAATTCTCCATATGAAAAAGTTAAGATCTGTACCACAAAAATAGTTAAGCATCTCTTGATTATGTTGGCTTGAAGTGTTTTAATGATTATTCAGTATCCGGAACAGGCATGTATCATTTGCTTCATTTAAAATATTTCTTCAAATGGCTGACCTCAGGCAATAGATAAGAACAGTGTATTACTTTTCAACATATTATGTTCATGATAATGCGGAAGTGTTCCAACTCTATGCCTTCTTGAAGAACATTTCAAACAAATCTATATGCACCTGAGACACGCGTTTCGAATATTAGATTCTCATCAGTGATGCTTCCAGCCAAAATGTATTTCCTAAATTAATGTTACTAGCGCCCTCTGGGGATATCTTTATAATGAGTAGCTGCATAGACCGAAGAAGCATTCTAAGTATTTGGTTTAATGTATTTTTTTGGGGGGGGGGGGGTTCCAAGATATCAGCTATGACAGCAATTGTACATGTATGATAAAAATGCCAAGGAAACTTTTATATCCCCACTAGTATATATAGAATATGATGTAACAAAAGCATATCAGATCCCCCTTTCCAGAATGATCAGTGACATTCTGAATTGTGATTGAATGGCTAACATCATCACCAAACAAGAACTACTTATCCGATGTGTACATCAAGACAATCACCGAATTTGACAAGTTCCCATAGAGCTGTTGCGACGGTTGTTGCATGCAATCAGGAGACGCTGACTCTCGCCGAAAGAGCATGCTATTTCAATATTGATGATACAAAGCTGTAAGAGAAATGTGTCTTGAAACCTAGACTTATTCCAAATAAGCCAAAACTTTGCATGTCCAGAGTCAGTTTCTAGTTACCTTTCAATACATGATTTGTGCGTTATACAAAATTGAACAGGTTTTACTGTATTTTAATGTAGCCGTTTCACAAACGATTTTACAAAAATAAAACTCAATTTCAGTTTTTAGTACAAAAATTAGACAACATTTATACAGGAATCTCTGTATCTTGCGGAATTAAGAAAAAGATTCATAGGATTATCATATGTAGGAAGACGAAGTAAGATTTTTAGCAAATATCAACTTTATGGAAAGATTTTTTGCATTTATATTCTAAAAGTTCATCTGCCAGAATTGGAGTAACTGAGGTACAAACTCCAGCGCATGAGACCAGTACTTTCCATTCCATAACATCTAAAAATCAAGGTATTTTTTTTAATCATTATGGATTTCGATTTGTGTTTGTTCTGATTGCTTAAAACAAAATTCTCGGCAGAGTTTTATAAATGATATGCATCAGACATATATGGATCACGTAAGACGATATGCACTCAATGGATAAGCATATTTCTTGTCCATTGATATGCTTTTTGAAAAAAAAGAAAATAAAAATTTTGAAGTGGAATTAACAATGTGTTAAAATGTATGAAAAATGTCTTATATCGAAGATTATGGGATTTTCGTCAACTTTTACTGTCACTTATTCATGTAAACGTCTTCAAATTGAATAGCATCATTTAAGAACAAATAAATTGGCAACGTGGACCAGACATGCACGTTTCGGGTACTTAACCCTCATCAGTTATTCCTAAAGGCAAACTTGGTAAATTCCTGATACTACATTATTTAACATTTCCACTGTTGCAATAAATTCGGGCACTTACTCAGTTGTATACAATTGTAAATATTGAAATATATGTTTTACAGTATTAGATTTATTGTACGTAATAGACACGCGTTTCGAATATTAAATCCTGTTCAGTAGTACTTGATATCAAACAGGTTGAATAAAGCCAAAGTGAATTAGTCTGATACTACTTTGCAAATTGCTCTGTTTATAAATCATGATATTGAATTAGAAGACGTTTAACAATTAAAACTCATTTGAAACCTGAAAATTCCCATTACATGTCAAAATCAAGACCCAAAATTACTTAAATATTACAAGGATGCAATTGTGATTTTGTGCGAGTCAGCAAAACTCATCATTGTATAAAACCAATTATGGACCATCTAGTCGGATTTCCTTGTCTATGATCACTCCCCGTAATAGTTTTGCAAAATAAGTAAAGATGATGAAAACAAGAATTATTTCTATTTATCATCTTCATTTGTTTACTCATTCCGTTTGAAGATAATTATTAAGATGACAGCAAACATAAATACTAGTAGTAGCTTTAAGTGTTTCTTTTTTAACTCATTTTCACTTGAAATGACGTGAACCTTAAAAAAGGTTGTCCTTTCGCATCATATTCCATCATTCCGTCCACTATTTTGTTACCTTTTGAATATCTTTTCACTGTTTGGATTTTTTTGTTTTGGCTTTAGAACCACTGGCTAGAATTTTATACCAAAAAGAAAACGTGCATGTCTGGTCCATTCTGTAAATGTTGATAAATTGAGCGATTTCTTTGAAACCTATCCAATGGGAATTCTAATGATCTTGCCATTTCCTCTCGACTTTGAGACTAAATAACTGATAGGAACTTTTTTGATGTTTATTTTAAGACTTTAAAATATTTAATTCACATTTTTATTCAGGATGGAAAGCGGCAACTTCGGATTCCCCTGATCAAGGATTTCATTGGATGTTTGGTAAGAAAAATGGCTACTCTAAAAACATGTAAATCACTTTCGCCACTACGATACAATTACTAAGATGCAAATAATCAAAAGGAATCCAGAAAAATAGTGCTGCATGTAACTGTCCACCATACGAATATATGAATTGCTTTTGAATCAAATGTAGTGTAATTGCTAATTATTTTCTACTTAACTGTTGTGTTCTCCAGTCAAATGTCAAGCATCATTGAATCACACGATACATGTTATCTTATTCTTACATAGTTTTCAAGACTGGCTTTTTTTCTTGTTGCTAATTTTTTGGTTCGTTTGTTTGTTTGTTTGTTTGTTCGTTTAAGAAAGAAAATGTATTCATGATATTGTCAATAGTTTTATGTAAAACCGGTACCTATGAAAACATGTAATATTATTCGATTATTCACAGTCATTTTGGGCCAATCTTCTCTACGTGAAGGTCATCTCGCGAGCGTTATTAGTGTCCTCACATTTGGTATATCTTGCTGAATGGTTTCATTGTGTGATTAACCGGATTACATGAGAACAATCCATTCACATGTGAAGTGTTATTACATTTGAATAATATTGATTTTGGGATTCCGATTTCGAGATGTGCGTTGTCCTTCATTCACTACACATATAATTCTTCACTGATGGAGTTTTTTTCTCTCCGTTGGTTCGTTGGGTTTGGGTTTTGGGTTTGGGTTTTGGGTTTTGTGTTTGACATTCATTCGCTGATTTTAGTCTCATTGCCTTGATTGTAATTTCACTCTACAGTAAGATGGATTTTAACTGCCACCTTAAGATGTTCAATTTACAAGTGAATGGACTGTGCACATATTATTCGGATTTTGAGCTCTATTGGCAAACTCCCTTCATTATGCACTACGTTATTAACTTTGTTTATGATTCAATGTTGAGGGGTTGCCTTGGTTTGTATGTTGCTCCTCGGTTTAACTGTGACAGTGTATGTTCCATTTTATCTCATTATCTCTGTTAAGTATATTCACTATTTTCAAAAACCAGAGTTGGAACTTTTCCGTATTATTTACATTTGAGACGGTTTCTGACGTAGACTGATTATGACGTCATTAAATTCTATGGAAACAGTCCTTAAACTCTGGGAAATGATGATATAAAATCGACGTTACCATACCATTTTTATGACGTCACAATGGTTTTACGTCAGATACCGTCTGTAAGGGGAAAAAACTTTTTATTCCACCAAGACTCAATAGCACTTTGTAATGCTTTATTATGATATCCTCTATGGAGTCTTGCCTATTTCGTTTTAATGTTTTTCACATTATTTTATCAGAAAAAATATTGAATTATTTATAAAGAACGTCATAAAATCCAGATAATGTATTCAATTATAATAACGTTATGATACATATTAAGTATATTGATAAGATTCATACATAGTATAAAAACTTTGCAAAGAAAAGGGTATCTGCAACACGATTAGTGAGCAGCACCCAAAGCAAAAACACCGAAACACTCCTATCTGAAAACATAGAGTAGACAAGCAAAGCAAAGGACGCGAAAATGACATGAAACACCAAATACGACATCAAAACACCAAACACAAAACGAAATTCATTTTTAACAACCAGGGAAAATAGCTGCGACGTAGGACGGTCATCTTCCGCTGATCAAGAACCTCATTTAGAGGCTGGATAGCCGATGCTAGTTTAATGACACAGTTGTGTTTTGAATAGATTTCCCTGACATCGTCGCCATAGCACTTTCTATACAGACATAACGTCAGAGAGTGCATGAATATTATATATTGGCTGCATTCGTAACGCAGTTCCGCACAGGCAGAACACTGTTCCGAACTTTCGAACACGACAGAACAGTATTCGGAACCTGTTCCTCTTGTTCTTTTCGCCAAGCAGGTGTAGCCAGCACAGAACAGAAAAAAGATGGCGGAAAATGTACTGGTCTAACGTGAATGAGGGACAATATTCACATCAAATAAAGCAACGAGGGCGCATATCTCCCGGAAAGGTGTCATACATACTTCTACAAACTAACCATACCTATTCCATGATTATATATGTTGTCCAACCCTTCAAACGATGCAAGTGCAGTGCCTGTTTTGCTCAGAGGAGGTTAATTTTCCTATGTAGCCGTCCTTCTTTCCTAGGCTCAAAATGTGTCTTGTACTTGCCTTCGAGCAACTTTTAATTTCTCACTTGTCATAAATTATGTACGATAATGTGTAATGGACTATTCCAAAAATAATCTGTTAACCCCCTAACCCCCACCACCACAACCACCATTACCACCACCAATGGAGAGGTATGCGTGTCATGTAAACAAAATGTGTACATTTTAGGAGTAGTGAAACTCCAGCACCTTTTCTAGGGCTTGAATGCACGTACTTAGTATTATGTCCAAAGGATGCATGTCTTTGTGACATTTTTTTTTGGGGGGGGGGGTAAATATTTTATCCCCCGGGCCCCGTAACAATCTTCTCGAAAATGTTTTTTTTTAACCACAAGCCCATTGACACATTCTGCAAGACATTTGATTGCAGTAAAATAGTCAAATTAGTAAGCCTTTTCCGTTAGCAAGACAAATTCTAAGTTGCCTTGGGCATTGGGCTAGTGACTTTTTGTGCCATAATTATTATGAATTTATATGATGCAATTATTTTTTTCTGTCTTTTTGTATGCAAAAACTCAAACCTTGAACATAATTCTTAAACATGTGTATAATTCCTTTTTGCAAGAGTCTTATACCTTTTGTTGAGGATGAACATTTGACCTTGACTTCTGAGTTTGACCTACAAAAGTTTTTGCTGATAAAAGTTGTGTATACCAAGGCAAGGACTTATAAACATGTGTAACTCCTTAATCAAAATAAAAATATGTATGGGAGAGCCTGAGGTGAACACTTCAACAGAAATTATTCATGTATTCATGTATTTATGTCTGGTCCATGTTGTCAATTTATCTGTTCTTAAATGATGCTATTCAATTTGAAGACGTTTACAATTATGCCCTTTGCCGTGTGGAGCTCGTAAAAAAGTTTCCCGCGAGGGGTTTGACAGTAAATGTTTTGAATATATTTCCCTGACATTGTCGCATGACACTTTCTATATAGGCATAACGTCAGAGAGTGCATGAATGTTATATATTGCTTCCATTTTCGTGCTTAAACATCGACGGCGGATGCAGCTGGCCAACAGGGGATGCTTGCTCCTCCCGGACACCTGGTCCCACCTCTAGCTTGCTTGGGGTCCGTCGATGCTTAATTGTGTGCTCTATTGTGATTGCTGTTGAGATTATCCTCATGATCTTCTTTAACTCATATTTATGGTTTCTTGTCCAAATAGGTGCCGGAATTGTGTGTGGAGTACTGTTTATTTCAACACTTTTACTTTTTGTGCAGAGGTATGTATATTCAAAAATAACTGCTCGGAATTTCATTGCCTTTTCGTCTTTGTTTTAGTATGGAGATATCAGAAAATTTTACATTTCGGAAATGTTTTTTTTTATAATTACTCATCACTTCCATACTTTCCGATGCTGGTTTTCTTGTTGAAATACTAGTCCAACGTTTTATTTGAATATTCGGCTATACAAATCTGCCATATTGTAAAGTTTTATAAAAACCAAAATATAGGAAAATAAAATTTTTGGAGGATCAATTCAATGACGGCTTTTTTGACAATATACATAATTAATCATGCAAGAGGAAATGCAAGAGAAGGGGGGGGGGGTTCTCCAACAACACTCGGTTGCGGCACCCACAGCAAAAACATAAAGCAGACAGATTGAGACGCAAATGGTACAATGGACGCCAAATCACACAGGAACATCAAACATGAATGCCTATACATAAACCAACGAGACCAATTGGCAATCGGTGCCGACTTAGAATGTTCATCTGCCACGTCAGTAGCAGACGGTGTGGTTATCCTGGATTAAGTTCGCACAACCCTCCTACTTTTCCGATTGACCAGAGGTCTCGAAGAACATACAATTGTGGTTTAAAAGAACCTCATCACTGTTAGATGACCACACACAAACAAGACCGCAAAACGCAGGGGCCCAAGCAACACAGATGAATATGTAAATGGATATAAAAAGAGGGCGTACGTAATACAGTCCGTGCTCTGCTGGCTGTTGCGAGCCCATGTATATTATCACCCGAGGAGTCCGACCGACATTCAGGGAGGACAGGTGGTCTGGGACCAGTCTTCACTAAAGTGTTTGGACAGGGCCCGACGTGGATTCCCGTCGTCACAGTTAGTCAGAGAGCAAGTTTTAAGAATACGCTGGCACAAGACTATAGACTAGTCAAGTACCAAGCCTAGCATCCGTCTGGTGACGTTAGGATCATATCCACGGTATAAAAATACGTTTGATGATTCTGGCGAATTTTCAATGGTTATGATGTACACCTTTGATCCTTCTTCTTTTGTTAATTATGTCACCATCAAATGCAAGTTGTGAAATACCCAATGTAAAACATTGTATACTCTCTTGCTTTTATTGGTATGAATTTCGAAAGAAGTTGACAATATTTTTTTTTTATAAAATTTCCAATAAAATCTTTACTAGTTTGTTAAAGCGAAAACCTTGACCTAAAACTTTCTTCGTAATTTGTCTCCTATGAAAAACCAAAACATCAGTACATTCTCCAGCATACCGGATGGGCTGTGAAATGTAGATACCGTATGACGGTAATCTAGGAACATCACCGTCAAGCCAGGGAAAATTTACTATGTTGAATCCAAAATCATCTCGTCTGTCATACACACTTGTATGAATCTTTCCGTTTACAATTTTGAGATTTAGGTCCAAAAATGGTGTTTCTGTGTTTGTAACGTTTGCCTTGTTTAGAGTCAATTCTTGCGGATAATCAACATTTTTACACTTTTCAAAAACAGGATTTTCGATAGTAAGAACATCATCCAGGTATCTAGATGCAAGTACAACGCTTCTCTCTGACGACAGAATTGGAAACTTATTTTGCTTTAATTGTAGTTATTCCTCAGTTTGCCTCAAAAATAAGGTCTTTTCGAAATACAGAGTTACTTCCTATTTGTGCATGTATCTGAGATCAACATATTGTTACAGCATCAAACTCAATTGAAAACAGCATAAAATTCAGGGCAACAGTGTTAGAAATTGGACGTTTTCAAAGGAATTCGATGACGTCACAGTTTTTACGTCAGATACCTGCACAAATCAAGCAAAGGCCTGTAAAATCGAAATAAAAACGGAATCCATCTCCAAGACGACATGAGCCAAACATAAGTCTCATTCATAAAATTTCTTTGAAGACGTCAACTGTTTCTGTGAAAATAAGAACTGCTTTCACTATTAAGGCCTAAAATGGTTTTCGAATTGACATTGAAGATATCTGAGAATTCGCCAAACCAAGATTTTAGAGATACGCATGACAAATATGGATAATGACCTATCTCTATATACATCACAAAATCGATAATTCAGAAAATCGCATAAGCCATGCTATATTTCATTTCAAAACAAATACATGTACAAGTTAAACGTCTTTAAATTCAATAGTGTTGCAAAATGTTACACAAAAGTTTCATTAATTTCCAAACATGTAACCTGAATGCTTGTCCATCCTTTTCTAAAGAGACGATGGGGTTAAAATGGATTTTTCATAAAAGACGAGACGATATATTCCAGACGTATAATGACAGATAACTTCTAAAAGGTCGATCCCGCTTTTAAGTTATTTTTCGGCCATGCATGTTTTTCAGTTTTACCAAAATGTATGTTTTTTTCGATAATTTCAGAGTACTTCAGTATAGAAAACAAAGAAAACTCTTAGTAACAAGTCTTAAGACTGACGACAGTCTTAAAGATGACGAAAGGAAAGACGGCGATGGTGAGGATGATTCCTATACGGATGTAGGAGGCGGTATGATGCAATATGAATCACCAAACAGTCAGACGAAAGCAAAAGTGTTTGATGTATTTCATCCGAACGACTCTACGGAACATACTTTGGTGAAGCGATCTCATTCTTATATTGAGTTCATTGCGGACGAAAATACAAAACCAAATGGTACATTTACACATATAATTACAATCTTACGATCGACTTTCAAAACGGAAGTGTTTATACACTGCGGACAAGTTTAAAGCTTTAACCGTTTCTTTACGGCGCTATTGTTCCAATCCAGAGGAAAAAAAATAATTTACTTGTACTTGCAATATTACTTCTGGTCATTTTTTTGTTGACTTTTTCGTCTCAGATTTTTGGGGGTAATGCAAAGACATGATCATTTTCAATATTTGAAATTGTAAAATTTCAGGTCTCTGTTAGGTATTTGAAGTATACTCTAAAACTATGCACCTTTTTCAAAGGTCGCTCTAATATACAGCCAATTAGCGAAATAAATATTATATTTAAAAATTCACTAATAGAAATATTGTAATTAATGTTTTGCAGCCAATGTCCATGAAGAGACGAGCGACCAATATCATATGTATGAACAGATAGATGATAACGAAAGAAAGGAAACGAGCACGCCGGGTAAGTACAACTGGGTTTTATGAAATTGAAGAATGGTTAACTTTACCCTTCTTTCTAAGTGAACGTTTCCAATTTGATACCAAATATCGATTCTCAATATTTCCTTTAATTTTCTAGATATGATGATATGAATACCGTATAATGGCGTATTGTCGGACCGTTAAAATCAGCTGCTAAACGGGGGGGGGGGGGGGGGGGTTGCGGACAGAAGATACCTCTTTCCCCCTTCCACCCTTACCCCCTCCCTCTCCCTCCTTTTCATCCTATCCTTAAAGCTTACCTCCCTTCCCGCCCCTTCCCGCCCCTTCCCGTTCTCCCCTTTCCCTCCCTCCTCCCACCCCCTTCCTCCCCCTCTCTTTCACTCTGTCCACCCCCTCCTAAATGGCGAACCAAACTCAATTGTTCTCTTAGCTTCGTGTATTGTTCTACAAGTTGCACCTTATCCCGTCGAATCATTTTGGGTACATTGTCTTTCATCCTAAGGTTTTCATACATGAAAATAGGAAGAAGTCAGAAACACCATCATCCGATCTTGATCAACATGTTGACAGTCTTAATCATTTAGCCTAAATCTGTGCTTTCCAAAGCCCTCTTCACATTATTTATCGTCGAATACGCTCGCTTCTTTGCAAAATTGTTGTATTTTTATATCATGTATATTTCTTTTCATTCTTTTCGTTTATATATCTTTTCTTCTATGGTACATGTAATACAATTTGTTCATTACTTTTGTTCATTTATAATTCTACTACACATTACATTATATATATATATATTTTTTTTTTTTTATTTTATTATTGTCTCCGTCTGTTTGTCTGCTTTTTCTACATACATTTACGTACATACATGTAGTAAGTTTCGCTGTATTCACTGCTTCGGATTTCCTCTCTAGCTGTCTTTGCTCTGTTTTATAGACTTAGATGAGTTAATGCAGCGCCTTAAGAGTTAATGCAACGCCTTAAACGAATAGATAAAAATTTAAAACAAACAAACAAATGCTGTGATTTTTTATCTCGCTACATAGTACTTTCAAACAGACGGTTCTGGACCAATCAGTGAATGAAATTCAAACACAAAAGCCGACACCAGATTCCAAAAAGCAAAAAGCAAAATCTCAAAAAATAAAAAAAAAATTCTCTTACGCGAAAAGACAAACTGGACAAACAGACGGAGAAGACTGTGAAATGAATTAAGGAAGACAATGATTCAAAGGTTGTATTCTGTCGATGAAATACCTCTGTTTGTCTCGAAGTAGAAAAAGAACTGATCCTAAATCTAATTTTTCACTGTATTATTGGGGGGGGGGATAAAAAACAGATCACAATAAGTCTATCTTTAGAACGCTTTGTATCCATCAAAAGAAAATGTCTCCTTAAAAGTACTCTACTTTCTGTTCATTTTGTAAATGAAAAGATAAATCATCACGAAGTTAACCGAAGTCGCACGACGATGGCAGTGTTCGGCACCACAAGCTTTTATGGCGAGTTCAATGAAACAGATAAAAAGGTTCAAATTGAAAAAAAAAAAAAAAAACACAAGAAATAGCAATATATAATTGCATACAACGTCCAACCTTTCCAGCTTCTTGCTATTACAACCCTAATTCATTGTGCCTTACTTAATTTCACGTATTAATCTTTTGAAATAACTCTTACTGAAAATTTTAATTCTAAATTTCTATTTCAGAGAATGCAAAGTAAGTTATCCCTTATGTTTCTATACAGTTTTATTAAAATCGTTTAATATTAATAGCAATTCTCTGTAAGCATTTAAACAATTTCGGCACGCATGGTCTCCGATTTTCATGAAATTTCACACATAAGTAGGGACCAATGAAAAATGGAAAATTTGACCAAAAAATCAATTCTAGGTCATCTGGTTACCATGGCAACGGCCTTTAAAGTTGAAAAATTGGCAAAATTGAGCTAATTTGAAGCTCTATAATTTGGTCTGTATGTGACATCAATGGAAGATTTTTTATGCATCCTAAAGATTAGGACATTAAATTTTAAATAAGCTCACTAGTAGTGTCTGATATTGTAAAAAGGCTGGTTACCATGACAACATAATTAGCTAATTTTGATATATTGATTTCAAAATGCTGTTTGTATTTTCCAATTTTTCTTCTCTCTTGATGGGTATATAATAAGGAAATAGGATTTATTTTATAAAATGAGCAAATTCAAGATAAACCCACTTGTTGCTATGTACATAAGTTACCTTGGCAACGGTAACTATGGTCTTTAATATTACTTATTTTGCAACTTCAGAGTCATTTTAAAAAATTTTGCATCATGATGAACAGATAAAAATTGTTGGGAAATATCCAACACAAAGAGCTCTTTCAAAAAGCGTGAAAAAGCTATGGGGAACATATATTACCATGGCAACCATTTTTTATTATTTTCATAAAACAGTAATTATTTATCCCAGGAAGTTCAAATTTAATAATAATAAAGATCAAGTAAGCCTCTATCAAAATATAATCAAAAAGTTTCAAATAATTAATGGTTGCTATAGTAATTTTGCCATACATTACAAAAATAAACATTTTTTGTTGTTTTTCGAAGTCTTTTCCTCAAAAAACGAAACAGGCTTACACAACCTTTTTTACATATTAGATAAATCAAAGTCTAAACTTTATTTCAGATTTAAAAAATTTCAGATTACTTAACTTTTGATGCCCGTATCCAAGGACTCAAAATGGGTCTGTGTGCAATTTTACACAATCGTTCCCATAGCAACGGGCTATTTTCTGAACATTTTTAAAAAATTTTCTTTCGTGTAATGAAAGATCTACTTGAATACATTAATTAATTTTCATCACTTTGAATTAAAATTCAATGGTCTAGTAAAAAAAAGGACTCTAAATATTGTCCAAAATTTCTTTCATTATTGCAATTTGAGGTCATGTTGCCATAGCAACGAACAGAAACTTTGTCCCAATGTAAATCCTTATGTTTTATTTGCATAAAAAACTCGAAAATGTAAGCAATTAATCGTTGAATTTTGAAAAAATGCCAAAAATACTATTTTGATAGGGTACCTGTGTTGTTGCTATGGAAACATATAGATAAGACCATAAACCCAACATTATTATTACTTAACTTGACAGAGCAATGATAGGGTACTGATAATTCATTAGTGTTTGTTTTAGATTATGCCGCATAAATTATGTATGTGACTTCAAAAACGCCCAAAAATGCATTTTTTCAATATTCAAAGTCCGTTTCCATGGCAACCGGATGTGATATTAAGAAAATTTTTAATAAATTTTTACTTTTGGGTCAGACCCAACCTTATGTACAAATTTTATCAAAATCTGAGACATGCCGTGCCATGCGTCCTTCATAAAAGTGCAAATGCTTACAGAGAATAGCTATTAATGTGTAGAGTGTGTAAAAATTGTAAATTTAATCTTCTTAATATATATGAACTTAAATATATATGGAGGAAAATTTGTTGTTAAAACAGCACGTTCCGACTTCGAGTTGTATAAGGATTGATATCAATATGGTCATTCATCGGTGTGTCATGTGTCATACCCGATCCCCCCCCCCTCCCCCCCCCCCCCCGTTGGTAAGATACGGCCGTTCGAAATTTTAGGTGTATCGAATATGACTTACTTCCCAGCAAAAACCAGCTATTTCGTGGTGTTTGACAATATTTAACTCATTTTCCATCGAATTCCATCGATCATTGCATATTGTTTCCGATTTGCTCCTTTACAATCTGGACCAAATCTCTTTTTCCTTCTCTGAATACCTGTACTCTATTCCCTCTTTTGCATGGAGGGTGTACTTTGCTCGCCATGTTTGTTTTGATTTGTAAAACAATACGAGCTATATCGCGCACGCGGCAGGGTTGGCATATCCCAAACATTGGCAATTTATGTGACGCCGCAAAAAGTCGTTTTAATTCATTTATCATGATAACATTGAGGACCTTTTGTTTACAATTTTGGTAATTAGAGAGGTTGAGATTAGAGAGGTTTAGTTACAAGTGCTTTCAACGTGTACGTATGACTTACAAGTAGACGTCATCGCGTCACAATCCAAAGATGTCGTTTAGTTACACGTACGAACCGGAGAAGGTCTAAGTATAGCTTTGTAGGAAGGTGTACATGTAGCTAGCTTGTTTTCAATCAGTCAAATAGGCGCGAAATGTACATCGAGATTCGTAAAACCTCGACGTGATCAGGAAAGTTAGAATCCTTAATGTGCTACATAACACCGAAAACTGGATGTTCGATAAATGATAAGTGTTGAAAATTTCAAAGAAGTTACCCGTTCAGTCGTTACGTGTAGAGCGTCCTGTACACGTCCATAACGTGTAGCTACACGTCACGTCATGACGTCATTTGATCAAAGATCGCAGGAAGTGATGACGTCATACGTACACGTCGCGCTAAAACTTGTAACTAAACCTCTCTATTTCCTACTTGTAACTTGTACGGGTACGTCTAGTGTACAAGTTGAACTACACGTTACTGTTGCTGAGATTTCTTTTCAAAGACCATTACGTGTAGTTGTAAAATCGTAGTGAAGTTGAGTTGACTTTTGGACAGGTTAAATTCAAAAGGAACACTAAGTCCGGTTAAATCTATATTGAAAAGAAACTAGAAATCATTCTATGCTATATTTTTTATACTAAAGCGGATGAAATATCTTGAAGTTAATACCTACGTGTATCTCGCACTTTACACGTTCACTGGCTACGTGTACCTTGTAAAGCAAATGACGTCAAACGCAATAAATGATGACGTCCCAATATATAATAGCGATCAGAATACAAGTACACGGAAAGTTTATTACTTCTACCATCATGGAAAAATAGAAATTTGCCCTATAATTTCTTTTTTATTACGCATATTTTCGCCTGAAGGCGGAATGTGCTGTTCCTGTTTTATCCTGATTTCGTATGCCTTTGGTTTCTGATTTTCTGAATTATCGATTTTGTGTTGTAAACAGGGATTTGGTCATTATCCATATTTGTCAATTTAACTTGAAATATTCTTCGGTATTTTTGTGTGTCATATTTTGGTATTTTCGAAAACAAGAGTTGCTTCCCCTTTGAGACAGTATCTGACGTAGACCTATTGTGACGTCATAGAATTCTATGGAAACGGTCCTTAAACTCTGGGAAATGACGGTATAAAATCGACGTTTTACGTCAGATACTGTCTCAAATGGGAAATAAAACTGTTTTCCACAAAGACTCAATAATTGCATGTACATTAAAATACAACGTTTTATGCATATTTGAGTAAAGAAATAGATTTATGTAGAGCGTGTAACATTGGGAATTCACTCTTGCTTACATTGTGTACCCTTTTAGAATATATTTATTTTAGTTGCCATTTTTAAGAATTTTGGCACAAGTGAATCCCAATTGAAAAAAGCTTTTGAGATGAAAAAAACAAAACAAAACAAAACAAAAAAAAAAAAAAAAAAAACGGCGTACCGGTAAGAGCCAATGATAAATCATGGAATCATGGTATTAATAATATCCAAAATGTAATTATTCATGCTTGTAACGTATGAAACAACTTCATAATTGTGATTGTTTTTTTTTTTTTTTTTTTTTTTTTTTGTTTTGTTTTGTTTTGTTTTTTTGTTTTTTTTTTGTTTTGTTTTGTTTTGTTTTGTTTTTTTTTATGAAGATTTTGTTTTTACGTTCACCCATTCTGTTTCAGGTTCTATACATCCCTTACTGTAACAGGGGAGACAACCTCAAAGGTTCATGTCCCGAAGAAAAGACCGTCTAGCATCTAAGTCCTCTGAACATACTAAACTTTGTTGATAAGCAGTCGTATTTTCTCCGGAAGTATTGCGAAAATAAGGTTCATGTTCTTCTTTTACCTTTTCAGCTCAGTACACATGATTCTTGTTATCCCTTTAGATATGTACAGAAAAAAATATACATTATCTATATATATAAATAAGGGAATTCCATTCACTTGACTAAGCTTCCAGATTACATGTACATGTATGTACATGTACATGTATCTATTATTTGTTTTTATCAATTGTTATAAATTCCGTAATATAAATGCATGTTGATGTGATTTGTGTTTCTAGAATGCATTGTCTGTGTACAGAAAACCTGAATATTTTGATAAAAAAGAGAAATACTTAAGCTTGTATATATTTTAGATTAGTTACATGGAATGATGCATGATATAAAGTCTTGAATTTCATATAAAGACCTTTCGCCCAATGACTATGAATTTTTTGTAATAAGTTATCTATTGTTTGAACAGAAGTTCATGAATATACCACATAAACACAAAAACCAAGATTTAAGTAAAGTAAGAAAGGAAAGGACCTCCAACAACACTCTGTTGCATCTACCACAGCAACACCCCAAAACACCCCATGCAAAAACACAGAGCAGACACTTAAAGGAAGAAATGCAAAAGGGACAAGGAACACCAAATCACATAGAAACGTCAAACTCAAAAGACTACACATAAACCAACGATACCAATGGGCAATCGGTACCGACTTAGAACAGTCATCTGTCACCGAAGTAGCAGATGATGTTGTTAACCGAATTACGTGCGCACAACCCTCCCACTTTTCCGATTACCCAGAGGTCTCAAAGAATTCAATGGTGGTGTAAAATAACATTCTCTCTGTAAGATCACCAAACAAACAGACAACATTAAGAAGAGGCCAAAGCAATGTAAATGTATATGAAAAACAGAATGCGTAAGAAATTTAGTCCGTGTATTGCCGGCTGTAGCAAGCTCATGCATGCTATATCACCCCGAGGAATCCGACAGAAGAATCGAAGAGAAGATGTTGTTGGGGCTCTAGCTGTCAGCTCTAAAGAGGTTTGGACAGGGTACATCATGGAGTCCTGTCGTCACAGTCAGTCAGAGAGCAATTCTTAACGTATCCATTGTACAAATGGAGATCTCGCGGACGTCTCGTCCATTTAAACAGTGTTAAAATTATCTCGGTAATTTTCGGCAGTGTCTCGATAGTTTCCGTGGATTGAGCGAAAGTTGGCATGTCGACCTTTGATGATAGACACCATTTTTTATGTTGTATAAGGTATAGTTTGGTAAAAATATTCAATAATTCTAACTATATAATACACTTGAAATTTATTTGTACCTTAAAAAAGCGCTGTTACAAAACTTTAGATTGGTCAAGTAAAGTCATGCTGGTTACACCCTTAACAAATCGGCTTTATTAAGATCCTATCTTACCATCTTGTATTTATTACCATTTTTCGCGATCAGATGTATATTTCAATACTAAAGAATCATTTTTTGTCATGATAGGACGTCCAATGTCATTAAAATCATCTAAATATGCCAAAAATCAACAAATACACCGTCAAAGCAATATTCTGATGCACATTTGCCAACTTTCGGTCAGTGAACGTTTTAACAAAACTGATATGATCTATGTTTAGTATTAAACGTTGTGGAAATACTTTTGGCAATAGCTTAGCGAATGATAAACATGTTTAGCTGGAAATATTCAGCTACGTACATGTATGAGAAAGGAAAACATACGTACCCTCTCATCGAAGCGGATGTTTATACCTTGTTTATCCCAACTTAACAATATCGCGTTTAGTATTTAGGCCAACTGTTAATGCATGTTCAAAATTTTGATTTTAATATGTCAAAGGACAGTACCCTTATTGACGACCAAAAACAAAATCGGTGATAAGGGGAAATCATTGCATAAATATTCTGTATTTTTCACAGGATAGGCTCAATTGCGTGAAGGATAGAGGGACGAGGGGATAAGTGGGCATCTATGATTGGAGTTTTGTTTTTGTTTTTGTTTTGGCCTGCAGTTTTGATCGGATTTTTATTTATTTATTTATTTGCTTTTTTTTTTTCTTTGTTTTTTTCGGTAAGGGGGGAGGGTCAAAATCTTGATTTGGAATTTTTCTAGCGAAGACTTCACTCCCCCCCGCCTTAACTTTTTTTTATTTTTAAAATTAATTATTTCTTTTCAATATTTATTTACCCCAATCTTTTATTTATTTTTTAGCTAAATTAAGGGGGGGGGGGGCTTCAGCTTGCAAACCATAGCTAGGCAGCACGATCCTTTACCAATTTCATAAAAAGTAAAATATAAATAAGTATTAACTACCTGTAAGGTAATTTGATTCTCATCAATTTTCACTGATTCTTCAACCAATCTTAGAAGTCATTCCGAGATTCCGGATAAATTTACTTATTTTGGAGTCACGAAAGGCTAAAATGCAGGAGCTTCCGTGGAGCTTCGCACCCCCCTCCCGCCCGGGTCACTGCTCAGAAGTTGGATCCGCATCTGAAATGTATTCTAACCGCGACAGCATGACACCACGTAAAAAAATTAATATTATACAATACAATTAAAAAATCAATACAATTGTTGCCAAATTTGGGCTCTCCGAAAGATCAAAACATCAAATTTATTCCGAACGTATCTATTTCACACGTGTTAGACCTATAAATAGACACATCATACATCGTGCCTTTACAGCGGTAAACATGTAACACATGCAGTGAGACCATGACGTATTGTATATGAACTTGTTTGCGTACGTGTGTACAAGGGGCTTACATTCAGGTGTTTTCAAATGACATTAAATTTAACTGAAGTTGGAAAATTTAGTTCCTGATTTGAGTGAAAATTGAATCTCGTGTTCACAATTGGTGGGTGAGCCACATGTAGCAACGTCACAGTAATAACAACTTGGTGGCAAAGCTAGGATTTTCTTGAATGACGGTAAGTGTATAAATTTAGCTGTAGTTATTCAGTGGTTAGTGATATAGAGGATCAACATGGAGGTATATTTATATATACAGTACAAGTACAGATGTAATCAATAATTTCTAAGTAGTTTTCATGCTAATACATGTAACTATATGTAGCTTATTGTGGGGATAGATACGTTTATATTTATATCCTGGTCTATTCAGCTGTTCACATGCAGTCCGAATTTTCATTCATAAACTGATTATCAGCATCTATAATATTTTACGTACACATGTACCAGTCGTTGCATGTCCATGCTTTCGATCATATTTATTGATATTTATGAATTAAATTCGAACTCCTTTTTTTGGCCGAGGAATGGGGATAGAAGGGAGGAGGTGGGGGGGGGGGGGGGGGGGGTTAGCACAGTGCTATCAGAAAAATACATGATAATTAAGACATGGTTCATTTGAATTTGTCGGGGCATTTTCTTCGACCCGGACCGGGGAAAAATTATTTGTTCTGGCAAAGTTGGAGCAAGACATTTGTTCGATCAAAAGTGTAGAATTAATATTTCCTATTTTTATGCCAATTTAGTTTTATTCACCTCTTAAGAGAGTGATAAAAGATTTTTACATTATAAATCTGTAAATTAAACTTACATAACAGTGTTAGGTACATGGAAACGGGTCCGAGGGGGGGGGGGGGGGGGAAGGGAGAGGCATCAAGACAATGTGCAAATTAGTTTATACAAAAATTTTAAATTTTACAATTTAGTACATTTTACTGATTATTTTAGTAGCTTTTTAGAAAGCCAAATATATACATTTATATATAGCATTTACAAAACTATCGATATTTAAAATGAGAATTTTACAATGTAAAAAAAATATTAAGATAAAGAATCATGGCGAGCGGAGAAAGCAATAAAAAGAATTGACTCACACACAAACCGAATGTTCAAAATTTTCAGGAATTTGAGGTAAATTAAATTCAGATCATCATGATCATATACATGGAAATATGAGCATGATGAACAAGATTAATTTATTTTATTATTATTATTTTTTTTTTGGTCACATTATAGACATATTTTTTTCAGCAAAATTTAGAGCAAAAAAACAACAACAACAAAAAAAAAACAAACCAACAAAAGACCCCCCCCCCCAGGAATATCAAATGGACCAAGCCTAATGCATATAACCTGAAATATGGATGCCGAAAGATCAAGCATTTTGAAAAAAAAAATAGTGTCTTACTTTTTCGCAGCGCGGATCTAAAGGCAGTAAGGGTCAGCGCTCCAACCCCCCCCCCCCTTCCTTCCAAACACTGACGGTCTGGACCCATAGCTCTCCCTTAAACAAATTTCTAGATCCAACCTTGTCCTCTCTTCTGTCTTTAATATCTTGACCTACCAGAGTAGATCTCTTGTTAGTTTCGATTTACACTAGAAAAGAACCCACATTTCACATAAGCAACAGGAAGGAAGAGTGAGTAGGGGTCAATAATGAGATTATTCATGCATGATGCAACTTATGCAGTACCAATATTTTTTTTTATTGCTTTATCACAGCAATCGATCACATCGGGTATTTTGACCTATATGCATACCGTGTGTGTATATTAATTTATATGTTATGTTAAGTTCTGATAATTAATCCACATAAATATAATAATTATACAAAGTTTGTACATTGCAATGCCTCCCCTTTTCAAAAATAGAAAAAGAATGAAAACAAGAGCCCCAGGAGGCACAACGCCCACATGATACCAATGCAATCTGACGTTGCAAAATTGCCAGGATTTGAACCCACGACCCTTGTTTCATATGCACATAAACATAACTTTGTATATCATTTTAAATAAGAGGCCTAAGGGGGACCACATCGCTCACCAGCGTTGCAGACAAAAAGTGATAGACTAAAAGTGGCCAATTTGGTGGAAGCCCTTAAGTATTTGCTTCCTTGTTTATTCATCTTTTTTAAGCTCATCTGAGCGAAGCTCAAGTGAGGTATTGTCATAGCGCGGCGTCCGTGGTCTGTCGACAGTCCATCGTCCGTTGTCTGTCGACCGTCCATCGTCCGTCGTCTGTCCTTAACTTTTTAACATTTTCGACTTCTCCTCTGAAACCGCTGGACAGAATTTCACGAAACCTCACAGGAAGCAAGTACTCAATGCCCTTTAATAAGATTGTGTTTTTTGAGTCGATCGGAAATCCAAGATGGCCGCCTCAGGCTCTGATTGGCTGACACATTTTCCACTTCTCCTCTGAAACCGCTGCACAGAATTTCACGAAACTTCACAGGAAGCAATTAATTAATGCCCTCTACCAAGTTTTTGTTTTTCAAGCCGATCAAAAATCCAAGATGGACGCCACAGGCTCTGATTGGCTGACACATTATCGACTTCTGCTCTGAAACCGCTGCATAGAATTTAACAAAACTTCACAGGATGCAAGAAGTCAATGCCCTTTACCAAGTTTATGTTTTTCGAGCCAATTGGAAATCCAAGATGGCCGCCACAGGCTCTGATTGGCTGACACATTTTCGACTTCTTTTCTGAAACCGCTGCATAGAATTTCACAAAACTTCACAGGATGTAAGTACTCATTGCTTTCTAACAAGATTGTGTTTTTCGAGCCAATCGGAAATCCAAGATGGCCGTCACAGGCTCTGATTGGCTGACCCATTTTCGTCTTTTCCTCTAAAACCGCTGCACAGAATTTCACGAAACTTCACAGGAAGCAAGAACTCAATGCCCTCTACCAAATTTGTGTTTTTTCAGCCGATGGGAAATCCAAGATGGCTGTCACACGCTCTGATTGGCTGACACTTTTTTTTAGTTCTCCTCTGAAACCGCTGCACAGAATCTCTCGAAATTTCTCTGGAAGCAAGTAATTAATGCCCTCTATCAAGTTTGTATTTTTCCACCCGATCATAGATCCAAGATGGCCACCACTAGCTCTGATTGGCTGACACATATTCAACTTTACCTCTGGAAACGCTGCACAGAATTTCACAAAATTTCACCGGAAGCAAGTAATTAATGCCCTCTATCAAGTGTGTGTTTTGCCACCCGATCGGAAATCCAAGATGGCGGCCACAGGCCCTGTTTGGCTGACACATTTCGACATCTCCTCTGAAACCGCTGTACAGAATTTCACAAAACTTCACAGGAAGCAAATAATTAATGCCTTCTACCAAGTTTTTGTTTTTCAAGCCGATCAAAAATCCAAGATGGACGCCACAGGCTCTGATTGGCTAACACATTATCGACTTCTGCTCTGAAACCGCTGCATAGAATTTCACAAAACTTCACAGGATGTAAGTACTCATTGCTTTCTAACAAGATTGTGTTTTTCGAGCCAATCGGAAATCCAAGATGGCCGTCACAGGCTCTGATTGGCTGACCCATTTTCGTCTTTTCCTCTTAAACCGCTGCACAGAATTTCACGAAACATCACAGGAAGCAAGAACTCAATGCCCTCTACCAAATTTGTGTTTTTTCAGCCGATGGGAAATCCAAGATGGCTGTCACACGCTCTGATTGGCTGACACTTTTTTTAGTTCTCCTCTGAAACCGCTGCACAGAATCTCTCGAAATTTCTCAGGAAGCAAGTAATTGATGCCCTCTATCAAGTTTGTATTTTTCCACCCGATCAGAGATCCAAGATGGCCACCACTAGCTCTGATTGGCTAACACATATTCAACTTCACCTCTGAAAACGCTGCACAGAATTTCACAAAATTTCACCGGAAGCAAGTAATTAATGCCCTCTATCAAGTGTGTGTTTTGCCACCCGATCGGAAATCCAAGATGGCCGCCACAGGCCCTGATTGGCTGACACATTTCGACATCTCCTCTGAAACCGCTGCACAGAATTTCACAAAACTTCACAGGACGCAAGTACGTATTGCCCTCTACCAAGTTTGTGTTTTTGGAGCCGATCGGAAATCCAAGATGGCCGCCACAGGCTCTAATTGGCTGACTCATTTTTGACTTCTCCTCTGTAACCGCTTCACAGAATATGTTGAAACTTCAAAGGAAGCAAGTATTCATTGCCCTCTACCAAGTTTGTCTTTTCTGAGCCGATCGGAATTCCAAAATGTCCTCCATATGCTCTATTTGGATGACACATTTTTTGACTTATCCTCTTAAACTACTGCACAGAATGTCACCAAAACTTTACAGGAAGTAAGTACACATTGTCCTTCTCAAGGCTTCATTAAAAGCTATTTCCTTCAGGTCTTATACTGACTTTGATTAAAAACATACATACAGTCTCCTCAGGTGAGCGATGTGGCCCCTCGGGCCTCTTGTTTTAACTTATATTTTGGAGATGTTGAAATTGCCTAATAAGCACATCTCAGACCTCTGTCGCCATATTTGTCGACCGATCGGAACAAAAATAAAACACAAACATGATAAAGGACCTTGCATTTGAGAGCTTGCTTCCAGTAAGGTCTAGTGAAATTCCGTGGAACGGTGGCAGAGGAGAAGTTGAAAATGTGTCAGCCAATCAGAGCCATCGGCAGCCATATTTGTTGACAGATCGACACGAAAAAAGAGAAACTTGGTTCAGCCCTTAATATTCGCTTTCAATTCGTAAACGTCTTCACAAAAAATCTTTTTGAAAGCTTAGCTGATCATTCATAGTCTGGATAAATCGGTATCAATCGTAGCTCAGTTGATCTATCCAAGTTAAAATTTACAACTGGCAAAGATTTATTCATCGTGTTACATGTATTCATTGTACTAACAGTCTAGAAAATCCTTTTAATAGCAAGCAGCTGATAGGAATTAATAAGCGATGAGATGTTACGTGTACTTATTTAGTAATCATTATGGATCGATCTGTCAGAGATCAACTTAACCTATCAAATTGATATAAGTTATTTCAGTATGGAGAACCTGTATACCCTATTATATATATTTATTTTCGTCATGTTTATATTTTTTTAATTATTGAAAGCTTTAAAAAATTACAAATCGAATGCTCCTGTCTTCACTATTCTGATATGAAATCAAGTAATTTTCGGTGTCTTTTTAAGACGCAATTCACACATATTTTAGACATAGTGAGTTTCATAGATTTACATGTATATTTATTTGTTCATATCTTATTTTTAGGTTTGAATCATTCTTGGAATCCAACTAAAGGTTCTCTTCTGAAAATCGTCATGGAGGTCAAAATGTGTGATATTTCCGCGGGAGATAACTCTTATAGATTTATTGAAGTTAAAAGAGGCAAACTAACCTTCAAAATGCGAAAACATATTAACATGACGAGAACTGAAAAGCAATTGACGGAAATACCTGATGTTAATGACAGTGAAACTGGAAATATAAAACCGCCCGAAATAAATTTAATTGGATCGGTGGGCATAAAATATGAAAACACGGAGATGAAAGAAATGGGTTTAATGAATGGGAATGGCCATTCTGAGAATTTAGCGGAGATATTGGGAAAAGTAGATAACGCTTCATACGTAATAGAAAAAGTCGACAATTTCTTAAACGACGATCACAAGGAAGTCCCATTTGAAAACAGCTCTGTCTATAATGTTAACGTGAAATGTGAACCGGATCCGGAAGTAGTGTTTGACTCAAAAAGTGAAAGCGAAACTAAGAGTTTATATCAATCCATTGATGCTGATTGTGACGGACAAACATTTAATAGCAATGAAAGCAGGCTTTACTTAAAGATGTCATCAACTATTTCGAAAAGTAAGTCCGAAAATAATAATTTCTATGACGAGCAACTTGCTGACAAGCATGACGTCATATTTGATGACGTAAAGATGTCTCAGGATGAATATGAGAAAATATCGATCAAGGAAGAACCGAAAGTTGACGAGGTAAAGGTAGAAGACGATTTTCTGACAAAAGAAAACTCCATGAAGGAAATTGAATCTTGCACCGGAAGTCAAATCAAGGAAGAGAAAGATACTTATTTCCGTTGTTCAAAATGTGACATATCTTTTGAAGATGCTGAGTCTTTATTAAGGCATCTTAAATCACATGCGTTGAAGGAGAAATCGAAAATTGAGTGTCATATATGCAAAAGGAAATTTCGGGATCATCGTCACATCCGGGACCACATTAATATCCACACCGGTGAGAAACCTTATAAGTGTCCGGATTGCAATGAATCGTTCAGTGTGAAAGGTAATCTTTACATACATCGTAAAAAGAAGTGCAAAGTCGCCAAAATGAAGCAAGAAGATAACCATGACATAATTATACAGAACAAGGTAAACCCAACTGTGCCAAAGACGCCAACCACGCATAAGGATGCCGTGTATTATGAAATTAAGAAAATAAAATGCGCCATTTGTAACAAAATGCTGTTACCCGAGTCCATGAAGAGACATTTGACGTATCACTCGGATAACAAACCGTTCTATTGCTCCAAATGCGGTATGAGATTTCCCGTAATTCACGATCTCAAACGTCATATGCAGAGACATGACGGAATTCTCCCTTCCCAGAGCAGTAACTCACGTATGGCCCAATGCAGGCTTTGTTCCAAATTCTTCAGGGACCAATCAAAACTTGAAAGACACATGCCTTTTCACACTGGTATTAAAGAATTCGAATGCGAAATTTGCGGTAAAAAGTACCTATATAAATGTGGTCTTAATCGTCATATGTTAACTCATAACGGGGGACCAAGGATCGAATGCGGAATATGTGGAAAGAAGTTCTACGATTCCTCTGGTCTTAAAATACACCTCAGGGCTCATACAGGTCAGTTAAAGTATAATAAAAAGTTGATAAATTCCTTGTAAAATTAATCAGATGAAAACCAGATCCTCTTCTCTCTTGCTGTTAAGAGGAGTAACCAGATTGATGTAAAGTATTATAACATTTTATCTATAAGATATCAAATTTATAAGATCCTTTGGTGAAAATGACAGGCTAGTACAAATCACATTATTTATAAAAGTACCATCCTCAGAAACCCAGTCTCCACTGTGTTACACTATTTAAGAGTAAATGCAGTCGAGCCTGGGTTTCGGGGATGTAAAAGTACAAGAGAAGGAACTCTCCCTTAACCCACAACACCCCCGCCCCCTTGAAATTAAATTATTATATACCTACATCTACAATTAGAACCCTCTCTTAACTACATTAATTTTGTATATATGCATTGTATTTGACCTTTTATTACAATTTATGGTATGATAATGTTTTCGTTCTAGGCGAAAAACCATTTCGCTGTGAAGACTGCCCGGAAGAATTCGCATCGAAGACACTTTTGGGTATCCATAGAGGCAGAGTGCACCTTAACTGTGTCAAGGACAGCCTACCTGACCGATTTTTCTGTAAGAAATCTTCCTGTAAGAAGGGCTTTCAGTTCAAATCAGTTTTGCGTACTCATCTGGCATGCGCACACTTGAACAGGAGTAAGAATCTGCGTCACAAAATCGATGTAGAACATTACCTTAAAACTGGAAAGTATTGGGACGGGGATGACGCACCTGTTCACACGTAATTCGATTCGTTGTTGGACAGCGAGTACGCACTGGTTCAAACGTAAATAAAAAAGGACAAGTCGATCTGTTCTGGACAGCGAGTACTCACTTGTTCAAACGTATAAATAGAATTTAAGGACATGTTCAGTCGTAAATCGATCTGTTCTTGGAAGGCGAGTTGGCACTTGTTCAAACTTACCTTAAAAGTTGAATATGCACTCATTTGAATGGAGGATCCACGCACCTGCTCGCATGTGACTCGATCTATTCTGGAACGGCGAGTACGCAATGGTTCAAACGTGCCTATATTGTATATGTATTAGAACAGATAGGGTGTAATGTTTGTACTTGTTCATACTACAAACTATCCTATATCTGTTTGTTTGTTCTGGCAGAAGGGATCACTAATTGTTGAATTGTTAAGTTAAGCACGCAATGTGATAATTATCATGATTATATATGAACTGTCTTGTTCTGTTCTGGCTGAAGGGAGCACATTTTGTTCGAATGTTCAGTTAAGCACACAATATGAAAATGATATATGCATTTGTTCTGATCTGGCAGAAGGGAGCACAAATTGTTCAAATGTTCATTTACATGTAAGCACGCAATGTAATAATTATATATCAATTTGTTCTGGCAAGGGGAGCACAATATGTTCAAATGTTAAGTTCAGCACGCAATGTTATAATCACATGTATATAATTATGAATACTGATTTCGCACTAAATCTGTTCTTGCAGAGATGAGCACAAATTTATCAAATGTTAAGTTAAGTACGCAATGTGATAATTATGTATGAACACTGATTTCGCACTAGATCTGTTCTTGCAGAGAAGAGCACAAATTGTTCAAATGTTAAGTTAAGCACGCAATGAGATATCAATTATATCTGTTCTGGAAGAGGGGAGCACAAATTGTTAACTTGTTACTTTGTTCTGAAAAACAAGCACGCAATGTGATAACTAAAGTTCATTCACATGTAAAGTTTGTCATTGAAGCATTGTTTTATTTCATCATTGTTATGAATGTTTTCATGGTTATTAAAACATTTTGCAGTGTTGTTTCAGTATCTACTTCTTATATCTCATGACGCAAACTTGATGTATGCTGGCAGGGATAATCCTTGGGGGGGGGGGGGGGGGCATTGTAAAATTATGAGAAAACTGTTCGAGATAGGAGAAATCTGACTTCAAATATGAAAGGGTCCTCTATATAACCTATCCAAATATTTATTTAGTTTTGGTCTAGGACCCCAAGTAAGAGTTCATCGGCCCCTCAATTTGGCTAAATGGCCCCTTATTTTTTCAAATGGCCCCTCTATTTTGTCAATTTTATATACATTTAATAAGAGAGGGGAAATTGGCCCATTTAAATGGCCCCTGCCTTTACAATTCCAGATTATTCCCTGTGCAGGAAGATTGTTCTAAATAAAAAATAAGTTGGAACAGGGAGGTAACTCTTAGTTTTAAGGAAAGACACAGTTCTGACATGTATCTTTTTTATTAGTATTGCGAGTTACTGTGCGGATGTATCGAAAGATGAAAGTGTAGTTACTGTAACTATATTTCCGGAAAAGTCCCCCTTTACTTCCGCAAGGGTAGTATATTGAATTCAAAATTATACATATATCTATGACAATACTAAGTATTATTGTGTGAAAATCTCTTTAATCCTTTTGATATATAGAGTAGGCAAGTTGATACCTTATAATATTTATGACAGAAGTTGATAATTCGAGCAGATTTCATCTGATATATAACTTACTCACAAACGGTGTACTTTCAGTATAAATGAAACCTTTTGTTCAAGTTTCTTAATTGTTTTGCATAGGCACTTGCACATCTTCTTTTTTTCGCAATTAATTCAAAGCTTAACCATAGATTTATCAAATGTGCAAGTTTTGAAATAAAACGTAGTAAATGTTCAACTTATACCTGTTATACTTTGGTCAATATTTGCTATTTAAAGCAAAATCACGCAAGCAAATACGTAACCATGTCATGTAACAAGAAGCAAGTTTATGGCATACCGTATAACCAGGAATTTCGCGATATACTATTATTTGCTAAATTCGCAAGTTATTTGATATCGCGAAAATATATTCACGGTAAAAATTGTCTTTGAAAAGGTATATCATTAATTTGTACATCAGTTATATTTTGTTCTTATTACTAGTATACATGTGCCACTTTTCACCTCCTTCTGATTTAACGTTACGAGAAGTGAATTGAGTGTATTCTTATGATAGACCTAACTAAAAAATTCAATAATTAAAGGTACACAACAGTAACATCATGTTTTCATATCTGTGTGTAAGTTAGTAATAGCGAACAATTGTACTCGCGAAAATAAAGACACCCTATTTTACCGTAAAATCGCGATTTTTGATACTCGCGAAAATTTCTGGTTATACGGTATTAACTGATATTCAACATATATATGGCTTCCAAGAGAAATATTCTGAGCCGACGCACCTGCTGCATAGAATTGCACGAAACTTTAATGCAGGAAGCAAGATTTTAAGTCCTCAACAACGTCTAGAAGGCAAAGTTTGTACTTGACCGAACGAATAATATATTCATATAATTTCAAATAACGTTAGAGTAAATAAATAATATGAACAGAAGGTGTTTTACCAAGTTCAAGATTTTGCATCGAATTGGTCAATAAAACTGACTCCCTAGAGCTTTGGTTGGTTGATAATTTTAGCTCAACTGAGCGAAGCTCAAGTGAGCTATTGTCATAGCGCGACGTCCGTCGCCCGTTCGTCGTCCATCCGGCGTAAACGTTTTACATTTTCAACTTCTGCAACCGCTGCACAGAATTTCACGAAACCTTATAGGAACAAGTACTAAAGGTCTTCTACAAAATTTGTGCTTTTTCGTGCTGATCGGACAACAAATATGGCCGCCGATGGATCTGATTGTCTGACGCATTTTCGACTTTTCTTCTGCAACCGCTGCGCAGGATTTCACGAAACCTTACAAGAAGCAAGAACTCAAGGTCCCCTACCAAGTTTGTGTTTTTCTTGCCGATCGGTCAACAAATATGGCCGCCGTGGGCTCTAATTGGCTATCGCATGTTTGACTTCTCCTCTGCAACCACCGCACAGAATTTCACGAAACATTACAGGAAACTCAAGGTCCTCTACCAATGAGTTAAAGAAGATCCTGACGATAATCTCAACAGCACTTACAATAGAGCGCAAAATTTAACATCGACCGACCCCTAGCAAGCCAGAGGTGGGACCAGGTGCCCGGGAGAGTAAGCATCCCCTAATGGCTAGCCGCACTCGCCGTCGATGTTTTTGAAGCATGAAAATGAAAATATATAATTCATGCACTGTCCGACGCCATGTCTATATAGAAAGTGCTATGGCGACAATTATGTCAGGGAAGTATATTCAAAACACTTACTGTCAAACCTCTCGCGGGGAACTTTTTTACAAGCTCCACACGGCAAAGGGCATAAGTGTGACACAAGTTTGTGTTTTTCGTGCCGATCGGTCAACAAATATGGCTGTAAAGGGCTCTGATTGGCTGACGCATTTTCGACTTCTCCTCTGCAACCGCTGCACAGGATTTCACGAAACCTTACAGAAAGCAAGTACTCAAGGTCCTCTACCAAGTTTGTGTTTTTCGTACCGATCGGTCAACAAATATGGCTGCCATGGGCTCTAATTGGCTGACGCATTTTCGACTTTTCCTCTGCAATCGCTGCTCAGAAGTTCAAGAAACCTTACAGGAAGTAAGTACTCAAGGTCCTGTACCAAGTATGTGTTTTGTTGTCGCTTTGGTCAAGCGGATAGGGCATTGGGCTAGTAATCTTATTATTGCTGGTTCTATTCTTGCTAGGACCATGGGTCTCTGACATGTACTCTTCAATGTTCTGTTTTCTATATACGCATTTTCGACTTCTCCTCTTCAACCGCTGCTCAGAATTTCAAGAAACCTTACAGGAAGTAAGTACTCAAGGTCCTCTACCAAGTTTATGTTTTTCGTGCCTAGTAGTCAACAAATATGGCGGCCAAGGATTTTTGATTTGCTGACGCTTTTTGACTTTCCCTTTGCAACCGCGACACAGAATTCCAAAAAAAAAATAAAATCTTTCAGGAAGCAAGTACTCAAGGTCATGCACCAAGTTTGTGCTTTGTTGTTGCTGTGGTCTAGGGGATAGGACATCGGGCTAGTGATCTTATTATTGCTGGTTCGATTCTTTCTAGGACCACGGCTAGGATCATGGGTCGCTATACTCTTCAATATTCTGTGTTTATATACAAAAATGTCCTTGTCTATGTATTGTTTACGTGTTTGTGGTGTTTTTAAAAAAGATTGTAATTAAAACCCCCCAAAAGTTTTTGTTTTTCATGCCGGTCGCTCAACAAATATAAAGGCTGATTGGCTGACTTTTGACATCTCCAAAACTGATGCTCATACTTTTACAAAACCTGAGCCTCCACCAAATCGTCAATTACTATTCTTTTGTTTGCAACTCACGTGAGCAATGTGGCCCCCCTTGGGCCTCTTTTTTTTTGTGCCGATCGGTCATCAAATATGGATGCCGAGTGATCCGATCGGCTGACGCATTTTTGACTTCTCGTCTTCAATCCCAGCACAGAATTTAACGACATCTTACAGGAAGCAAGGACTCCTGGTCCTCTATCAAGTTTGTGTTTTCCATGCCATGCCGATCGGTCAATAGATATGTCCACCAAGGGCTCTGTCTGGCTGATGCATTTTCGACTTTCCTTCTGCAACCACTGCACAGAATTTCACGACATCTTACAGGAAGCAAGTACTCAAGGTCATCTACCAAGTTTGTGTTTTTCATGCCGATCGGTCAACAAATATGGCTGCCGAGGGATCTGATTGGCTGACGCATTTTTGACTTCTCCTCTGCAACCGCTGCACAGAATTTCACCTTCGACCTTACAGGAAGCAAGTACTCAAGGTCCTTTATAAAGTTTGTGTTTTTCGTGCTGATCGGTCAACAAATATGGCCGCCGATGGATCTAATTGGCCTAAGCATTTTCAACTTCTCTTCTGCAATCGCTGCAAAGGATTTCACCAAACCTTCCAGGAAGGAAGTACTGAAGGTTCTCTACCAAGTTTGTGGTTTTCGTGCCTATCGGTCAACAAATATGGCTGCCGAGGGATCTGATTGGCTGACTCATTTTCGATTTCTCCTCTGCAGAGAATTCCATGAAGCCTTACAGGAAGCAAGTACTCAAGGTCCCCTACCATTTGTGTGTTTTTATTGCTGATCGGTCAACAAATATGGCCGCCAAGGTCCATGATTGACGCATTTTCGACTTCTCCTGTGCAACTGTTGCTAAGAATTTCACGAAGCCTTACAGGAAGCAAGTACTCAATGTCCTCTACCATGCTTGCGTTTTTGTACCGATCTGTCAATAGAATTAATATGGCCACCGAGGACTCTGATTGGCTGACGCATTTCCGACTTCTCTGCAACTGCTGCACATAATTTTTTCAGAACCTTGCAAGAAGCAAGTAATTCAGTTCCTCTACCAAGCTTGTGGTTTTCTTGCTTATCGGTCAACAAATATGGCCGCGGGTGCTCTGATTAGCTGACTTATTTTCGACTCCTCTGTGACCGCTTCACAGAATTTCATAAAACTTGCATGAAGAAAGTACACACTGTCCTCTGCCAAATATGTGTTTATAACGTGCCGATTGGTCAACAAATATAGTTGCCAAGGGCTCTGATTGGCCTCTGCAACCACTGCATGGAATTTCACGAAAATTACAGGAAGCAAGTATATAAGGTCCTCTATCAAATTTATCTTTTTAGCTCACCTGAGCGAAGCTCAAGTGAACTATTGTCTTAGCGCGGCGTCCGTTGTCTGTCGTTCGGCGTCCGTCGTCTGTCGTTAACTTTTTAACATTTTCGACTTCTCTGAAAACGCTGCACAGAATTTCACGAAACTTTACAGGAAGCAAGTATGACAGAAGTTGATAATTCGAGCAGATTTCATCTTATATATAACTTATTCACAAACGGTTTACTTTCAGTATAAATGAAACCTTTTTGTTCAAGTTTCTTAGTTGTTTTGTATAGGCACGTGCACTTCTTCTGTTTTCGCAATTAATTCAAAGCTTAACTATAGATTTATCAAATGTGCAAGGTTTGAAGTAAAACGTAGTAAATGTTCAACTTATACCTGTTATACTTTGGTCAATATTTGCTATTTAAAGCAAAATCACGCAAGCAAATACGTAACCATTTCATATAACAAGAAGCAAGTTTATGGCATACCGCATAACCAGGAATTTCGCGATATACTATTATTCGCTAAATTCGCAAGTAATTTGATATCGCGAAAATATATTCACGGTAAAATTGTCTTTGAAAAGGTATATCATAAATTTGTACATCAGTTATATTTTGTTCTTATTACTAGTATACATGAGCCACTTTTCACCTTCTTCTGATTTAACGTTACGAGAAGTGAATTGAGTGTATTCTTATGATAGACCTAACTAAAAAATTCAACAATTAAAGGTACACAACAGTAACATCATGTTTTCATCTTTGTGTGTAAGTTAGTAATAGCGAACAAATAAAGACACCCTATTTTACCGTAAAATCGCGATTTTTGATACTCGCGAAAATTTCTGGTTATACGGTACATGTATTAACTGATATTCAACATATATATGGCTTCCAAGAGAAATATTCTGAGCCGACGCACCTGCTGCATAGAATTTCACGAAACTTTAATGCAGGAAGCAATATTTTAAGTCCTCAACAACGTCTAGAAGGCAAAGTTTGTACTTGTCCGAACTAATAATATATTCATATAATTTCAAATAACATTAAGAGTAAATAAATAATATGAACAGAAGGTGTTTTAGCAAGTTCAAGATTTTGCATCGAATTGGTCAATAAAAATGACTCTCTAGATCTTTGGTTGGTTGATATTTTTAGCTCAACTGAGCGAAGCTCAAGTGAGCTATTGTCAAAAAGCGACGTCCGTCGCCCGTCCGTCGTCCATCCGGCGTAAACATTTTACATTTTCAACTTCTGCAACCGCTGCACAGAATTTCACGAAACCTTATAGGAACAAGTACTAAAGGTCTTCTACCAAATTTGTGCTTTTTCGTGCTGATCGGACAACAAATATGGCCGCCGATGGATCTGATTGTCTGACGCATTTTCGACTTTTCTTCTGCAACCGCTGCGCAGGATTTCACGAAACCTTACAGGAAGCAAGAACTCAAGGTCCCCTACCAAGTTTGTGTTTTTCCTGCCGATCGGTCAACAAATATGGCCGCCGTGGGCTCTAATTGGCTATCGCATGTTTGACTTCTCCTCTGCAACCACCGCACAGAATTTCACGAAACCTTACAGGAAGCAAAAACTCAAGGTCCTCTACCAATGAGTTAAAGAAGATCCTGACGATAATCTCAACAGCACTTACAATAGAGCGCAAAATTAAACATCGACGGACCCCTAGCAAGCCAGAGGTGGGACCAGGTGCCCGGGAGGAGTAAGCATCCCCTGTTGGCTAGCCGCACTCACCGTCGATGTTTATGAAGCATGAAAATAAAAATATGTATAATTCATGCACTGTCCGACGCCATGTCTATATAGAAAGTGCTATGGCGACAATTATGTCAGGGAAGTATATTCAAAACACTTACTGTCAAACCTCTCGCGGGGAACTTTTTTACAAGCTCCACACGGCAAAGGGCATAAGTGTGACACAAATTTGTGTTTTTCGTGCCGATCGGTCAACAAATATGGCTGCCAAGGGCTCTGATTGGCTGACGCATATTCGACTTCTCCTCTGCAACTGCTGCACAGGATTTCACGAAACCTTACAGAAAGCAAGTACTCAAGGTCCTCTACCAAGTTTGTGTTTTTCGTGCCGATCGGTCAACAAATATGGCTGCCATGGGCTCTAATTGCCAGACGTATTTTCGACTTTTCATCTGCAATCACTGCTCAGAAGTTCAAGAAACTTTACAGGAAGTAAGTACTCAAGGTCCTGTACCAAGTATGTGTTTTGTTGTCGCTTTGGTCAAGCGGATAGGGCGTTGGGCTAGTAATCTTATTATTGCTGGTTCTAATATGTACTCTTCAACGTTCTGTTTTTTATATAGGCATTTTCGACTTTTCCTCTTCAACCGCTGCTCAGAATTTCAAGAAACCTTACAGGAAGTAAGTACTAAAGGTCCTCTACCAAGTTTATGTTTTTCGTGCCTAGTAGTCAACAAATATGGCGGCCAAGGATTTTTGATTTACTGACGCTTTTTGACTTTCCCTTTGCAACCGCGACACAGAATTTCAAAAAAAATCTCACAGGAAGCAAGTACTCGAGGTCATGCACCATGTTTGTGCTTTGTTGTTGCTGTGGTCTAGGGGACTGGACATCGGGCTAGTGATCTTATTATTGCTGGTTCGATTCTTTCTAGGACCGCGGCTAGGATCATGGGTCGCTGTCATGTACTCTTCAATGTTCTGTGTTTATATACAAAAATGTCCTTCTCTATGTATTGTTTACGTGTTTGTGGTGTTTTTAAAAAAATTGTAATTAAAACCCCCAAAAAGTTTTTGTTTTTCATGCCGATCGCTCAACAAATATAAAGGCTGATTGGCTGACTTTTGACATCTCCAAAACTGATGCTCATAGTTTTACAAAACCTTTAAGGAAGAAAGAGCCTCCACCAAATCGTCCACTACTATTCTTTTGTTTGCAACACATGTGAGCAATGTGGCCCCCTTGGGCCTCTTTTTTGTGCCGATCGGTCATCAAATATGGATGGCGAGGGATCCGATCGGCTGACGCATTTTCGACTTCTCGTCTTCAATCCCAGGACAGAATTTAACGACATCTTACAGGAAGCAAGGACTCCTGGTCCTCCATCAAGTTTGTGTTTTCCATGCCATGCCGATCGGTCAATAGATATGTCCGCCAAGGGCTCTGATTGGCTGATGCATTTTCGACTTTCCTTCTGCAACCACTGCACAGAATTTCACGAAACCTTACGGGAAGCAAGTACTCAAGGTCATCTACCAAGCTTGTGTTTTTCGTGCCGATCGGTCAACAATTATGGCTGCCGAGGGATCTGATTGGCTGACGCATTTTTGACTTCTCCTCTGCAACCGCTGCACAGAATTTCACCTTCGACCTTACAGGAAGCAAGTACTCAAGGTCCTTTATCAAGTTTGTGTTTTTCGTGCTGATCGGTCAACAAATATGGCCGCCGATGGATCTGATTGGCCTACGCATTTTCGACTTCTCTTCAGCAATCGCTGCAAAGGATTTCACTAAACCTTCCAGGAAGGAAGTACTGAAGGTTCTCTACCAAGTTTGTGTTTTTCGTGCCGATCGGTCAACAAATATGGCTGCCGAGGGATCTGATTGGCTGACTCATTTTCGACTTCTCCTCTGCAGAGAATTTCATGAAGCCTTACAGGAAGCAAGTACTCAAGGTCCCCTACCAAGTGTGTGTTTTTAGTGCTGATCGGTCAACAAATATGGCCGCCAAGGGCCATGATTGACTGACGCATTTTCGACTTCTCCTGTGCAATTGTTGCTAAGAATTTCACGAAGCCTTACAGGAAGCAAGTACTCAATGTCCTCTACCATGCGTGCGTTTTTGTACCGATCTGTCAATAAAATTAATATGGCCACCGAGGGCTCTGATTGGCTGACGCATTTTCGACTTCTCTGCAACTGCTGCACATAATTTTTTCAAAAACTTGCAAGAAGCAAGTACTTCAGTTACTCTACCAAGTGTGTGGTTTTCTTGCTTATCGGTCAACAAATATGGCCGCGGGTGCTCTTATTAGCTGACTTATTTTCGACTGCTCTGTGACCGCTTCACAGAATTTCATGAAACTTACATGAAGAAAGTACACACTGTCCTCTGCCAAATATGTGTTTATAACGTGCCGATTGGTCAACAAATATAGTTGCCAAGAGCTCTGATTGGCCTCTGCAACCACTGCATAGAATTTCACGAAAATTACAGGAAGCAAGTATATAAGGTCCTCTAGCAAATTTATCTTTTTAGCTCACCTGAGCGAAGCTCAAGTGAACTATTGTCATAGCGCGGCGTCCGTCGTCTGTCGTTCGGCGTCCGTCGTCTGTCGTTAACTTTTTAACATTTTCGACTTCTCTGAAAACGCTGCACAGAATTTCACGAAACTTTACAGGAAGCAAGTACTCAATGCCTTTTACACAGTCTGTGTTTTTCGAGCCGATCGGAAATTCAAGATGGCCGCCACAGGCTCTGATTGGCTGACACATTTTCGACTTCTCTTCTAAAACCGCTGCAAAGAATTTCATGAAACTTCACAGGAAGCAAGTATTCAATGCCATTTACCAAGTTTGTAATTTTCGAGCCGATCGGAAATTCAAGGTGGCCGCCATAGGATCTGATTGGCTGACACATTTTCGACTTCTCTTTTGAAACCGCTTCAAAGAATTTCATGAAACTTCACAGGAAGCAAGTACTAAATCCAAGATTGCCACAACAAGGTCTGATAAGCTGACACATTTTTGAATTCTTCTGTGAAACCGCTGCACAGAATTTCACGAAACCACACATGAAGCAAGTACTCATTGCCCTCTACCAAGTTTGTGTTTTTCGAGCCGATGGGAAATCAAAGATGGCTGCCACAAGCTCTGATTGGCTGACACATTATCGACTTCTCCTCTGACACCGATGCACAAAATCTATCGAAACTTCACAAAATGCAAAAACCCAATGCCTTCTACCATGTTTGTGTTTTTTTCAGCCGATCGAAAATCCAAGATGGCTGACACAAGCTCTGATTGGCTGACACATTGTCGACTTCTCCTCCTCTTAAACCGCTGCACAGAATCTCTCGAAACTTCAACGGAAGCAAGTACATTGTACTTAATGCCTTCTACCAAGTTTGTGTTTTTCGAGCCGATCGGAAATCCAAGATGGCTGCCACAGGCTCCGATTGGCTGACACATTTTCGACTTCTCCTCTGAAACAGCGGCCTAGAATCTTTCAAAACTTCACAGGAAGCAAGAACTCAATATCCTTTACCAAGTTTGTATTTTTCGAGCCGATCGAAAATCCAAGATGGCCGCAACAGGATCTGATTGACAAACACATTTTCGACTTTTCCGCTGAAACCGCTGCACAATTCACAAAACTTCACAGGTAGCAAGTACTCTTTGTCCTCTACCAAAGCCGATGGGAAATATAAGATGGCTGCCACAAGCTCTGATTGGCTGACACATTTTCGACTTCTCCTCTAAAACCGCTGCACAGAATCTATCGAAACTTCACAAAATGCAGTAACTCAATGCCTTCTACCAAGTTTGTGTTTTTTTAGCCGATCGGAAATCCAAGATGGCTGCCACAAGCTCTGATTGGCTGACAAATTTTTTACTTTTCCTCTGAAACCGCTGCACAGAATTTCTCAAAACTTCAAAGGAAGCAAGTACTCAATGCCCTGTACCAAGTTTGTGTTTTTCGAGCCAATCGAAAATCCAAGAGGGCCACCACATGCCATGATTGGTTGAAACATTTTCGACTTTTCCTCTAAAACGCTGCACAGAATTTCACTAAATTGCCCTGGAAGCAATAACTCAATGCCCTCTCCCAAGTTTATGTTTTTCGAGCCGATCAGAAATCTAAGATGGCCACAACAGGCTCTGATTGGCTGACACATTTTTGATTTCTCCTTTGAAAACTCTGCACTCTCTCGAAACTTCAGTGCTCTCTACCAAGTTTGTGTTTTTCCATCCAATCAGAAATCCAAGATGGCCACCCCTGGCTCTGATTTGCTAACACATTTTCATTTTTACCTATGAAAACGCTGCACATTATTTCACGAAACTTCACTGGAAGCAAGTACTCATTGCCCTCTAGCAAGTTTCTTTTTTTTGAGCCGGTGGGAAATCCAAGATGGCTGCCACAAGCTCTGATTGGCTGACACATTTTCGACTTCTCCTCTGAAACCGCTGCACAGAATCTATCGAAACTTCACAGAATGCAAGAACGCAATGCCTTCTACTAAGTTTGTGTTTTTCTAGGCAAACGGAAATCCAAGATGGCCGCCAGATGCTCTGATTGACAAACACATTTTCGACTTCTCCTCTGCAACTGCTGCACACTTCACGAAACTTCACAGGTAGCAAGTACTCTTTGTCCTCTACCAAGTTTGTGTTTTTCAAGCCGATCGGAAATCCAAGGTGGCCGCCACAGACCCTGATTGGTTGACACATTTTCGACTTCTCCTCTGAAACCGCTGCATGGAATTTCTTCAAACTTCACAGGAAGCAAGTACTCAAAGTCCTCTACCATGTTTGTGTTTTCGAGCTGATGGGAAATCCAAGATGTCCTCCATAGGCTCTATTTGTATGTCAAATTTTTGACTTATCCTCTTAAACTACTTCACAGACTTTCACCAAACTTTACAGGTAGCAAGTACATATTGTCCCTCTCAATGCTTCACTAAAAGCTATTTCCTTCAGGTCTTATACTGACTTTGATTAAGAACATTCATTTTCTCCTCAGGTGAGCGATGTGGCCCCCATGGGCCTCTTGTTTTTGTGCCGATCGGTCAATTTAAGAAAAGAAATACTCGAGGGCCTCCTACAAATTGTCCATTATCATTCTTTTGTCTACGTCTCGGGTGAGCGATGTGACCCCCTTGCTTACCTGAATGAGCGAAGCTCCAGTGATATATTGTTATAGCGCGCCACCCGTCGTCCGACAGGCGTTCGTCCGGCGTAACTTTTTTTTACATTTTCGACATCTCTGAAACTACTGCACAGAATTTCATGAAATCTTACAGGAAGCAAGTACTACCGGTAAAAGAAAGGAGGGGATCTCTAACAACAGTCGGTTGCAGCTCCCATAGCAAAACCCCAAACACCTATTGCAAATTAAGTACAGAGCAGACACCCACAGAAAGAGATGCAAAAGTTACAAGGAACATCAACTCACATACCATAGAAACACGAAACACAAACGACCACATATAAATCAACGAGATCAATGAGTAACCGACTTAGGATGGTCATCTGCCACCCAAAAAGCAGACGATGTGGTTATCCTATTACCAAGAGGTCTCAAAGAACGCACAGTTGCTGTGTAAAATAACTTCCTCACTGTAAGTTTTTGGACATAATTTTCACACTCTTTGGCAATGTCACATTGTTTGGATTGAGGAATACCGACGAGGGCTACGTATCCGAAACGTGCATGTCTTGTCCATGTTGAAAATTTTTTCTGTTCTTAAATGATGCTATTTATTTACGACCTCATGTATGTTATCAACCGAAGAGTCCGGTCGACTTAAATTCAGAGAAGAAGTTCGGGGCCCTGTCTTCTCTTAAGAGGTTTGGACAGGGCCCGTAATGGATTCCCGTCTTCACAGTGATTCGGAATGCAAGTCTTAAGAATGCGCTGGTACAAGATTGTAGATCGGTCAAGTACCAAGCTTAGTGTCCTTCTTGTGACATTAGGATCATATTGATGGTTATGTTGTCTACATTTGATCCTTCTTATTTAGTTAATCATGTCACCTTAAAATGAAGGCTTTGAAATACCCAAAGCAATATACTCTGTTGCCTGTATGGATCCGCATCTCAAAAAAGAATTGACAATATTTTTTGTAGAATTTCCAGAAAGTCTTTACTAGTTTGTAAAAGCAGAAGGCGTATGAAGAACAGCCAATTCTCTGACGGCTGTAGCGAGCTGATGCATGTAGTCAACGAAGGAGTCCGAATGTAATTCAGAGGGGACAGGTGGTAGGGGCCCTGTCTTCTCTAGGGAAGTTTGGACAGGGCCCATCATTGAGTCCTATCGACACAGTCAGAGCGCAATTCTTAAAAATATGCTGTTTCGATGGTAGTTTTGTCTACCTTTAATCCTTCGTATTCATTGATAATGTCACCATAAAGTCAGGTTGTGGTATTTAAGTTTTATAGTCTGTTGCTTGTATGGGTCCGGATTTCAAAGGAAGTTAACAATGACTTTTTTGTAAAATTTCCGGAAAGTCTTTAAAGGTCATCTACCAAGTTTCAGTTTTTCGTGCCGATATGTCAACAAATATGGTAACCGAGGACTCTTAGTGGCTAACAAATTTTCAAGATCCCCCCTTCAACCGCTGCACATAATTTCAATTTTTGTTTCAACATACAATTCGTTTTTCCGATAGCATATATTCTGTTGAGTATTGTAACACATTGTAAAATCTGTACCACGATGTTTGGAAGGTATTATGTATATGTGAAGTGTGCATGGCTAAAATAGGAAAAGGAGATTTTTATAACCCTGTAGGTATTTGTCTTTTAGTGAAGCACGGATGCCTAAAACAACAACATCTGAAATGCCTGTTTCTTTTCTCTTTAACCTTTTGTAGGCTCGACAGCTCTTATATATAGATAATTGTCGAAACCTACACTTTACAGTGGCGGCAATGATGACAACTCGAAGTAACATACTGCACTTGTTCAGGAGAGCGGGAAGTGTAGGTTTAGACTCGAGTCTGCGTATTTAGATTAATGGCGGCTTAATGCATGAACAATCAAAGGAACGTAGGTTACGATCGTCAAGAAATGTATCTGTAGAAAATACTTTAACTGCAGCTTAATGTTAAAATCCTATTGACATTTATGGGATCGAGAGGGTAAAAAGAAGCATGGCGTTAAAACATAAGAGCTGTCTTGACTGAAGGAAAAGTTAAAGAGAAGAAGATGGGGTTTACTGCTGCCTGTGATCTAGCCTACCGTGGCTGTCAGGTTTCTTCTTTGTTCATCGGCTTCATCATCAAACAATTAGTTCCTTTTAATTTTAAGTATGTCTCTCCGTTATTCAGCGAGAAAATTCAAACAAAATTTAGGTTACAAAAGGAGAGAAATCCGCCTTAAAGGACGTGCTTCAATTTGTGGATTTACCAGAGGGTAAGACATCAGGAGTATCTGGGGCATTGGGCGGTTAAATCTTGTTGCGTCGCTAAAACAAAGGAGGGGATCTCTAACAACACCACAGCATTGCAAAACCCCAAAACAACCAATGCAAAAACACAGAGCAGACAAGCACAGAAAGAGACGCAAAAGGGACAAGGAACACCAACGCACAACACAGAAACATCACACACAAAGGACTACACATAAACAAACGAGACCAATGGGCAACCGGTGCCGACTTAGGATGGCCATCTGCCACGAAAATAGCAGAAGGTGTGGATTACATGTGGACATCCCTCCCACTTTTCCAACTACTCAGACATCTCGAAAAACGTTCAATTGTGGTGTAAAACAACCTTCTCACTGTCAGATGACCACATATAAACACGACCGCAAAACACAGGGGCCCAAGCAAAGGGAATACGTAATACAATCCGTGCTCTGCCGACTATAGCGAGCTCATGTATGTTATTACCCGAGGAGGCCTACTAACATTCAGAGATGACATGTGGTCGGGGCCGTGTCTTCTCTAAAGAGGTTTGGACAGGGCCTGTCATGGAGTCCCGTCAGTCAGTCAGAATTCAAGTTTAAGAATACTATAGATTGGTCAAGTACCAAGCCAAGTGTCCGTCTGGTGACATGATCATATCCACGGTATAAATAACACACAAGATGACGCGGCAGAGCGGAGAACGTATATTGCAGCAGACGAATTTTTACACAATATTAATGATGTACCGATGAACGTCTTGAATCAGAGTACAATATGATATAACTAGATTATTAAAAGCATAATTATACATGTGTTAACTTAGCTGTCTTAAAAATGTTATTTTTAAGAAGACAGATGTTGATAAGTTTCTACATAATAATCTACAATGTATAATGGAAGCTGGAATTTAGGACTGTGCAAAATTTCATTTCGTCGAGTATATCACAACAATGTCAACATAAAATCCATTGTTATCCATTTTGTGGTGGCATGTACATCGAGACAATCACCGAATTTGACAGGTTTCCATGGAGACGCTGACTGCCTGGGCACCTGGTCTTACATGTACTTCGGAATGTTTTTCATTTCGGTGTTATATAGTAGTTCCCCCCATAGTAGCCCCCCCCCTCGGAAAAAAAAACTGCTATATAGTAGATTTACCCCATGGCGGAAAAAACGTGCTATATAGTAGTCTTTCCTCCATAGCAGATTTTTTCTCCTACCGTTACTTGTTTAGATTTTATCTTTTTTATAATTTTGCGTTCAATAGATTTTTTCGATGTCGAAATGCTCATTTAGTATATATTATATGTCTGTGTATTTGTCTGTACGTCTATTTGTTCGTGTCTGTCTTTATATCCCGCTGTTGCGACGGGTGTTGCATGCAATAAGGAGACGCTGACTCTCCCAGGGCACCTGGTCTTACTTCGGAATTTTGTTTTTTTCGAGGTTCCTGTGGTAAATCTAATGATTTTGCCTTGCCTTCTCGACAATGAGACTGAATAACTGATGGGTACTTCTGTAATGTTTATCTTTATGTCTTCCCTTTCCTTTCTTCCTTCCTATAAATAATTTTGTTTTCTTGTCTGTCTGTCTGTCTGTCTGTCTGTCTGTCTGTCTGTCTGTCTGTCTGTCTGTCTGTGTGTATGTCTGTCTGTCTGAGAGTGCATCTGTGCTTTTGTGTGTTTGATTGTATCTGTCTGTCGTGACTGTCTGTAAGTCTGTTTGTCTCTATGTCTTGGTGTATCTGTCTGTGTCCGTCTATTAGTGTTGTTTATCTGTATCTGGGTGAGTGCCTCTGTATATCTTTCTTTGTGTCTGTGTTTGTTTGCCTTTCTTTCCGCAAATCGTTCAGGGTGTGTCTATCTATCTTTACGACTGTCTTTGTGACTGTCTGTATTTGTGTTTGTTTATCTTCGTGTTTTCTGTCAGTCTGTCACTGTGTCTGTCATCCTCTTTATCTCTACGTGCTTGTCTGTTGGTCTCTGTGTTTGTCTGTCTTTGTGACCCTTTATTCATGTGTCTTAGTGTACTTTTATTTATGTACATGTTTATGTGTCTATGAACGACTGTCTGTGTGTCTTTAAGTGTCTGTCTGTGTGTCTGTCTGCATATGTCTAACTATTTGTCTGATTTACTGTTTATCTGCCTCTCTCTTTGATTTCTATATATCTGTTTGCCTTTCTGTCAGTCAGACTGTCTGTTTTTTAATGATTCTAAATCAAAATTAGCCCAAGGTTAAATGTGTGGGTAAAACTTAAACCTTTAAGTTAAGGCCAATCCTCAAGGTTAATGTAAATTCCTGAAATTTATCAAGTCTTTATTTGGTGAAGTTTATACATGTATGTCAATGTTATATTTCATAAAATTTTGGTACAATTAAGTGTAACGCAATAGGTCAAGGTCAAATCTCAAGATCAAGGGTTATATCTGAAATCAGGTCAACCTGTTTAGATATATCGCCAAGTTTAAAGTAGATTGTACCTCTGGTCTAAAATCTGGGAAAACTATTCATGGATACCCCATATTTTCGTCTCATATTATTGCACATTGGGTTAAGCAAATGCATGTTTCAAATATATTTTCAACGCATTCTAAAATTTCTGTTATCAAAATTTCTTGAAATTTCTAAAACGTGGGTCCTGTAGCATCATATCCCACCCCTCCTGCTACGTCTTTCGGTACGCTTTTTCGACATAGTAGCTTTCATACTTTTTTGGCATATTACATTGTTTAGATTTGAGATTTACTGACGAGGGTTGAGTACCCGAAACGTGCATGTCTGGTCCATGTTGCTAATTTATCTGTTCTTAAATGATGCTATTCATTATGAAGACGTTTTCATTTATACCACTTGGTGAGTGTCACTGCTGGTGGACCAGGAGTCCCCGAGGGCACATGTAGCCAAGTCGATCAATTTCGGTTGATAGTTTCTTCAACACATTCTAAAATGTCTGGTCCATGTTGCTAATTTATCTGTTCTTAAATGATGCTATTCAATATGAAGACGTTTACATTTGTTACGAAATATGTATATACAATGTAAAAATGTGATTTGTGAGATTTTTCCTCGGGGTGTAATGTATAAGTTGGGGTCGTTTGATATAAAATGTTCAAATATTATAAGCACGGAAATTCCCAAAACGTAATCATAGGGAGAATATATGCTCTATGTGAAGGTCCATGTTTGGATTTAGAGTATTATTTTCGTGCTTTTTTATACCCCCCGGAATCAAATATTAGGGGGCATATAGTTTTTGGCCTGTCCGACTGTTTGTCTCGTTGTCTGTTAGTCTGTTTGTCTGTCTGTCTGTTTGTTCGAAAATCTTTATCATTGGACATAACTTTTGAAAGGGAACTGATAGGGCTTTAATATTTCACATGTGTATTCCTTGTCACAAGATTTTTCCATTGATACCAAAAGCTTTGAACCCAATGACTCTTACCTTGACCTTTCACATACATGTATTTAACAGAAAATAGTGTTTATGCTAACAAAGATGCCACGGGGGGCATTTGTGTATCACGAACACAGGCTTTGTTACAACATGGATTTAAATCAAATTCCGGAATTCATTCGAGGTGGGGGAGGGGGTAAATGGATATACAGAAGTTTTTCCCCGGGGAAAAATCTACTATAACATAGGGGAAAGTCTACTATATAGCAGAATTTCCCCCAGGGGGAAAACTACTACTTAGTAGATTTTCCGGGGTGAAAAGCCTCTATTTAGCCATTTTTCCGATGAGTTTTTAGATTCAATATTTTCATCAAATTGAAACAAATGTAAAGACAGAACTTTCTTATATGGTAAGAATTGTTTACTTGTATAAGCACAAATGCTGCATGATCATGTGTAAATTCCGCGTTGTCGGTATGACTCAGCATCCATTATAAACATCAACAGAGTAAGAAACGCTATTTGAAATCAAATAATTATCCTGCTCCATCTTTTAGAGTGACAATACTCAGTTAAATATCAATATAATTTCTTACATGTAGCCAAGTTCGATCATTTTCGGTTGATCGTTTCTTCTTGAAATTTCTAAAAAGTGGGTCCTGTAGCATCATATCCCACCCATCCTGCTACGTCTTTCGATACGCTTTTTCGACATAGTAACTTTCCTACTTTTTTGGCATATTACATTGTTTAGATTCGAGGATCACTGACGAGGGTTAAGTACCCGAAACGTGCATGTCTGTTCCACGTTGCCAATTTATCTGTTCTTAAATGATGCTATTCAGTTTGAAGACGTTTACATTCTACATATTTCATACATAAACGATTGAATGTCGTGTTCAGATGTATACCAAATTTCATGTGTAAATTTGGTCTTTACATGAGATTATTCAATATTTTTCATTTGCAATCTGAACGTGTCTAGAAATTTCATATTCGCCATCATTTTCCTGGGTTGGTGCTATTTATACCACAAGCTCGGCCTTTTAGACACCAACGAATACATTTTAGGTTTTTTATGTTTATGATTAGTGCTGGGTGTTAAGTGGATGGTTTGTGTTATTTTCCCCTTTTGTACCTCTTGCTGAAAGATTTCGTTTTGCTTTGGATGTTGCCACCGAGTCATGTTGAATACCTCTCATTTCTCTTACCTGAATTTGTCACATATCAAAGCCATATAGCATTCGGTTAAAAGATATTGCTTAAGTTGATTTATTTTATAAGAATGTCAATCACAGAGGTGAATATTTCCCTAAAAAAGTTATAAATGTTAAACGTCTTCAAATTCATTTTAGAATGCGTTGAAGAAACGATCAACCGAAATTGATCGAAATTGGCTACATGTGCCCTCGGGGACCCCTGGTCCACCAGCACTGACACTCACCAAGTGGTATAAATGTTAAACGTCTTCAAATTGAATAGCACATTTAAGAACAGATAAATCGACAGCATGAACCAGACATGCACATTTCAGTTACTTTACCCTCGTCAGTGATCGTCAAATCTAAACAATGTAATATGCCAAAAAAGTATGAAAGTTACTATGTTGAAAAGCGTACCGAAAGACGTGACAGGATTGGTGGGATATGATGCTAAAGGACCCACGTATTAGAAATTTCAAGAAATTTAGATCACAGAAATTTTAGAATGCGCTGATGAAACGTTAAAACCGAAATTGATCGAAATTGGCAACATCAGCAATGACACTTACCAAGTGGTATAAAGGTTAAACGTCTTCAAATATTCCAGCCAATGTTAAAATGATGAAAAATACGAGGGCTGATGGATATGTTTTGAGTCTCGGTTTGTTTTCAGGGTTACAGAAGGTATTCTGTTAATAGATTATCTCCAAAAAGGACAAAAAATCAATGGCACATACTATGCTTCACTTTTTTCACAGTTACGGGAAAGTATTAAACTTAAGCGCCGCGGATAGCTCACTAGTTAAAGGTGTGTTTTCCGCTCCTGCACAAGTCTGTCACTGCCATGGCTGCCATTCATGATTGTGGCTTTCATTTGATTGAACATCCGCATTATTCACCTGATCTTGCTCTATCAGACTTTCATTTATTCCCAAAACTGAAAGCAACTATTTCTGGCACCGACTTTCAGTCCGATGATGACGTCATACTTGCAGCGGATGACTTTCTGACCAGTAAAGATAATAAGGGGTTCTTCAAAAGTGGTATTGAGGCCCTTAAACAGCGGTGTCAAAAGTGTATAGATACTGAATGGGATTATGTAGAAAAATAATGCAAAATGTTTGATAAAATCCTTAAATACGAGAGTCGCAGCATATCAATCAGCCTTGAAACTTGAAAAAATTCAAAACAAACAACAGAATTGGATAAAGAAGATTCTGACGACAATCTCACAATAGAGCACCAAGTTGATCATCGACGGACCCCTAGCAATGGCAAATATGGATAATGCCCTATAAGCTAGCGGAGGGACCAGATTTCCGGGAGGAGTAAGCATCTCCTGTTTGACTAGCCGCAACCGCCGCCGATGTTCATGCACGAAAATGAAATAAAATTAATAATATGTAGAAAACATGTACTGTCTGAGAGCCTGTCTATATAAGAGTGCAAGGTTCTAGAGGTATGATAAAGATTCATTTCTTTAAGATTGACCATAGCTCAAGTCAAAAAATATTGTAAGCCTCTTTTAAATTTTGACCTTTACAAGCAATAGAGTATTTATGGTATTTAACAACCTGCCTTTTATGATAAACAAACTTGGAAAGATCAAAGGTATACAGCATAAAAACCAGCTTAATCAAACGTATTTCATACCGCAAATCTTATCTGAATGACACCGTAAGGAAGCTCAGCTTGACCAATGTACTGCCTTGTACTAGCACATTCTAGCACTCCGACATACGGTGACGACGGTACTCCATGATGGGCCCTGTCTAATCCACTTTAGAGATTACATGGCCCGATTTCCTGTTTCTCTGAACGTAAGTCGGACTCCTCGGGTGATAACATGCATGAGCTCGCTATAGCCCGCAGAGCTGTATTACTTAACCCCCCCCCCCATTACAGTTACAAATACACTGTGTTGCTTTTGTCCCTGCGTTTTGCCGTCGTGTTTGTATGGTCATCTTTTAGTGGGTGTTATTTGACACTACATTAGCGTTCGTCCATACCTTTGGGTAACCGGAAAAAAAGAAGGCTGTGTGTACGTTATCCAGATAAACACACACACAATTTGCTACGTGCGTAGCAAATGTCCGTCCTTAGACGACAACGGTTGCCTATTGGCCTCGTTGGTTTATATGTAATCTTTTGTTTTTCATGTTTCTATGGCGTATGTCCGTTTTGCGTTTGTTGCTCTGCTCTGTGTTTTCACTGTTTTATGTTTCTATCTTGTGCGTTGACGTTCCTTGTCCCTTTTTGTGCTTTCTGTGTTTGCCTGCTCTGTGTCTTTGCATAGGGTGTTTTCGTGTTTTGCTGTGGTTGCTGCAACCGTGCCCGGTTGGAAATTTCCTCCGTCCTTTTGCATTAGACATGTGACTTGATTTGTGACATATCAAATTAAAGCTACGGCGCATCTTGACAGCACAATGCCTTCCTCACTTGCACAGGGGATAGTTCATTAGATAAAATGTCCTTCGTGTTTCTGTGCAGCTGTGTCAGTGTCTCCGTCTGTTGATCCAATCTTTATTTCTTTTTGCACGGGAAAGTCCTGATTTTTTTTTTCAAATGGTAATTCTAACCAATGAAACTGCTTGATAAGTCTGATAATGGAAATTTTCCTAATTTCTGTTAACAAAACGTTTAGCCAATCAGATAACTTGTTTCTTTCTGGTAAAGGTAATTTTATCCAATGAAATTGCTTGATAAGTCTTATAATGGAAATTTTCCTAATTTCTGTTAACAAAAGTTATCATTGGCAGAGATCTAGTTAAAGTGCAACGAAGACGCTAAAACTTTCTTATTCGGTTATTTTCTGAAGACAGAAAATAACCGAATAGGAAAATAGCGTATAATTTCGTTGCACTGTACTAGCTACTAGTATAGGAGAGATATCCACTCTCTACCTCTAAAAACTGTTAGCGGCAGCGGTAGAAACTGGAATATTTAGTCTAGGAGAGATCTAGCTGGTTTGTGTTTTTAATTTTTAAGCCTGACAATTTAAAGTCTTATGTTAATATCGTGGTATATTTAATCAACAACGACAGTTACTGTAAATAAAAAGACCAACCAATACTAAGCAGAGGAATTTACTGATATATATCGAAACTGTTTTTTAAACGTATTCTGATTGGATAAAGTTTTCATTACCACAAGTAAAACCTATATCCTGATTGGTCAAAATTTTAATTCTCAAACTTGAAAGAAAATCCATAATCACGAGTAAGTGCTCATTTGATTGGATGAAATATATATTCACATTCACAGGAATGCAGTTTTGATTGGTTGAAATTAGTGTTAACAAGAAGTATTAAGAGAAACCTTGTTTCACATTTGCTAATCATAGTTTCATGCAATAAAATAGGTTTTTGGCGTGTAAACTATACTTTACACGTGCTAATGATCAATAATTAAAATTCTTGTGCCGATGTGATGAAAATGAGAAAAACTAGGTTGTACGAGTGAAAATGTAGGTTTTCGCTCGTAAAACTAGGTTTCACAAGAGAAAAACTAGGTTTCACAGCTGTAAACCCTAGTTTACACTCGGAAAACTAGGTTATCCATGTGTAAACTAGGGTTTACAGCTGTTAAACCTAGTTTATCGAATTTTTGTGACTTTTGCGTGCCATATAGATAATCAAGAGCAGAATTTAATCTTCTGAATAGTTTGGCAGATTTGTTTAATAAGTCTTTCTTCCGTATGATCTGTTCATCCGTTTAGCGTTAGGATGGATTGAAAAGACATTGTTATTTGTGTAATACATTCTTTCTTGTGGGGGTTAGCGAATTATCTTCATTCCCAAAGAAATGATACAGTAACTTAAATCATAGAATAAAAAGGATACATCTGACTGTGTCTTTAAATAACTTTCAATTGGATTAAAGTTACTTTCCGACACACGTGTCCTCTGCATTGAAATCGATTTGAAGTTTTATTCTAGAAGGTTATGCATTTGAACACATTAGTTCTCCTATTATCTATACTTTCGTTTGCTGTATTGAGCAGTTTAAGTTGTTCCCCGTGATTAAATGAAAGGAGGATAGGGGATCTCCAACAGCACTCGGTTACAGAACCCGCAACAAAACATTAAAACAACTTATGTAAAATTACAGAGTTGACATGCTGAGCAAGAGACTCAATGAAATGATTGAGGAAAGGTGAATTAGGGTCCTGTGAAGGAGACACTACACCATAGTAAAGTTAGATGACAAGATGGAATAGAAACACTATAAGCATCGGGCCGCGGGAAGCAAAACACCAAAACAACTTATGTAAAAATACAGAGTTGACACGCACAACAAGAGACGCAATGAGATGATGGAAGAAAGGTGAATAAGGGTCCTGCGAAGAAGACACTACACCATAGTCAAGTTAGATAACAAAATGGAATCAAAACACTTCAAACATCGTGCCGCGGGGAATTGTATCACCAACTCCATACTGCAACACAAAATCATGGTAGATAAAAAAGAAAGGAGGGGATCTTCAACAACACTCAGTTGCAGTACCCACAGCAAAACATCATAATAATGTAAAACACAGAGTTCACACGCACAGCAAGAGAAACATGGGAATGATTGAAGAAAGGTTAATTAGGGTCCTGTGTAGGAGACATTACAACATAGTTAAGTCAGAGAGCTTCAATGATTGGGACGCGTTAAATTACTAGCTACAGACTGCAACACGAATATACAATTTTGGAAACTTCATTTGGAGCTAAAAAAAAAAAAAAAAACAATTGAAATGAAAGAAGGTTAAGAACCCTTCGATTCTATTTCGGTCCTATATTTTATAAAACTATGCTCCTTTTATGATCTGTCACAAAATTTGGAGAGTCATACTCTTTGCAAATTAAATACACAAGTCTGAAAAAAAAAAACTAGAGAGTGCTACAAACTACATTTGGCTTCGTCTGAAAATTGATTTGGCTTAAATCCGAAACACGTGTATGGGGTTTAAAATTGGCTTGACATTTTCTCCGAGAAGGTAACGATTCCTTAGACCAAAGAATTATAGGACAGGCAAAACCCTAAAAATACCTAAGTGCATGAAAACAGAAGGTATTTCAACGGGACATTTATCACGATAGTCTGTGATAGTGTAATTATTCGAATAACCTTGACACAACGCTCTGGTTACAAAGAGGTCTCAACGAAGGCATAATTTCCATACATAATTTTTTTCTCAATGAAGATGGCCTTTAAAAGAATGTAACAGAATGCAGGGGCAGATGTTAAACCAAGGCTAATATGGTTAATGAATATGAAAAGAAAGGGCGTACATTCTCTGATTTGGACATGCCCACACAAATTAATGCCGTATTTCGGAATCATACGCAATCAAGCGACGTCAATTGCGATACCATTGCCAACAGAGGGCATTCATATACATGTGATAATATATGTTTATATCATATAACCGGAATGTAACGTCGATTCTGATTGACAGGCGCGCGAGTCATTATTTTCCGATAATGACCGCTGACGGAAGAAAATGACTCGGCGTAATGACTCGATGAGATTTGTAATATCGACCTCGGCCTTCGCAGCTACGTTAAGGTGCTCCACGCAATAACGTTAGAGAAAATTCCGCGAAAACATTGTGTGACGTTATAAATGACGTCACATCAGTTATCGTATGCTAGGGATATTTGAAGAGATAAATTGTACTGGATCGATTTTCAATATTATTGAGCTTTCATCTTATTCCTTACATCAACTCTAAATGTTCCCAGTGTCTTATTTACGAGAAGTAATGAAAACATGCGTGTTTTTTCCACAGTTTTGCACATCGGGTCATTGTAGGTCAAGCATGCGCAGTCTGAGTTCAGGGTTAAAGGGAAGCTTTGGATGAGAAACCGCTTTTAATTCACAGAAGAATCGCTGATTTTCAATTAGTAAATCAATATAAGGAATTGATAATGGTATCCTCATAAAGAAGCACAATTTTTATTTACATGTATATTATTTGTTAGATATTGTCCATATTTAGCTACATGTATTTTATGGAGTTTTACTGATTTACCGGCTTTAAAATAATTATTTCTTATTCATTTTTATATTCATTTAGTTGTTGTTGTTGCCGGGAGTATGGGGCGAGGGTGCCAGCTCATGCACATTATTAGTTTATTCTCAAGCATTATCTAAAAAAAAAAAATATATATATATATATATAATATATATCATTACGAATACGGTGCTAAAATACATGTGTCAATAAATGGCTATACGGCGTGCACCGTATTCAAAGCCAGTACAACAGAACAATATTGAGACTTCAGATACGGTCAACTTGTACTAGACTAAATCTAAGAAGAAAGAAAAATAGTAATAAAGCAAATTGTAATCAGCTAGAGATCGGGCGGGTTATTATTAGACTGAAACATGATTAGCCTAGCCGGAAAAGAACCCCCCCCCCTCTCTCTCTCTCTCTTATTTATTCAAGTTATATACATTTTTAGAGCTCTGCTCACGAAAGCACTGTAACAAGTTTACAATCAATTTCTTTAAATACAAAATTAGAAGACGGTCAGTATCGCGGTCTCAATAGTCCGCCGGGTTGGATTCAGTACGAGGAAATATTGCATTGATACATATGATCAGCAGAAGTATTATTGTCTAGCGGCAACCTTTATCTCCAGAGTTATTCCCTACCACAAACTTTCCCACAAAGAAAATATATACATTTTGTAATGTGTTAACTTGAAAAACATATATACTAAAAGCGGATGCCCGGACGAGGCTTACCCTCCCGGGTCAGCCCCCCCCCCCCCCCCCGGCCGGGCCTGCCTACTTAATATATCTCTATTACATTCTCATCGTTGTAAAAATAATACTAAAATAAAAAAAACCCTTTTTAAATTGTATCGGATATTAAAAACCCGTGTTATAATGTTGTACACACGTATATGTTGCATGTTTACTAATGCTTTCCCGCTAAATTTCTATGACGTAATCCAGATCACCTGTGCGTTTAGGTCCCATCTGAAAATAGACTGGTATAGGGTAGATGTAAAAAATGTAATTTGCAGGTGACTACCCTTGTACAATTTCGATATTTTTATACAGAATCTATAGAGGACACTTCAATTTACCAAGATTTTGCTGCGCATTTAATAGAAATTTTAATAGTTGTGTAAAATGTGGATGTAAAGTCGAGTTTTGCAGTGTTTTTACCACTTGTTTTCCTTCTCGGTATATTTTCTCCTATTAATCGTTTTAAGTGTCACAATGCCCAGCACACTTCTAAATCTACAGGATTTACTGAAGAAAACGATATAACATTTATATTATTTTTTATTTATTTACCACTTGCAAAATTCAATTTAAAACCGAGACAACACTGTAGAGTTATATTTAGGGCTGTCACGTGACACAGGGGAATCCCCTGGTGAATTTTTTTTCTTAGCTACGAGACACCTACCAGATATTAAAAAAATACAGCTTTGAACTAAAGAAAGAACGTTTTAGCTGTAATTGAGGGTTGAATGCTGTGCACCGTAAAAATGGAATATTTTCAGCGCGACGTCAGCGTGGAGCACCTTAACGCAGCCGCGTTCGTCCTCGTTCAATGTTACAAATCTCATCGGGTCATTATAATAACATAATGACCCCGACCAAGTTCATATTTGTATAATAATTCCTCTCTTCTTTGATAATCCAGTAGGTCAAGTGATCGTTGTGTGACTTGAATTAAAGGTGACATGCAATATTGGCTCTTTGTTTTCTTTGATTTTCCATGTACTTTATCGGTGAGACCAATTCGCCACTTAGCGATTTTGCAACTAGGATAACTATAAAGATTCTTAAAAAACTGTTTTTGTAATTTATTTATTTCATTACATAAGGTTTACTTTACAGAGTAAAATTTCTGCACCAATTATCTCATACTCGACCAACCAGTAAACTTGGACATTTATGCAGACATTTTATTTTCGGGTATTTCCCAAGATTGTTGCATTTACTTCTGCATTTGTTGATGCATCTCGCGAGGCAATCCCTTCTCCTCCAGGACATGAAGGGGCATTCTTTGTCACAAATCCTGGCATTGCTCAAAGTTAAAAGTGTTATAAAGCAAAGAAATACGGCTAAACTGATCCTCGTCTGGAAGTAAGAAGAAAAAAATAATAAATACTTGGACCATAATTTCATACTCTGCAGGATCCAAAATTGTTCTTCCTTCGCTATAGATATGCTTACATATTTTCAACTATCAAAGAAGCTAAAGGTATGCAATTGATAAGGAGAAAACCAAGTATATAGAATAAAAAGAAGATCTTTAAGAATCTTTGATGTTTAAAACATGTTTTTCAGGACTGAATTCGAGTTTGCGTTTTTAATACGCGATGTGCTCTTTTTTACATAGAATGAAAAAATGATCTTTAAGAATCCGTTGACGTATAAAATGTTTTCACAGGACTGAATTCCAGCTTGCGTTTTTTTTTCATACGCGATTTGCTCTTTTTAATTATCTCTGCAAATGCAGTTGGGGTGGTTGGGCGTTTTGTTTGTTATCTAATTTATTTTTTTCTATTTTATATTTATTCCTTGTTTTTGTTTCTGTTTCCTTGTTTTTGTTTTTGTTTCCCTGTTTTTGATTTTGTTTGTTTTTTTTTTTTAGCTCTACTGTCTCAGAACCTTCGTCCGGTCGGTGTTAGACATTCCGTCCGTCCTTGTGCACTCAACTACTCTGAAACTATTAGAGATTGAATGTTAACTTTTTGCATTATACTTGGTCTATGGTCTAGTTATGCACCTGTCATTTAGTTTCATCTCCTGATCCCTAGGGTCATAGAAAATGGGCATGATCATTACTATTCTGTCTAATCTTGTGGTCACAACTATGCTGACACTATAAATAAGATTGGCATAAAATTATTTTTGCAATATGATGGATCTGCAGTCATATTGTGCTGCTGATATTTTGTTTGAGCCAATGATCCGGGGTCTTAGAAAAAGATGTATTCATTTACTACCATATGATTTTATATAATCTATAGCTCACAACTTTGACATTATAAATGATGGAGACGTAATTCTTTTTGCAATATTAAACAGCCCCGACTGGTCGAAAGTTTAACGCCGAGATGCAAAATTGTGAAAGCTAAATGCGAAAGTTTCGTTAACTATTTTTGAAAGCTATCGCTGACGAAAATTTTGAAAGCTAGGGAATCGCTGACGCAAATTAGTTAACGAGAAATCGCTGACGAAATTTCGTCGTCTCTCGAGTATTCAAAATTTTGAAAGCAATCGCTGACGAAATTTTGAAAGCTAAGCTTTCAAAAGCTTTCAGTTCGTTTACGAATTGAAAGCGAATATTAAACTTTCGACTGGTCGGGGCTGTAGGTCAGACTTTGTATTCTAGTTGTGCACCGTTTATTATGTTTGAGCTGATGACCCAAATGGTCTTAGAGAATGAGTCTGGTCTTAGTATCCTATATGAATATTTCTTTTATAAAGGATTACTATTTTTCGTAAATTATAGATAATATGTAAAACGATTTAAGGAGGTATTGAACTCTTGGACGCCAAATTCAATTTTTCTTAAAAATCATTAGATTATATATTTCTTGTCTGTCCCTGACTATACAAACTTACATTTGATTCTATCCAAAGGAAATTTTTCTACGAGACTTTGATATATGCATTAATCGACATTTTCTTGAATTCCTTGATGACGTCATAATATTGAAAGTGTCATTCCAGTTTTTGCAAAGCTATTGGAAATATTTATTTAACTTCCAAACTATCCATAAATATATTGCACTTACATATGGAAAAGATAAGATGAATTGTGTTTTTAAAGCAGGCAGGGTACTTGAATAAAAGATGACACTGTCGCTAAAAAATTGCAATTTCGAGCCAATTTACTGTAGTTGCCAGTTAATTAATAGGAATCTTGTGGATGAATCTTTGTCAAAAACTATCAAAATTATCAAGAATGTCCAGAGATGATTTCATGATGAAATAAGAAAATTGAATTTAGGATTAAAATATAACAAGGCTTTATATTTTCCAATTTTTTCCTCCAAAATCGTCCATTTTCAATAAGGTGACATCCGCTTTCCTGCAACGCAAATTTGTCACCGAATACAATGCGATGAAGATTTAATTTTCTATTTTATGCATGCTAAATTTCAATGCAATACGTTTAGTAATAATGTTTTTATTGCATTTTGAATGCGAAGGTTTGTGACGCCATTTTTCCGGATATCGTCGAAATGACGTCGTAGTTTGCTCATGGAAAAAACATCCCAAGTCCTAAATTTCGAAAATCGCCATAACTTCTTAAAATGACGCCGGAAATTATTCAAACTTCATCAGGATACTCAAATGCGTATATCAATGTCGAATGTTTTAAGGGAGTTTAGACTGTACTTTTCCTATGAAGCGAGAAAACAAATAATGCCGCCGCCATCTTGGTATTCAAACCCTCCTTAAGTCACAAAATTATCGGTTTGCAGTTAAGAAATCATTACAATGTTTCACTTGTGTCCATGACCCCTCACTCACAATTTTAAGAGCCACTTCAATCAAATATATTACAACCTGAAAAACTTCTGCCAAAATCCTTCCTTTTACGGCATCGTTTTTATATTTTATTTAAGAACAAAACAAAATGAATGAAACACTCCAAATTATCTATTAATTATAGAGGTTAAATTATACACCAATATTTGACCTTTTTGTCAATTGGACCTCGAGTCACTCCGTGCTTTTACCAATCTGACCAAAGCATTTTTTTATCTTCTATAATGAAACTCTGGTCCTATCGAAAACAATATTTCAACCTTATGCAGCTACATATTCATGGCATTCGTAACACAGTAACTGGGTAATGTGCAAACTTATTGATGAATGACAAATATGGATAATGACCATATCGAATACACAGCACAAAATCGATAATTCTGAAAATCATAAACCGAAGGCATACAAAATCTGGATAAAACAGGAACAAAAGCAAACAAAGAAAAACCTCCATCATATGAAAAGAAGGGAACTCCCAATATTGGAGTGAGACCAGGTGCCCAGGAAGAGTCAGCATCTCCTGCTTGCATGCAACACCCGTCAACATTTGCTAATCGCTTATCGATTATCGATTTCAATTTGCTACAATCGATTGTCGCTCAGAGGAAAGTGTTTTGTGTTGATGTATGCAATATGTACCATTTCTAATTGATTTTGCTGTAAATAGGTAGATTATTTAAAATTCAATGATAAGAATGTGTTTTTAGTTAAAATTGTCTAAATTATATGCAGTAAAATACGAACATTCTATCCATTATGTGGAATTGTCCATGGAAAATTGTTTTCCGATTTAAATCGATAAGCGATCGGTATATCCTTTCGGATTATTTTCCGATTATCGATTCCTAAAAGTTTTCAAGTGAACGACTCTATGCATGATGTTTTAACAGTGGATTAAAATACAAAATGAATGTCATTCATGTATGTAAAATATTTTGCGCCATTCATATTGGCCTAAGGATCTTGAGGCTATTGTGGGTCGGTATACGTTCTATTAGCATACAATGCACACAAGGCCAAATACACACATGAAATTTCTTAAGGTATCCAATGTACAATAGGGCATTTTTTTTCATGCCTGGTAAGGTGCTATAAACTATGTATTTTCCGAAAGGTAATAATGACCACAGTTACGAAATGATAACTTTGGTGATAGAAAAGCAACGGGGAATAACTTATGAGGCATTTGAATTGTCTATTTTCTCTATATTTTTAATTTCTTCAAATTCATTAACATCATTTTAGAGCAGATAAATTTACAGCGTGGACCAGACATGCACGTTTCGGGTATTTAACCTTCGTCAGTGATCCTCAATCGTCAAAAAACTTTATATGGCCAAAATTTGTGAAAATTATATCCTAAATATACAGAAAGACGTAGCAAGATGGCTGGGATATGATGCTTCAGGACCCAGGCATAATAATATGTACAAAATACGAAAGTTGTAGTACAAAAGTTTTCCCTTTGATTTATTAGACCTTAGAGTCTTATAGCTGTACTCAGGACATCATTATCATTAAGAAATATATAGTTTATAGTGCATATTATGATTTAGCCGGTCACAGCAGTTTGCCACTATATTACACTGATGATTGATGTGAGCATGAAAATTTGTTGTTTTAAGTGCGATGTCGCTGAATATGACAACGTTTGGAATTATATATTAAAAATATATATAACTGTCACACTCTTTGGCCATATAATGACCATAACAATGTTTAGATTAAGGATCACTGACGACGATTAAGTGTCCGAAACGTGCATATCTGGTCAATGCTGCAAATTGACGATTGATTTTGTTTTTAGACGATGCTTTTGAATGTGGGGACTTCTAACAAAGTATTCAAAATGTCCGACTTACCATTTTACTATTTAATTGAAAATTGTGATTGGTAGAATAAAATATTTTGTATTTAAATCTATTAAAACGAGAGTCATCCTGTGATTTTCGAATTCCACATAATAAATTCCACTTCCGGTTTTCAAGACAAATTTGTCTCTTAATCGAAAAAGGCTAGAAAAGTAAAAGTTCTTTTGGTTATGGTGCAATTCTTTTTCGATATCTGAGTCACTCTGTCTGTTGTCCGTCTGTCTGTCCGTCACACTTGGATGTCACACCCTATAAAAGTAATTCTTGAGTGTCGCTATGTTTCGCAGGCGACAAATGCTTTCCTTGGAATAATTCTAAAATTTTTAAGATATATATATCGAAATACGTTTGCAAGGTTTATGTTGTTTTACTAGTGTGTTACACTTCCGGTATCATTCAAAAACTGGTTAGAATTTTTATGTCGAAAGATTTTGAGAAAATGCGTTAATTTTTCTTGCGCCGTTAACGTTTCATGTTCACCAAGCCTACATTACAAAAAAATGTAAGCCCAGTTCAATGGAAGCTAATTGGAAGAGTTACGCGCTCGTAGCTATTTGATTAACAGCATATTCATCAACTTTTATTTGCTTAATATCTCCGTTGTAACGAATGCATACACTTTGAATTTTAAACATTTTTCATGATTTTCGTGTAATTTTTTTCTCGTAAAAGTTTCGTCACGGTCCGTGTCCGTTTCAACAAATTTTATTTCTCACCATTTTAAACTGAAAGGTGTAATTTGGTAACTCATAACCAATTATCATAAAAATCAAAATTTTAAAAATAAATAACAAAATTCCATACATGTAGAATGGTAACTTAGAAATTCTGACAAGTTTATAAATTGTTGGTTAGATAATTAAATAATTTTTTCGGGTTCACCTGATTTCATCCTTATTAGGCTAACACTTTTATTGCGGAATATTTCTATCATTTAAATTTATGTCAATTCAATGGAATGGTAATAAAGAAAAAATATTAGTAGATACCTCTTTGATATTGAGTTGGTTTGTCATTTATGAATTCTGATTTCATGTTGTATTTCGATTTTCATTCACTCATTATAAAATATGTGAACGTCGTACGCCATGATATGCTGGTTAAAGCTTGATGTCCTTAAGGACACATGTCGAACTCCCAGGCCCCGACCACCTGTCCGCTCTGAATATCAGTCGAACTCCTCGGATGATAACATACATGAGCTCGCTACAGCCGGCAGAGCATCGACTGTATTACGCACACCCTCATTCGATATCTATTTACATATTCATCTGTGTTGCTTGGGCCCCTGCGTTTTGCAGTCTTGTTTGTGTGTGGTCATCTGACAGTGAGGAGTTTGTTTTACACCAAAATTGTACGTTCTTCGAGACCTCTGGGTAATCGGAAAAGTGGGTGGGATGTGCGCACGTAATCCAGGATAACCACACTTTCTGCTATTTCCGTGGCAGATGGCCGTTCTGGGTCAGCAACGGTTGCCCATTGGTCTCGTTGGTTTAAGTGTGGTCCTTTGTGTTTGATGTTTCTGTGTTGTGTGTTGACGTTCCTTGTTCATTGTGCGTCTCTATCTGTGCTTGTCTGCTTTCTGTTTTTGTATTTGGTGTTTGGGGTTTTGCTGTTGGTGCTGCGGCCTGGTGTAGTTGGAGATACCCCTCCGTAGTTTTATGATGCTACAGGACCCATGTTTCAGAAAATTGAGAAAAATTGTATACAGAAATTTTGGAATTCTTTTGAAGAAACGACCAACCGAAATTGAGCGAACTTGGCTACATGTGCCCTCGGGGACTCCTGGTCCACCAGCAGTGACACTCACCAAGTGGTACAAACGTTAAACTTCTTCAAAACCATTAGCATCATTTTAAAGCAGATAAATCAACAGCATGGACCAAGGCTTCCTTTAGTCCTTCGCGACATTTAGTTAAATATATCTTGGATGGGATTCTATACTTAGGGCCTTTTATGAGAAGACCATGGAGCTGCCTGTCATGGATAATTGAAAAGTCACCTGTAACAATATAATTAGCTGGTTTATATAGGTATTCAGACGTTGCACATTCTCAAGAAGCAGGATTTGTATTTTGGATCTGATGTTACTTTATTGTAGTTAAATAGATAGATACAAAATTTGTAATAGGTTTCTCATATCTGTAACAAATAAGAGGAGGTTCTTAATTCTCAAAAAAAAAATTGAGAAATATTACTTTGTACGCGGTGATCCCGAAAAAATATTAGAGATGTTAAGAAACCTTGGTTAATAATGGATTTTTTTAGTCGTCTTTTAGAGGGTATCTTTTTAACAACTGGATAAAAGTTTATTCTATGTGAATGCGACAATGATATTAAGTCTGTATCAATCAGTATTTCTTAAGAATGCAATCAGTGCTTCGTCCAAGATAGATTTCAATTGAACTGCTGGAACTCATTGGAGAGCTTGAAGCAGTTCAAGTCTGCCGCCGTTGCGTGCAATTATCAGAAGATCGTTGAGGGTACGGTGTATCTAGTAGCATTAGTTGATAACATCACAATATGTCCCATATAAGAGTTTTTTTTTTAAGTAGATCAAAGGTTACATTCTATGACAAAGGTCGTTGGTGTTGTCGTCTTGTGGTTCGGACACGGATCAGTAACTTAGCAGTTTTTACGTCATAGCAGGTCGAGTGAATCGGTTATAGGTTTTACGCGCTGTATTTGCAAGGTTCGAGCCTAACTTGTATAGCGGACACATTCGAGTGTTCAATTGTTAAACGTCTCCAAATTCAATAGCATCATGGTAATTTGAGTACAGATGAATTTTCATCATTGACCAGACATGCATGTTTCGGGTACTTAACCCTCGTCAGTGATCCTCAGTTTAATCAATATGATATTATCAAAGAATATGACAGTTATTATGTCAAAAATATACCAAAAGATGTAGCAGAATATAATGCTACAGGATCCAATGTTATGTATAAATATTTCCTTGTTTGTGTCTAAATCACTGTTGTGTTATAAAAATGAGGAGATCAAAACTTTTGGTATTAACATAAAGGTCCTGGTAAAAGAAATACAAATGAAAAAAGTGTGCGAGAGTCCTATCATATACCATACACAAGCATTACAAATGAGAAATATGAGAGTTCGTTCACATGTTACATAAATTCTATGCCTAAATTGAAAACAAAATAAAAATTAAGTCAAAGTGCAGGTCAAGTTCATCGGGTCAAAAAGTGTCAGTACAAAATTCTCTTGTACGATTAGTTGTACCTGTGTGAGATATAGAATTTCCATCTTTTACACCTGACGAGTTCTTCTTTATTACTGACAGACGGTGGGAAAAGTTACCCCTTAGCGTCACTATGATTTGTATGCTACACAGATACGAAGTAAATATAAACCAAGTTTATTGAAAAATGAAAAATACCTTTAACTAATGAAACATATACGTTTTTTTTTCTCATAGTTAATTCAATGTTATTGTAAAGAGGGAGAGGATTTCGCGATTTTAAGATCAAAACTTTTCGCGTGAAGGAAAACTTTTGCGAAATCCCTATATTCGCAAAAAAAAACCCCGCAAAAATAACCCGCGCACGAAAATTTCCACTTTTACAGTATTCCAAAAACAGAAAGTATCTTCTCATGACATAGTTTTGTCTTTATGTGCATCATTGTCATACTCTTTTGGTTATATTTAGAATTTCGGCTTCCATTAGATCACAATTTTATTTCGTCTTTTTCGACCTTGTGTATCGCTGATGATACACTATTTGTTTTAACGCGTATATGATGCACCAATTAACATATATTTGAATATTGATATTTTTTTCTGTGAAAGAATAGAAATATCATTCACTTCAAAAAAGGCCAACCCTCATGATATCTCTATTTCTGGAAAGAAGTATGATTCAAAATATATCAAGAACAATACCAAAGTGCAATGTAGTATACATATTTTTTTCAATATTATTAAACCAGATGAAATATGTGGGGATGTATCTTGAATATACCGATATCTATTGTGATTCGACTTCAAAGGCCTTTCTGTACAATCAATCTGGATTTTTTTTTCATTATCGCGTCACAAATAGTCGTTTAAATACGCAAGATCGCAATCACAGCGTATGCAGTATATCCGTTCTGATTTACATTAAGACACCTACCTAATCTAATGTTTAAAACGTGGGCAACTTTTCTGCCTTCGAAAAACTCAATGGATAAGAACCAGAAAGTGTGCGAAAACATCCGTTTAACTTTTGTTAGATGTATTAAATACTTAAATACACAAATTTTCTGTCGCTTGGCCTTTCTAAGGTATCGATAACCTTGTCGTTTTTTTTACAATTAATAAAGGCCATGGTGCCGACAAATTGTGTTTTCGAGTGTTTTCGAGTGCCGACAAATTGTGTTTTCGAGATCTCCTCCCTTCTTTTTAAATACTAGAAAAGAACAGTTTTTTTTTCACCAAGCGCGAGGTATCATTTGCTAAACAAGTAGCTCATGGAAAGCCAGGATTTTAAACATACTGTATTCGGCCTTTGTTAAGTTTAGGGGACCATGACCTTGAAGATGAAAAACGACGATTTTAAAAGGGAATAATATTCCTACCTTAGTCCTTCCCTATACTGTAAATGCCGATATGCGCGGGGGGTAATTCTCGCGTTTTTCACGAATCTAGGTATTTCGCGAAAATTTTCCGCCGCGAAATTATCTCCGCTGCGTTCTTACATTTTTATCGCAATAATTTCCTCCACGCGAAACGTCTCGATGTTATAATCGCAAAATTTTCCCCCAGCGAAAATAACCACGTGTACAGTATTTGTCTTGCGTCACCATTTTGTTTTAAACAAGACGTAAGTTATGTCAAAAAGCGATTTTTGTGCGGGAAACAATGATACAGAATTATAACAAAAATTATTGTTTTTACGTCACTTAATCGTCATTTTATGCGGATAATCAGTGTATCTGTCAAAAAGGTAAGTTTAAAATTAGAAAATCGACGACGCCAAGCCGCGTTTGAGCTAAAACGGGGTTTCTGGGGCAGTAGTCCCCAAACAAAGTAGATTAAATTCATTTGTTGTTTATTGTTCCACTGAATAGTAGAGAAAATAATTTATTCATCCTTTCTTTATTTATCGTGTAATCGAACGAAAAAAAAAAACATCCTTCATACATTGTATTCAGAGAAAAAATCGTGAAAAAATTAAAAAATCATTAAATCAAGAAAAAAAAAACCTCAACAAAACACTTGAACAATCCTTCATTCAGACGAAAATGTTTCGGTCTGAAAATACGTAAATAAAATCGTTAATTTTCTCTATATATAGTGCCTGTCCCTTCATGATAACTTTGTTAAGTTAAGGGGACCGTGACCTTAAAGAAGATAAAAGGATAATTCTAAAAGGGAGAAATGTTCCTAGCTTAGTCCCTTCCTTTACACAAAGTAAAAACAATTCCCATCAGATAGTTATCATATAATGTACACTTCTTTTAAGTTGCATGTTCAATTTACAAACACATGAAATGAAATTGAACGCTTCTTTAAAATATTACTTAGGTTAGGTGGTTGACTTAATGCAAATCAGAACGTAGAATGATATCGGTATATTCAAAATATTTCTCCCCCTTTCATCTGGTTTCATAATATTGCGAATATATTTATAAGAATCCTTCAGCGGAGATACCAAACTTAAGGCATGTCATTTCTGTAGTAAGGAATTTCAAATATTTTATGAAATAATCAAAGAAGTACCTAACAGTTATTCAGTCTCAAAGTCGAGATGGCAAGGTCATATTAAATCATAGAATCCATGTCAAATAATCATTTTAAGGAAAAAACTAATAGGTTCGTTATTAAAATCAAGACCTTTGCTGATTTGAAAAACAGGGTAAAATGATGGAAATGTGTTGCTGAAAAGCACATTTGTAATGAAAATACAAAAAGTGCTGAAAGTTTAGGTCAAAATATCAGAGATGCTGAATTTCAACATTTTTTTCAAACACACAGTTAACTGTGCTCCTGAGGTACACTGTTCATAATATTGAAGAAAAGGCATATGTCCGTGTTTAAATAAGAGAGAACAAACGCTCAGGAAAAGTACCATTTTGTTGTTTTCTTGAAAAAGTATCAGTGCGGTAAAAATTGCCTTAATCTTGATGGAATATACATAGATTATAATTTTTCGTTATCCATCAGCTGTACCTTATAATTAAACAAGAGCCCCAGGGGGCACAACGCTCACCTGATACCCATGCACGCTCTAATTGACATACTGACATTGAATACTGATAGTGCCAGTACCAGGATTTTAGCCCACAACCTTCCTAACAAGATTTTTGCCGGATGCAGACAAGTTTTTTTTCCAGACAACCTTTAAAAGTACAAACAAGAGAAAATAGTCACATTTCAAAACAACAACTTTTTTACTGATTTGAAAAGATGGATTATGCGATCCAAAGTCATATGCCCAGCTTGTATAGTTTGATTATGCAACATCAAAAATAAAATCATTTTGTAAAATTCCACATTAATGTGCAACAGAAACAGAATAAAACAATGAAATGATTTCATAAATTAAGTTTATTTAAAATTGAACACCAAACCTTTCATTATTAATAGCTAGTATGCCAGAAAATAATAAAGCCTGTTTGTGAAACATGAATGCCCCACGGTGGCATCTTTGTTGGTATAAACATCATTTTCTGTTAAGTATGTGAGAGGTCAGGGTCAGAGTAATGTTGGTATCAATGGAAAGATCTTGTCACAAAGAATACACATGTACAATATGAAAGCCCTATCACTAACCATTCAAAAGTTATGCCCAATGTTAAAGTTTTTGAAAAGTAGGTCAAAGGTCAAGGTCACGAGGTCAAAAATTTTGGTATCAATGGAAAGGTATTGTCACAAGGAATACACATGTGAAATATGAAAGCTCTATCACCTTCCATTCAAAAGTTATGCCCAATGTAAAGTTTTTCGGACAAACAGACAGACGGACAGGCCAAAAACTATATGCCCCCGTATCTTTGATTCCGGAAGCATAAAAAACAAAGACTTTTCGGTTTTGCCTTTATTCATATTAAATTATACAGAAATCTATGAATGAGAGCTTTTGAATAGTATTGATTTCATCTTAATACATGTAACGTACAGTCAAAATCGTGTTAATCCAATTAACACAGACAAGTTGTTAGCGGACAATATTAATTCAAGTGAGTTGTGCAGAAATTGAGCCAATTTTATTTCCAAACAGCAGTGTACGGTGTATTAAACCTCATGACCCAGTGAAGCCACTTGGACAAATTATTTTCGGTAAATATGCTGAAATGCGGCGCTTGGAAATGTATTTTTAGCATATTGAATCAATAGTCGTGATAAATTTAACTTCGAACTTGATCTTGTCTTTTATGCAATCTACAGATAGGTTTGAAAATATGCAAAATTCGGAACATTTTAGATGAGGACGCAGAGTTCCTGTAAAAAAAGTGAAATTTGCGAAAAAAGGACATGCATGACCCCCCCCCCCCTTTTTCTTTACATTTTTATGCGTGCCAAAGATTCGCAATCAAAAAAGACCAATTTTACAGACTTCCGGGCATTTCATTTCAGGCAAAATTTTTAGTGTGCACCTTTTTATTTCCTGTAGTTACCCCTACTAAAGGGGCAAGGAGGTATTGAACCAATCAAATCTGTAACACAAGATATATGGCGACTATGTTTACCATAGATACAGAAATAAGACAGATAAAATAATCATTAAATAGGGGAATTGTTCTGAAATATGCATGTATGAAAAAAAAAGCAATCCAAGGAATGCTTGTGTCGCCTGCGTAGAGGATTTTTTTTTTATTGAAATTAGGTCAAATATCAAGGGCAAGGTCACTAGGTTAAAAATTATGGAATGTTTAGAAAGGTCTTTTCATAAGGAATACAAATGTGAAATATCAAAGCCCTATCACTTACCACTCAAAAGAAATAGCAAATCATAGATTTGTTGAAAAGTATGTCAAATATATAGGGCAAGTGCACGAGGTAAAACATAGGTAATCACAGATTACGAAGCTCACCTCGTGACAGCAAAATTCAATTCAAACATATTTCTTAGTACATGCTTTTAAAGGCAAATCCACTCAAGCAGAAAAAGTAGGTCAAGGTCATTTTATGAAAGTTTGATCAAAGATACATCCAATATGCAAGTTTGGTTCATGTAGCAGTTATACTTTGCTCAATATTGGCTTTAAAGAGCAAAATCACTCAAGCGGAAAAAGTAGGCCAAGGTCATTTTATGAAAGATTGATCAAAGATACATCCAATATGCAAGTTTGGTACATGTATCACTTATACTTTGCTCAATATTGGCTTTTAAAGGCAAAATCACTAAAGTGGAAAAAGTAGGTCAAGGTCATTTTATGAAAGTTTGATCAAAGATACATCTAATATGCAAGTTTGGAATATCTAGCACTTATACTTTGCTCAATATTGGCTTTTAAAGGCAAAATCACTCAACCGGAAAAAGTAGTCAAGGTCATTTTATGAAAGTTTGATCAAAGATACATCCAATATGCAAGTTTGGTACATGTAGCACTTATACTCTGCTCAATATTGGCTTTTAAAAGCGAAATCACTCAAGCGGAAAAAGTAGGTCAGATGCTGCATCCGATGCATGGGTCCATCTCGGCATCCAAAGATGAATCACTTGTGCAAGTTTGGTTACTGTAGCATCAGTACTTTGTCAGATACTGAGCTACCCCAAACTTCTTATCCAAATCACTCAAGCGGAAAATGTAGGTCAGATGCTGCATCCGATGCATGGGTTCACCTCAGCATCCAAAGATGAATCACTTGTGCAAGTTTGGTTACTGTAGCATCAGTACTTTGTCAGATACTGAGCTACCCCAAACTTCTTAACCAAGTCACTCAAGCAGAAAATGTAGGTCAGATGCTGCATCCGATGCATGGGTTTACCTCAGCATCCAAAAATGAATCACTTGTGCAAGTTTGGTTACTGTAGCATCAGTACTTTGTCAGATACTGAGCTACCCCAAACTTCTTAACCAAGTCACTCAAGCGGAAAATGTAGGTCAGATGCTGCATACGATGCATGGGTTCACCTCAGCATCCAAAGATGAATCACTTGTGCCAGTTTGGTTACTGTAGCATTAGTACTTTGTCAGATACTGAGCTACCCCAAACTTTTTAACCGGACGCGGACGCGGACACGGACGCGGACGCGTGGGGTTATAGCATAAGCTCACTCAACTTCGTCGAGGTGAGCTAAAAATGATGGTATGTGAAGAAAGGTCTTGTCACATGGAATGCACATGTGAAATATCAAAGCCTATCACTCAGCAATCAAAAGAAATAGCCAATCTAAGATTTTTTGAAAAGTAGGTCAAATATCTAGGTCTTGGTCATGAGGTCAAAAGTTATGATATGTGTAGAAAGGCCTTGTCACAAGAAGGAATACACATATGAAATATCAAAGCTCTATCACTTACCAATCAAAAGATATAGCAAATCTTAATTTTTTTGAAAAGTAGGTCAAATATCTAGGTCAAGGTCATGAGGTCAAAATTATGGTATGTGTAGAAAGGTATTGTCAAAAGGAATACACAAGAGAAATATCAAAGCCCTATCACTTGCCAATCAATAGATATAGCCAATCTTGGTTTTTTTTTTTAAAAGTAGGTCAAATATCTAGATCAAGGTCACAAGGTCAAACATTATATGTGTAGAAAGGTCTAATCACAAGGAATACACATGTGAAATATCAAAGTCCTATCACTAATCAATCAAGAGATATAGCCAATATTAGATTTTTAGAAAAGTAGGTCAAATATCTAGGTCAAGGTCACAAGGTCAAAAATTATGATATGTGTATAAAGGTCTTGTCACAAGGAATACACATGTGAAATATCAAAGCCCTATCACTTACCAATCAAAAGTTATGGGGTGTGACACCCAAGTGTGACAGACAGACGGACAGACGGAGGGACGGATGGACGGACAGACGAACAACGGACAAAGTGATCCCTAAGTGTCGCTGTGCTTCGCAGGCGACACAAAAAGTCAACATCTTAAAAATAAATTCAGAGTATATTTGATAGCGTATGTGGCCAAGTTAATTCGAAGTATGAAAATAAGTACACAAAGCCAAACTAGCTATAGCTTGTCTTATTTAAAAAATCATTAAAAATCTAAAAGTTGATATTTTGACAAAAGTCTTTCACAGTTTCATTTCTAGCGATAAATATAAAAATAAAAAGAGAAAAAAAACTGAAAAAGGAAAAAAAAAATTGTTGGGGTCCCGCCGGGGTTTGAAGCTACTCCCCATGGGTCCATTTGGCATGGAAAACATACATTATACCTATGTACAATCTTAAAAAATATTCCTTAAAAATCCAAAAGTGGATATCTTGACAAAATTCTTTCACTTGTAGGGTACCATGCATGAGTACCTCATACCTACAAATTGTCATGACAATCTGAAGAGTGGTTATAGAAAAGAAGCAGAAAATGTATGAAAATCAACCCCCCCCCCTTCCTTTTTACATAAGAAAAAAATTCATAAAAAATCAAAAAAATAAAATTTAAGCATAAAATACATATCAAAGCATTAAGTAAGTTAAATATGATAAATATGTAGTAAATGAGTGTGTAAAATCATACACTTATTGAGTTATTTAAAGAAATAGTGCAAAAATGTGCATTTCTGACAAAGTCCGAAAAGACGTCAAAAACGCGTCAAAAATTTGACTTCGAAGTGGAACCAAAAATAACAACACTTCTTAAGACATCTCTCTAGATCATCCTGATGCTTTCGGTTTGTCGATACATGCTTCGGTTCTGAAGAAGAAGTTTGTCAAAGGAGGGTACCCCCCGTGACCTACTTTTGGCTGTGGTGGCGCCACCTGTTGACAGATCCGGACGAAAAACAACAACACTTGTAGGGGACCATGAGTACTTCATACCTACCAAGTTTCATCAAAATCCCTTCAGCCGTTCTGGAGAAGAAGTTTAAAATGTGAAAAGTTTACGACGACGGACGACGACGGACGACGACGGACGACGACGACGACGACGCCGGACGCCGGACGCCGGACGCAACACTATGACAATAGCTCACTTGAGCCTATGGCTCAGGTGAGCTAAAAACAGTTTAATTCAATACTATTCCACACGTAAAACAATATCCAGGGCTTATAACTTACGTAAGAGGAATCCGCACTTTTAAAAGGTAACTCCAGTTCGATTTTTATATAAATTACCGCGATTTCTTATAGCATGTACAGATACTTCATTCAGTTTAGATTAGAATTTTCAAACTTATCCGCTTTTAGGTATGTAATGAAACTTAGTCATCAATAGAGTCAGAGATGACACATTTTCCATAATTGAAATATCTATATAATTTAAGCTTTTTGTTATTTTAAAGAAAAATATATAAATCAATGTTCCCTGATGTCCCTTTTATCATGTATATGATGACTAAAGGATTATAAAGAACGCTAAACGTACCTTGCTTTCGTTGTGTCTTCAATAAAGCTGAAACGCTACAGAAGGTTTTGTTGGATTGGTTTCTCCACTAGATTTTTATACATTGTTAAATTGGAATAATTATCTTTGAATAAATAACATTTCGTTTTTATCATTTATTTAACTCATAATTAATGGCTATTCGCGTTTTGACATTTTGATATTTTGTTGACAAAGGATTCCTATACAAATACTAGAGCAAATAGATAATCTCTTTTTGAACTTTGCATAAAAAGATTATTTTTAATAATATCAATATTAACATTAACCCTCTACGAAGGCAATTTTATATTTGGCATAGTAATTAATTTGTCATCAAATACTCATATGAAAATAATTATCTATGAGTAAATAACATTTCATTATTATCAATCATTTCATTCGATAGTATATACATAATTATGTTTTGACATTTTTTATTATTTCTTGATGAAATGTTCCTGTTCAATTACAAGTACAAATAAATATCTCTTACTGAACTTTGCATAAAAAAGTATTTCAATATTAACATTTCATCTTATACTAAGTTGATTGTACATTTGACATAGTAAATTGGTCACAAAATGATTACATAAAAATGATTATCTAAAATTTTAGTTTTATTATTTATTTTATTCATATTAAATAGCTATTTACGTTTTGATATTTCATATTTTGTTAATTAAGGTTTCCTGTACAAACTTTGCATACTAAATAGTATTTCAATATCAACATATCATCCTTTCCTAAGTTGAATATAATTTTTGTTAGGGTACGTGTATATTGGCCATCAAATTACTACATTCCGAATTCTGTTTGTACAGACCGCCGATGCAAATGTCGCAAAATCTTTGTTTTCATTTTTATCCAGAAAAATGAATATCATCTTAATAAGGTTACGTTTTGCATAGGAATGGATACTGTAGAGGTAATAGGTAATATACATGTATAATTACCATTGATCGGTATGTTAATTGAACTAAGGTCTTCTTTTCAAAATTATTGAATGAAAATACTCGCAGAATTGAGATTGGTGAAGAGCATATTATTTTGATCGTAGAATGGTAATGATGCGGTATATACATGGTTTGTCATCCTTATCAAATCCGGATAAAAAATTCAACTAGGTATCATCTTTCATGTGCAATATATGCATGTACAGTATCAGTATATTCTAAGTTTTTTATATATATATATCGAACGGTATGAACTATTTTAATAGGAATACTTTTTTGATAATCCTTGCTGATTTTAATGAACAATTCAAATTCATTCAAATAAAGTTGAAGTCGTAAGATCTGTACAACTTTGAGAGTATCATTACTGGTGGACCAGGAGTTCCCGAGGGCACATGTAGCTATAGCCAAGTTTGATTACGACTTCAGTTGATCATTTCGTCAAACGCATTTGGGATTTTCTATTCACAATATTATCTCTAATTTTCTTAAACTTGGGTTTTGTAGCATCAACTAATACCCATCCTGCAAGGTCTTTTGGTAGTTTTGGACATAACTGTCACAGCCTTTTGCCATATTTTATTCATTCGATTGAGTATCATTGACGAGGGTTATGTATGTGCAAGTCTGGATCATGCTGCAAATCTATCTCTTTTAAATGATACTATGAATCTTAAGACGTAAAACTCAAGGGCATCAGACTCTGTTATATTAGATATTTCTCAACAAGATACTACTTACATGACTCTCGGGCCCCTGCGTTTTGTGCTCTTATTTGTTTGCGGTCATTTAACAGTGAGGAGGTTATTTTTACACTACAATTGTACGTTTGTCGATGCCTCTGGGTAATCGGAACTATGAGACGGTTGTGCGCATGTCGTCCAGGATAACCAAACCGTCTGCTACAGTAACTTACATGTACGTGGCATATGGCCGTCCTAATTCGACACCGTCTCGTTGGTTTATGTGTAGTCATTTATGTTTGACGTTTCTATGACAAATATGGATAATGACCATATCCCTGTATACAGCACAAAATCGATAATTCGGATAATCAGAAACCGAAGGTTTCTGATTTGTGATTTGGCGTTCATTGTGCCATTTGCGTCTTATTCTATGTGTGTCTGCTTTGTGTTTTTGCATTGGATGTTTTGGGGTTTTCCTGTTGGTGCTGCAACCAATTGTTGATCCCCTTCTTTCTTAATTTTCATTTCTATCTTGCACACAACCTTGTACCAGAGCATTGTTAAGAACTGCACCATACAGTGCTACGTCTTTCGGTACATGTTTAAACATAATAACTTTCACAATCTTTGGCCATATTACTTTGTTTAGATTGATGATCACTGACTAGGGTTAAGTACCCGAAATGTGAATGTCTGGACCATGCTGCAAATGTATCTCCTCTTATACATGTTATATGATGCTATTGAATTTGAAGATGTTTAACATTTGTACCTCTTGGTAAATGTCACTGATGGTGGACCATGAGTCCCCGAGGGCACATGTAGCCAAGTACGATCAACTTCGGTTGATCGTTTCTTCAACGCATTCGAACATTTCTAATTTTTTCTTGAAATTTCTAAAACGCGGATCCTGTAGCATCATCTCCCACACAGCCTGCTACATTTTTCAGTACATTTTTGGATATAATAATTTTCAAACTATTTGGCCATATTACATTATTTAGATTCAGTAGGGCGGCCAAGCCGGATTTGCGCGTGCGGCGGTAAAACATAAAATGTGAGTACGCAAACCGACGGCGCACTCTTTCTCGTCTGTAATTTTTTTTAACTTCCGGTTTTTTGGGAGATTTAATTTTGTTCCCATATGCGAACCACGCAACATCAGTCGGTAGAACCAAGTGTTATCGAGAGAGGAAGTTAAGTTTTAATGAAGGAATGTGTGAAATCATCGAGTAAAAGAAAATATAATGTACACAACTCCGATAATCTGCTTCGATATTTCGTCAAAAGCTGAACCTAAAAAAACTGGAACCTTTCACTGAGGTACAAAAAAATGGTCCCTCACAGATTTCTCTGATTTTCTCAGGAAATAAATTTCACGTCGGCATCTTTCTATTAAAAAAAAATTGCAGAACCACTTTTTCATTTAAGCTAAAAAAAGTCTCCTAAACATCCCTTATTGGCTTCCCTAGTTACAATTACGGACATGCGCATTTCGCGCAGCCACGTGTTGATCGCAGAGGAAAGCCAAGCCAGTCGAGAGAGTTATATATAGCCCATAGATCACCGCTATTTAGGTCGAGATCCAAGTTCAACATGTGTACGTAGGGAAAGGTGTGAATCATTACATCTTTTACGATCATGGAATGATACAGAAAAATATTGCCGATGAATATCTTCCACTGTATTTGCGGCCGAAGTACACAGTCATGTATCGATAATCCACTTGATGTGAAAATACTGCACTACATAATTATGTCGTCAAGACTGCAAGACCCATTGCATTCTGCAGCTAAGTATTGTTTACAAACACAGGAAGCTGATTTTTTTTATCATGTGATGCGCATGAAAAAACACGTCATAGTTTATGTCTGGGAAAGTTCAATTTGTAAAAATGGGGAGACTTATTTCTTTAACATGTCGTTATGTTTATGACTGAATAAATAAGCTTTAGGAAACATTTTTTTAATTTTTTTTATGCCATATATTGTCTAATACATAAACTTTTCTTTCATAGATCTTAAATTTCCTATTCTAAACATGAGATTGTGATATGTGGTTTCATCCTTCACCTCCCTTTTTTCCAAATGAATGTTACTATTCTGATCTAGAAAATTCTTCTACTTCCTTTTCCTGGCATCCTGCTACAGCAAACAGGCAGCTAGGGATCTGACTAAGAGTTCTGATATTGTGAACAAAATCTATACATAATTATTCAAACTATTACAATTTAATCATGTCTCTAACTGGCTGTCTCTTTGTTGGAGCATCCCAATTAAAGTATATAGACCAGTATGTGCGTGGTGAAGGTGTGAGAGTACGCAGTGTGTCGGGATACCGAGTGGAAGAGTTTTGGGGATTGATTGAAAATGATGTACCCTTTCATAATGTAAGTATCCTTTTTTTTTAATTGTTAATATTTCCATTGTAGAAGAATCTGATGTTCGTTAAAAGCCTGTTAGGCAAATGAATTTATAAACTATAATTCTGGTTGCTTACTATGACATCACGCTATAGTTTTTAATGTACAGATAATTTACCAACCAGAATTTCTAATGTTCTACAATGAACACCCAAAGTGAGACGTTCATTTATTAAACATAAGGCCACCCATGTGCAAAATTATTTATTTTGGTCATACCTTGAAAAATTAGGCTTGCATTAGCAGCGTTTACCCTTTCTTTTGGTTTTGTTTTTGTTTTTGTTTTTTTATTTTTTATTCCCAAACTACTACATTCATTGTTATGTAATAATAATTACTACACATTTTGGGATTTTTTTTTGTGTTTTACTACAATATTCACACACTTTCGCTCGCACTTACACACCAATATATCAATTTTGTTTCATTATAGTCATGATAATTTAAAGATACTTATTAGGGCATTTTCAATTAATATAAGTAAACTTCCCTTTTCAATCCATTGCTTATAAAACAAAGTTTTTCCATCTATTTTAATGTCACTATTATAGAATAAAGGTTTATTTAATATGTCGTCTTTATCTTTTTTAAACAATTGGGACCTTAATTCATGTAAATACTGTAGAGTTTCTTTCCAAAATCTATTTCTTATGTGATTTATTTTTTGCAATATGTAGTCATCTCCAGTTTTTAAAAGTAAAAGTTGTTTTTATTGTGGGGGGGATTAGAAATTGTGACTTTACAAGTAAAAATCAAATTACAATAGCCTTAGATAATGTTTACAAAACAATCAAATATTCAACTATAAACATTGCAATTGGTAAAGGAATATCACATGACCAGTAATGTTGTTGATGTACTGAGCCTGGTTTTTCCTCTATTCCAATATGTCGGTTATAATCCCTCAACTATCCTTGGCTTGTGAGTTTAATTTTTTTCTGGATATACCAGGTATATTTTAAATATCAGTTCCTTAAATCAAGGTCAAGGGAACAATGTTAGTTAATTCATAATGGTTGATACCGTTAAAATTATAATAACTTAAATATTACCCAAAAAAGTGGCATGGGGGGGGGGCAATAATACAGTATACAGCAATTTGCAAGACATTTTTAGTAATGGGCCTTTTTTTCCATTAGTTTTACAAATTTTTAATTGCCATTTGTTAAGAAATGTCGCAGAGTCACCAATGGTGATTTTTTTTCAAATAAATGGGACTAATTAAGGTACATGGTCCCTGTCTTTACCAAACACTTAGCTGTGCAAAATCTGCTCTGCATGTTTAAATAATTAATTTAAGTTAGTTGGTCAAGTAGCCAGGGTAAGGTCACATTATCGGACACAATTTATTTGAAAAGCCTTGAACAGTTACGTCATGGACACATTTCCTTTCTCTGTGCATGTATTTCAATTAAGAAATGGCAGTTTTTAGCTCTACTGGTCTCAGACCATTCGAGCTTATGCGATGCCCTGTCTTCCGTCCGTCTGGACGTCTGTCCGTCCGTCCGCCCGTCTGTCCCCCAGGGCCTTAGAAATATGTGTGGTCATTTCCTCCTATATAACTCTATGTAATATTGTGCTCACAACTCCTCTTACACTATAAATGATGGAGACTTAATTCTTTTTGCAATATGATGTGTCTGTGGTCTAGTTGTGCACCTGATATTTTGTTTGAGCCCCTGACCCCCATAATCTTACAAATGGGTGTGGTGACTGGTCATTTTCTCCTATATAACTCTATGTAATCTTGTGCTCGCAACTCCGCTGACACTATAAATGATGGAGACTTAATTCTTTTTGCAGTATGATGGGTCTGTTGTCTAGTTGTGCACCTGATATTTTGTTTGAGCCCTTGACCCCCAGAGTCTTAGAAATGGGTGTGGTCATTTTCTCCTATATAACTCTATGTAATCTTGTGTTCACAACTCCTCTGACACTATAAATGATGGAGACTTAATTCTTTTTTCAATATGATGGGTCGATGGTCTAGTTGTGCACCTGATATTTTGTTCGAGCCCCTGACCCCCAGGGTCTTAGAAATGGGTGTGGTGACTGGTCATTTTCTCCTATATAACTCTATGTAATCTTGTGCTCGCAACTCCGCTGACACTATAAATGATGGAGACTTAATTCTTTTTGCAGTATGATGGGTCTGTTGTCTAGTTGTGTACCTGATATTTTGTTTGAGCCCTTGACCCCCAGAGTCTTAGAAATGGGTGTGGTCATTTTCTCCTATATAACTCTATGTAATCTTGTGTTCACAACTCCTCTGACACTATAAATGATGGAGACTTAATTCTTTTTTCAATATGATGGGTCGATGGTCTAGTTGTGCACCTGATATTTTGTTCGAGCCCCTGACCCCCAGGGTCTTAGAAATGGGTGTGGTCATTTTCTCCTATATAACTCTATGTAATCTTGTGCTCGCAACTCCGCTGACACTATAAATGATGAAGACTTAATTCTTTTTGCAGTATGATGGGTCTGTTGTCTAGTTGTGCACCTGATATTTTGTTTGAGCCCCTGACCCCCAGGGTCTTAGAAATGGGTGTGGTCATTTTCTCCTATATAACTCTATGTAATCTTGTGTTCACAACTCCTCTTACACTATAAATGATGGAGACTTTATTCTTTTTGCAATATGATGGGTCTGTAGTTTTGTTGTGCACCTGATATTTTGTTTGAGCCCCAGAAAACCAGTTTCTTAGAAAATGGGTGTGGCCATTTTCTCCTATATCCTATATATATACCGGTTTTAATGTCCCAATGCTTTTGCAAACTCTGAGGACAAAAAGTACCAAAATCTTAACATGGTTAGAAGTAAATGTTTTATTGTATTTTAATGTTACAACTTGCATGTAGTTCGATCATAATAGTTCACCATACAACCATAATATTGGAACATACATGTATATGATAACTGATGCATTTTTGTATGTACATGTAACGTGATGCTCACAAGGTTCTGCTCACCATGCAGTTTCTGATGACTTACGTTCACTGTTTTCCAAACTTTTTAGCTCACCTGAGCAAAGCTCAAGTGAACTATTGTCATAGTGATCTGTCCATCTGTCAGTCGTCATCCCTCAATGCGATTGCCCCCTGTCCAACGTCTGTCCCTCCCTCCATCTGTCCATGAAACATTTCTTGAGGTCTCAAATCCTCTAAAACTGTATGGTGTAGAAAAGTTAGTTATACCCCCTGCTAACGAAGTTTAGGGGGTATATAGGAATCACACTGTCCGTCTGTCTGTCCGTCCAGTTAAGAAGTTTTGAAAGCAGATTTCTTTTCTACTATTAATGGTAGGCCTTTATACATAAATTCACCATAAATAGTACTATATTTTGGTACCATGACTTTTGACCTTGATCTTCACTCTATATTGCATTTTAGATTACTATTAATGATAGACCTTTCATATTTCATACGCACATTCACCATAAGGAGTACTACATTTTGTTACTATGACTTTTGAACTTTGTGACCTTGACCTTCACTGTGGGCCTTTATAATATTGCATGATTGTTTAAAATTTGAGAGCAGATTTCTTTCATGCTACACTGCTACAGGTATAAATTGTAGGCTCTGACATTTCATACACATATTTACCACAAAGAGAACTACAGTTTGGTATGAAGACTATTGACCTTGTGACCCTAACCTTAATTTTGGGCCGCCTATGTATTCACTATTGTCATAGCGCAGAGTCCGTCCGTCGTCTGTCGTTAACTTTTTAACATTTTCGACTTCTCCTCTGAAACCACAGGCTCTGATTGGCTGTCACATTTTCTACTTCTCCACTGAAACCGCTGCACAGAATTTCATGAAATTTCACAGGAAACAAGAACTCAATGCCCTCTACCAAGTTTGTGTTTTTAGAGCTGATCGATTCATATTTAAAGCCAAGATGGCCGCCACAGGCCCTACCCCTTTTTGTGATTTTTGCATTTTTTGCACCATAACTCAAGTAACTCCTTAATTTGTTTATCTTTTACAGATTGTTGTTATTCATGGGGGGACAAACAACATGCCACTTCAAGATGTTGGAGAATTTCTGAGACATTATCAAGGACTGGTGAAAAGGATAAGAACAGCCAATCCAAATTGTCATGTTGTCATATCAGGGATTCTCCCCAGAACAACAAATCTTTGGCCTGGATCTAAAACAAACCCTCGATTCATTGATATTTGTAACAGAAAAGCCATGTCTGCAAATAATGCCCTTTCTAATATATGCAGGAAGACGTATTATTTAACATATGTTGGTCATAAGGCATTCTGTGACAAAGATGGTATAGTTAATCGTAGGCTTGTTTCCAAGGATGGTCTCCGCCTATTTCCTGATGGGATTAAACAAGTGCTATCTGACATCAGGAAAGGGGTGGAGATGGCAAGGAAACAGAAGGTAAGATCTGATTAAACATCATCAAACTTTAGAGGTCATTATACAATTAATTACCTTGTGTGAGGTAGATATAGCAGTATAGCAACCTGAAGGATATGTTATTCACAGAGACCATGGTGAATTATGTTCGCTATGGGTTAATTGCTATACTGCTACCGAATTGTGAAGCAAAATCCAGCTAATGAAATGGCAATGTCCATCCGTCTGTCTGTCTGTGTCAGCAATTTGGTTTAGCTGTTGAGTTTAGGTTAGTTGTAAAAGAACTATAAGGGGTACAATCTTCAAACTTGCTACAAAGATTAAGCATGACAATAGGATCTGAACTCAGGTATTGTTTTTGACCATGACCTTGAGATTTGACCTTGAGAAATGTATTTTTGCATTTAGGTTATTTGTGAAAGATAAGCATAGTGAGAGGATCTGATCGCAGATATTTTTATTATACCCCCGCCATATAATGGTGGGGTTATATAGTGATGCACTTGTCCTTCCGTGCGTGTGTGCGTCCGTCCGTCCGTCCCACCTGTGGTTTCCGGACATTTAAAAGAAAACTATCACAGAAAATCAATTCATTTCTTGCATATAGCTTTTACACCAAAAATACAGGTCAAGTTCAAATATGGGTCATGTCCCTCAATTTTTTGCAGAGTTATGCCCCTTGAAACTTAGAAAAATTCAAAATTCTGTGTTTTCCGGACATTTAAAGGTAAACCGTTATAGATAATCAATTCATTTCTCACATATAGCTTTTACACCAATAAATACAGGTCAAGTTCGAATATGGGTGGTGGAGGCTGTTTGGATGATTGTTGGTTTTTGTCAGTGAAAAATCAGGAATTAGTCAGGGAAATATAATTGCAGAGTCCTGTCAACTCTGACCAAAACACTGATTTACTCTTAACCTTGTTCTACTTTTGAAATATAAAGTTTGCTTGCTTAAAATACTTCATATAAATTTTATGTAAGACCTGTGTTTTACTTAGTAAATGTGAAGGAGAATGCTGCACAACAGTATGTCATTTCAATTATACAAAACCTCTTTACATACTGTCAGCTGAATTTATGGATCATTTTGTCTAGGGTTCTATATCACAATGTCTCTTTTTGAGCTGTACAAAATATTCACACTTTACACAATTTCCTTAAACCATGATGAGACAAATCAAACTCAGCAATAAAATTTGACCTTGTGACCTTGACCTTTAAGTTTGACCTGCTTTTGAAAAAACTTTAACTATGGTCATAACTTTTAAATGGTAAGTGTTAGGGCTTTCATATTTTAAATGTGTATACCTTGTGACAAGACCTTTCAATGGATACCAAATATTTTTATGCCCCCGGAATCAAAGATTCGGGGGCATATAGTTTTTGGCCTGTCCGTCTGTTTGTCAGTCTGTTTGTCCGAAAAACTGTAACATTGGACATAACTTTTGAATGGGAAGTGATAGGGCTTTCATATTTCACATGTGTAATCCTTGTGACAAGACCTTTCAATTGATACCAAAATTTTTGACCTCATGACCTTGACCTTGACCTTTGACCTACTTTTCAAAAAACTTTAACATTGGGCATAACTTTTGAATGGTAAGTGATATGGCTTTCATATTTCACATGTGTATTCCTTGTGACAAGACCTTTCCATTGATACCAAAATTTTTGACCTCATGACCTTGACCTTTGAACCCAGTCACCTCACATACATGTACTTAACAGGAAATAGTGTTCATACTAACACAGATGCCACCGGGGGCATACGTGTTTCATAAACACAGGCTTTATAATCTCTTGACATTGTAGTTTGACCTACTTTAAACAAATAAAATATGGGCTATATCAGGTGAACTATAGAGGATATGGCTTTGATATTTCACATATAGATTCCTCTTGACCAGATCTTTCGTATGATATCATAACTTTTGACCATGTTACATTGACTGGAAAACACATGTTTTACACGGCATCCTCATGGGAATACATAACTGCAGTTGAGTGTTAATCCCCTCCATTTATTAGAATAATTTTTGTGAAGCAATGCGACATTTAGGGATCTTTTTGTCCGTTGTCTCTCTGTCTGTCAAACTTGGATGTCATATCCTACAAAAGTGATTCCTGAGTGTCGCTGTGTTTCGCAGGCAACACATGCATTCCTTGCTTTGTTTCTCCAGATGAAAATGGAAACGGTACCAACACAAAGGGTGAGGTCAGAAGAGACAAAAATGGAGACGGTACCAACACAAAGGGTGAGGTCAGAAGAGACAAAAATGGAGACGGTACCAACACAAAGGGTGAGGTCAGAAGAGACAAAAATGGAGAAGGTACCAACACAAAGGGTGAGGTCAGAAGAGGCAAAAATGGAGACGGTACCAACGCAAAGGGTAAGGTTAGATGAGACAAAAATGGAGACGGTACCAGCACAAGAAGGGCAGTTAGAAGAGCAAAATACAGAGTACAAAGATGTTTTGACAGGTGAGAGGAAGGCAGAGGCCCATAAGAATGAAGTGGTACAACCATGGAATGTGCATGCCAAAGTAGGTAAGTTGAGCTTTCGTTTTAGGAGAGACAAACGGACATCACAGGGAGAAGATACAGAAGAATACCCTGTATTGCTACAGTCAAGAGAACTAGATGCAAAAGAGCCAGAATGCTATTCTGTGAATGAAGAGGACGCACATTTAGATCACAATCAGCTTGGTAAGTACACAAAGTACAAGGTAAGTAATTGTAATGCAGCTGAAAACAGTGTTGATGAAATCCAGAGGGCAAGGACAAGGACACCAAAGGCAATGGAGAGGGCAGAATTTCCTCAGCGTAAAGAAGACACAAAGTCTAACAGAGTTGAGGGAGTTCACAAGGCAAAGACAAGGACACCAAAGGCAACAGAGCCGGCGGAATTTCCTCAACGTGAAGGAAAAAATTCTAACAGTGTTGATGGAGTCCAGAAGGCAAAGACAAGGACACCAAAGGCAACAGAGTCGGCTGAATTTCCTCAATGTGAAGAAGGAAAAATTTCTAACACTATTGGTAAGTACGAGGTAAGTAATTTTAGTATCGCTGACAACAGTGTTGAGGGAGTCCTTAGGGCAAAGATAAAGACACCAAAAGAGTCGGCAGAATTTCCTAGACCTGAAGGCCACAGAAATTCCAACACTACTGGTAAGTACAAGGTAATTAATTACAATACAAGTGATGAAAGTGTTACAGGAGTCCACAAGGCAAAGACAAGAACACCAGCTGAATCGGTAGGATTGACTTTAGAGGGCACTCATATTAATGAGCTTGGTGAGTGCATAGTACATGCAAGTAGTATTAATGCTATTTCTAATACAAGTGACTCAGACTGCAACAATGTTTCAGGAATCTCTAAAGTTTCAAAAGGTGATGATGTTAATAGAATTAAACCACAGCAAATTTCGCAGGAAGACAAATGTACCACTTTCATACCAAGTGAAGATAATGTTAACTCGTGTCAGGGAAAGTTTCAGTTCTTCATAAATATATATGGTATTGAGACATACACGTATGACTGTGGCCTGCCTCATGTTCCGTTGAAAGTAATAAGTGAGGAAATTTTCCTAAAATATGGAATTCCATATTCTGAACAGTGTTTTGTAAACGTCAGGGGCTCTTTTATTCATCTAAACTGCATCATTTCACATAAGAGGAATCAGAATCTGTATCTTGTCATCAGAGCTAGAGGAGGAGGAAAAACGAAAGCCCACCCAGAGTCTTGCTCTAGATGCAATGTTTGTCAAAATCAGAGCAGCAAGTCATACATGCATCTCTCAGCTAATCAAAACTTGTCATTTGATAAATTAAAAAGAATATGTGAGCATTTCAAAATTGTAGAAACTTCTTGTCTTTGTAAAGCTTGTTATCTCAAGATAACCAGGTGGAAAGATGACATTAAAAGTGTCAGTCTATCAACACCTGATAACATCTCTGGTCTGTGTGAGCTTAGTAAGTATGGTAAATGCAAATCAGAAGGTAAGAGAAATTTTACAACTAAGTCTCAAGTTTTGAGCGAGTGCTTTCATTTAAAAGCTGAATACAGTGATAATGACAGAATTTCAATATACCTTTGCAATGACCATAGACTTAAATTGATGAAATATGTGAAACACTTGAAATGTTCTAAGTGCCTTATGAAACTTGAATCATTCAATAATTTATACTATTTGACTGAAAATGAATTGAAATTCATACAAAAGGATTCTGTTCTTAATTATACTTCATTCTCTCAATCAGATCATTTATGTTACTGGTGTTATCAAGGATTGAAAACTTTACAGAAAAAATCTGAGGATGATGTTGAAAAGAAATCTGATACGACAGCTCAAGGGAGTTCAGATTCCAGCTGTCTTCTCATTGAAGAAAGTGAAAAAGAAGCAACATTTGAGACAATGGAGGATCATGATAAAGATGGTGGTATTTCTTATGATTTGCATGAAAATATGATATCTCTTAACAACTTCGCGGATGAATCAAATAATTTTAAAGACTTTATATTTAATTTATGTCATTCATTTGATGAAAATGATGTTTTCTTGTCTAGCACACTTTATGAAATATATCTTAATTTTGAATCAAATGACAAAGTGAAGTATGAGACTACAGAGTCTTTACTTGACAGGTTAGTGGAAATATTTAGAGATAATATTTCTGTTATATCAATAAAAGGGAAGACAGAGAAACTTGTAAAAAGTTCATTTAACAATGATAACGTGTCTCTCATTTCATTATTGGAAACTTTGAAGACAACAGAAAAAATAAAGAAACAAGGGAAAAAAGAAAGTTTTGGTACTCTTATTCCTGTATCATCTGATGTAAATGTTTTATTACAAGCATTTTCTATTTTGAGGGAATATATTATATCATTGATTCATAATATTTCAGAATTTGACTTGAACGTAAATTTGATTTGCAAACATTGAACTTGTATAATTTTATAAAGAAATTTATTCCAGTATATTTATGGAATTTCATATTTTTATTCACTCAGAATAAATTTTGTAGTACGCCTAACCCAAGCTTTTGGGCATCACATGTATTTGAGGATAATGATAATGAAAAACACCTTTCTCCTAAATCTCTTAAGCGACTTTTTGTTATATGTTGTATGGCTTATACAATTGATGATAGATGTAGATACCCTTTACATATTTTACTTGGAGATGTTTTAGATAAATACACCGACTCTTCAAAAGATTGTATGCAAATATTTAATAACTTTGGAATATGTGTCTCAAAGCCTTCTTTACAAAGATTTCAAATTGACACTGTCAGTAAAATGAAACATTTAGAAAATCTTGTTCCTAATGCATTTTCTATAGTTTCAGCAGACAATATTAACAAAAGAAGCTCTTATGCAGCCGTTAAAGCAACGCAACAAGGTCAGAGAGGGTTTGACGGACTGTCAGTACAAGCCTTACAACCAAAGCCTGAAAGCCTGAAACTAAGCAAAAGCGAGAAAACAAAAAATTATGATGAATTTTTTACTACATGCACGGGTGAATGTATGAAATCTATAGAGGTCAAAGGTCCCAACTCTTTTTATAGGTCTTTGATACTTTTTCTGAATACAGATTTACAATTATGTAAACGAAATGAAGAAGGTTATGCAGATGACACAGCATTAGCGTGCTTAGAAGATTTATTAATAGGCAATTTAATAGTTCATTTAGAAAATTATAATGATACAGAAATTATTCCAAATAACAATTTTCTGATAGAAATAGGTATACACAATGTTACACAGGAATATCAAGAAATAAGTAATTTGTTTATATTCAGTAAAGTAACAGGTTGTAACATAGTTTTTTTCAGGAAAGATTCAAGTAATAACGAGAATAGCAATTTGGTTCAAGTTGGGTTCGCAGGTAGAGAAGGAAACTTCACCACTTTCAATATTCTAGTTGATGGGAATCATTACAATACAGCTTTTTCGCCACTTATATGTACCAATAACAACCTTTTGGCTAATATTTCTTTATCATCCATAGAAAATACTTTCATAGATCTTCAAAATTTAAATAGAAAATTAGGTGATATGAGCAATTCTGTAAAACTTGTCTCTGAAATCAGTCACACAAACTTGAAAAATCGTGAGCGTGCTGTCAGTGGGCAAGAAAATGTACTAAGTATTATGAAAGAATCTGCAGTCCTAGCATCGTCTGAAGTAAAACCAGTATCTTTGAATCAAATTCAGTTTGATCCTATGTTTTTAACTACAGAAGACAATTCTCTTATCAATGAATTAAAGAAAGAAATATTTGGATATAATGTAGGGAAATATTTGGCTTTCAAATATGATGATGATTTAAAAGCACCCGGACTAAAAGAGTTTTTCGAATTTCAAGGAAACCCAAAAACAGAAAAATCTAATGTTGTATATTTGTATATTTTGGATGAACCACCAGATAACATTGAAACAATAAAGCTATTTCTTCATGATATTAGTATTAAGTTTGGGATAAATAAAACACTTAAACATCTGGTGGTTGTTGGGGACGGTAAAACATACGACCACCTCATTCGTATTAAAGATGATTATGGTGATATATTTTCTTGGTTGCTCCCTTATCCTGGAGATTGGCACATTCTGAAAAATTTTCAAGGAGTTATAATGAAATTGTATAAAGATGCTGGTTTGAAGGATATGGTAGAGCTATTTCACAAGGGTGCCACTGCTAAAAGTGTATTGGAAGCCACTTCTTTTGACAAAACCCATTCTTTCTTATGTCAATTATGGGAAGCTTTTTATAGATTTGAAATATCTTTGTATTTTGGTGTCAAAAATGACCATGGTTATAATTTAGATGATCTTTATTCTAGATTTAAGGAAAGTCTTAAATTTTTTTATAAGGAACAGGATTGGAAATGTTTTAAGGCAAATGTAGAAAACTTTAACAAAAGCATTATTTTCTATGATGACTTCAAAAATGTTATGGAAACTATATGTTCTAAGGACAAAAACTGGAAATTTTGGCACGATTTCATTCACACACATCTTTTCATGTACATAAATCTGTTTTTAGCGATAAGACATGGTAATTGGAACTTGCGATGCATTGGAATTAAACATCTAGCACAGTTAACACAAGTTACAGAATCAACATTTTATTACAGACTTCTCCCCAGACATTTGGCAGATCTCCAAAATTTTCCTGATGCTGTGATAGATCATTTTCGTGAAGGGGGATTTGTAGCTAGTGCAACTGGTAAAGCCTGGCATAGCCAGGGTTTTGACGAGGCTCATGAGTCGTGTATAAATAGGGATGTGAAAGAAACTATGAACTCAACTTCTCAACAATCTTTAATAAAGCTAATTAAATATTTCCCTTTCAAATCCAAAGTTCTAAGGAATCTTAAAAATCAGTTAGGAATGAATAGTCAAAAAGAATGTTACCATATATCTTTTGCAGAAATGAAAACAGAAAAAGAGAACATAGATTACCTATTTTCAAAACTAAAAACTAGTACTCTGAGTGTTCCATATGACCATGCTTTTCTTCAGCATATTTTTACAGGAATTGATGCCACTCCAGTTCAGGACCAGGATCTACTTAATATCAATTCAATTTCAAAAAAATGCTATTCTGATCTAGTATCTTGTGTATTCATGAAAACTAATATTATGCGAGGTAAACCAGTTAAGAGACTTAAAAAATTGAGTACATTTTCATCTGAAAAGAGAAGTAATAAACAAATAGTGCATTGGCAATTGAAAGACTGTCAAAAAGAAAATTTAATTTTAAGGGGAAAAATGTCTTGGATGAAGGATTCAAATGTAGAATTTAATGATGATAATATTGAACAAATGATTTCTCTACCACGCGCAATCTCAACTTCTGATGGAAACTTGATGAAGGGAACAAAGTCTGCATCTAAAGATCACTATAAGAAATTATATCCAAATACATTTGAGGAAGTATCATTAAATTCTTTATCAGCAGAATGTGTGGTAATAGATGCAATGTTTTTATTATTCACTTCTCCATGGGTTACGCATAAAACATTTAGTGATTACTTCAATTTCTTATTTAGGCAATCAATTTTATCATACTTTTCGCATACAGTTAAAGAGGTTCATGTAGTTTTTGATTCACAGCAAGATTCTATTAATCCGAAGCAATTTGAGAGAATATCCCGAGATAAACAATCTAGTACAGAAAGTCCAAGAGTCTTTGATTTAAACAGTTCATTACCTGTAAACTGGCAAACATTCATCAAGGTCAGATCAAATAAAAAGTTACTGGTTCATCTCTTGTCAGAGTACCTTCTTATTATAGGTTCCCAAATTCTTACTTTTGATCAATCATTGTATGTTGGAGGGGGGTTTAAGGAATCTAAAACTGTTAAAGCTACAATTCAAGGCAATATTTCAACTTTGCAAGACTATGAAAATAATCATTCAGAAGCAGATAGTCAAGTTTGGTTCCATGCATTGAAATCTAACTGTTCTTCTATAATTATCTATTCACCGGATACAGATGTTTTCCACATTGGTCTTTCTCTCCTTTCTAAATACCCCACCAAAACGTTTCGCATCGTACTGAAGAAAGGAGGCTACACCAGCGTTATTCTGAATCTTAATAATCTTTTTGAATGTTTTAAAAGTGATCCTCACCTTCAGAGTTTAAATGCAGATAAAGTAGGCCTTATCATAAATATGCTATACGTTTGCACAGGTTGTGACTACATATCACACTTCAAATCTCACAGCAAAAAGGCATTCTTGGAAACATTTTACAGACATTGCTCATTCATAGAAGGAAATAATGATAATACTGACGGTTCATTGGTGGATTTTAGTAGCGATAGATGTGAAATTGGGTTTCTGGCATTTATAAGATTAATTGGTTGTGAATATGTAAGGAAAAATTCTGGAGCATTTGTAAAATGTAGTTTTGATAGAAATCCAGAAACTATGTTTACCAATAAATACAATGATACTGTATCTGCAAAAGATAATCATAAAGATTGGCTTAATAATATCAGAAAAATTTTATTTAGCAGAGTCAAATCGGAAGAATTTTATGTTCCCTCCTTTGAAGCACTTTGGTTCCACTGGTTACGGTCTTGCTGGACAATGCAACAGTGGACACAGGCAGACAAAAACACAGTCCAAAATCAGCCAATGGATCAGTATGGTTGGGACCTTAGTGATGAAAAGCTGTCGATCAAATGGGACACTGAAGAGAACATAAAACGAATCCAATCCTCTGTTAGACTTTGGACTTCAGGTTGCAGTTGCAAAAAAGGTAAATGTAATGATAAAAGATGTGGTTGCTTCAATAATTCAAAATTATGCAATGCAACTTTTTGTAAATGCTCCAGTAAGTGTGAAAATGTAAGAAAAAGTAATTCAGTAGATACATGTACTTTGACAACAATGCAAGACATTTTATCGGGAAATGCAGAACTCCAGGAAGTTAACACAGATGCCTTTAATATTGAAAACTTAATTTTTGATGACTTGACTCTTTCACATGATGATAATTCAAATGACTTTGATCTTTCACAGGAAACTGATAAACTTTCAATTCAGGAAGTCACTTAAATATGTCAACCTGCTTTTAAGTTTTGATGACTACCCAAGTATCAAATGAGACCTCTATAAAGATGTCCAAAAAAACAAAAGGTTACCTTCCCACTGACACACATTTTCCTATCAGCTTCTCTTTCTATTTGTTATAAAATTAAAATGAAATAAATGTGTTGAATTGAATTTTAATGAAATTTCAATACTGTACTTGTATTTGACAGAAATGTTGTTTCAAATATTAAGTGATTAACTACAACATGTACAAGCATAATTGGGATTTTTATTCTTCAAAAATATAATGTGTGGGGTTCTTTTTTTATTGTACATGTTTTGTGTGTTCATTCTCTTTTGTTATGAAAAAAGGGGACTGTAAGTGATGAAATCAATATTAATTGATTAAAGAGAATTTGCAAAATTTTATAATTTCCATATATATGAGATTCCAAAATTATTTTCAAAAATTGATAGGAAGTAAAAGTAACACAAACGTTAACATTAAGTTTCCTTAAGTTCAATTCAACACTGAATGTTAAACACAAAAAAAAAATTATCATAAAAGGTGTGTGGATTCAGAATATGAACCTTTTGGCCCTTAGTCACCCTCTGGTTCATGCTGGTTGACTTGTAACATAGAACCATGGTGAACGGATTGATACATTTCCGTTTGGACCATTAGTCTGGAAATCCAAGTATCATGGAACCAGAAGGTTTCAACCAGTTCTGAATATACTATACTATTTTAAAAGATCTGGTACCCTAATAAGAGTACTTTATACTTCGCACTTTTTTCATCATACAGTTTTCTAAATTTTCAGACAAATACCAATGATTGTTAAATAATAGTGTCTCTCTAGCCATGGCCAACATATTTGTATGTTTGATAAAATAATACCCAAAGGAAAGTACACTTTAGAAAATATCTTTTTTCTGTTTGGCACTTTAAAGACCTTTAATAGTATGGCCACAATTAAGATGTTGTATGTATAATGAACTACTTCCGATTAGATTGTGAAAAATGTATATTTGTGATGTTGGTACATGTTGGACGGCGTTGGAGCCATACATTTTTTATGCAAAGATGAAAGAAAAATCTCAAAAAACTAATATGTGATTATCAACACATTAATTCTTATTATACATTTATTAACTTAATGGAGTCATGTTCAATACCAGTGAGGATGCAGACCTTTTTAATATATACATACACAGCAAATGCATAGGAAAGGCAATTTTGAAGTGCTGCACATTGAATTTTTAAAATGACCAAATGTTTTGCACACACCAATGCAATTGCATAATATGTAAAACAATTATGAAGAAATGCACTTTTATAAGTTATTATACAGCAATGGATTAATTGCTGTATAATATATGTTCATTTTCTAACAGCAATGTTGATAAGAGCAGTGTACATGTGATTACATCATAATTCCTATTTTTGACTCATCAAGTTTCAAGGGTAGTACATTGAAATTTGCTGAAACACTTTCTATATGTAAAGAAATGAAATTAGAACATATGAAAACATGCCTTTTACCCCTTAGAATGATCGAATTAATCACAAATTGTTATCGCAGACAATAGGTGTCAAGGAATCCAATGCATTTACTTACTTTTTTTCCTGTTCATGTTTGATTATGTTATGTATAGTGCATGTATTACCATCATATATTTGTGTTATTGTATCTATATGCTGTATGGCTTTTGAATAAATACAAAATAATTGTATTGTCTTTGTTGATATTGAATTAACTTTGAAATTTTATTGTTTATCAAGATATAGCATGAAATTGCAGTTCATACATTCTGGCTTCACTTCCCTCATACTTATACTTTCGTGTTGTCACATTGTGACACTAGATATATTGATGACCTATTCTGATCATGCTCAGCACTTGAGGCCGATTCATAACAAACTACTACAGTGTACAAAGGAAAGGGATATGAATTTGAATTTGACTTGTACGGTAGTGTAGATTTGAAGATCAATCATACTAAAGACTATGAAACTCCTTTCATACTAGTGCTTCATGGAAAACTGTGTCTTTGTTGAAATTAGAAAAGGTCGTAACTGTATGAATTCATAATTAACAGACAAAATGGACATACAATAACGGTTATGGTCAATGTTGAAGTTTTTTGAAAGTAAGTCAAAGATTAAGTTCAATACATGTAGTTGAAAATTTTAGGTATCAATGGAAAGGTCTCATCACAAGGAATACACATGTGAACTATGAAACTTTAATATCACCTACCATTCATAATGTTATGAGCTAAATTTTTAGCCGAGTTGCAAAACTCGGCTCTTAATTTGATGTGAGACGGGAGGGAGCCTGGGCGTCAACAATTGGTTTCCAGACTCTAAGTCAAGTATGATACACGTACATGCTAATGATTTTGGGCTCCAAAGGTCAAGGTCACAGGACTATTGATTATTGAAAAGGATTTCCAGACTATATTTGAGCCTGTATTGCACCTATGATCATGAAACTTGCAAGGTCTTGTTACACGGAATATGTGAAATATAAAAGCAATCAATAAACATTAAAAACCTATGTTCAATAATGAGTTCTGGCAAGTGAGAAATAAACAGACAGACAGTCAGACCACATACCATATGCCCCTGTATCTGTGACTCTGGCCAGGAGACATAATAATACTAATACCTGATACCTGAAACTTTAACACAATGAACTATTACATGTTAATTTGTATATTCCATACACTACCATATACATGTACTAGGATAACCACATATTTATTTAAGGAACTAATAATTTTATTTTGGAAAGACTTAATTATCATGATTATACCAGTACACAGTGGCATAGCTCAACAGAAATAAGTGTGGGGGGGGGGGGCAACCACCCACATGTGAAAAATAAAAAAAAGGTTTATCACTACTATAGTTTGAATCAATTTCCATTTCTCACACTGCAGTAATGTATCTTAATGATTCAGTGGCTACATGGTACTGGTAATCAGGGACAATGCATGTTACCTTCGCCTTGTGATTAAATTTATAAATCGAAATTCTAATCCACATTTGTAGTCACGGAATAGAAATATAGGACATTAAAAAAAAATTTCAAATCATCAAAGAATATTTGCTACAAAGTGTTATTTAAAGAGTGTGTGTGTGGGGGGGGGGGGGGGCTGCCTCCTTCTTACGTACGCCCTTGGTTATACATGTACATTGTGTCGAGTGTAAACATGGTAGAGCTCAATCAATCTTCTTTATAAATAAAATTGAAAAAGGTTCTCTCCAAATTAATATTTTGCTATTTTGCTGTTCTGATTATATCTTAGACTTATTAGTTTCTTGGTTGCACAAAATGAACCTTTCTTGACATGAAGCACCCTGATTGAAAACCATTTACAGAGTAAGACAGTTTAGGTACAATGTCATGTTTACTATAAAAAACTAATACATATGCATTTTCATGTGTTGTGGTTATTTCTAAATGTTAAAAATGAGTCTGTGTGAATTCATAGTTTCTCAGACAAATTACATCACAAAGTAAATCTGAGAAGCTGAAAAATAATTCCCAGCCAGGTTTACATGTAGGTCCAAGAATATAATGTTTAAAAAAAGCAAAGAGAGACAACAGATGATGAATATTTCAATCTATTCTAATTTGATCATTTGTTAATATTTAATCTTTTTATGCTTGCTTACATCCTGGACAACATAAATTTTGCCATTAATTATATTAATTAAATTGAAAAGCTTCATGTACAGCTAGAATACTTTTCAAGTGAAAGAACATTTTAGGTAGGGTGTTTGTGGACCGCTTTGAGGCTACATGACTCATAGCTTTGATATTTCACCATCTGACAAGTTATTTATAATTGGTTCTTTATGTGTGTGAGCTAACAAAAATAACAGAATCAAAATAATGTGTGAGATGGGCAAAATATTGAAGCTACATGTACACGACTCTCGTATAATACCTGTAATATTGCAGCATGATGAAAATAGAAAATTAAATTACATTCACACAATGTGAAAGTAACTGACAATTAAGTATCAGTGACTTGATAGCTTTTATTTGTGATATAATGTATTTACTTCATATGTTCTTTCAGTATTGAACTATCAACTATCAACGTGGCCAAACAAAAGGTCAATCATACAGGAATTTTCACCTATAATTGCATTTTAATGACAAAAATACATTAATTAATTAAAACCAAGTGTGCATTTATACATAAGACTGCTTGTCAGTTTGAAATTTTAACATTATACTGTCATATGTGCATGGTGTTATACAGCGCACTAGCAACAGAGGAAATTCGGAACGTTCGGCAAATTCAACATCGATAATTACACGCGACAACGATTATAATTGAATAAAAACTGTTTGAATGTATATTTCCTTAACCAATCTTCGTATTTGTTTGTTTTCTAATGAATGATAATGCCTATCTTCAATTAAAGTCTAACGAGGCGCACCTTTGTACTTGGAGGGTCGAATGTCGAACAAATTTTGCATTTGGATGATCGCAGTTTAAAGAGGTACAAAAAAATGGTCCCTCACAGATTTGGATAAAATTTCACACACAGACAGACGGATGAATTCCACACAACATATCAAAAAATTGCAGAACCACTTTTTCATTTAAGAAAAAAAAAGTCTTTAAAGTTGGAAGTTCACCACGATCGTGCGACATTTTAAAGGGTGACACCACATTTTACACCCACCGTACTACCGTATTTCCGCATTAATTCTCACAAATGGGGTAACAATTAACTTTAAAAATCTTCAGCTTGAAACAAGTACAGTTAAATCCAATCTCAATGCTGCATACAACATGCATTTGGTTGATTTCGAGTCACCGGATGTAGGCATTGAAATCGTAAAATTTTGGACGACCGAACAATTTAGAGATTACTACTCCGCGCATAGCAACCGTTGCCGCTCACGCGCAAATCCGGCTTGGCCGCCCTACTGATTGAGGTTGCTGGCGAGGGTTAAATACCCGAAACCTGCATGTATGGTCTATGCTGCAAAGTAATCTGGTCCTTAATGATGCTATTGTATTTGAAGACGTTTAACACATGTTGAACGTCTGACCTCAGAGTTATCTTTTCATTCTTACATCCAGCATATTTTCAGTAATCCAAGGATACCTAACAAACTCAATTTGAACCTTGACTCGTTTTCTTACATCTTCAGACAGATACGGCCAAACCAAAAAAAAAATCTTTTCTCAGAATTATCTTTCGTTGTGTTTTCATGTGTTAAAGAAGCAATGCTACGTATACATGCACGTAACATCAAAGAGGTCTGTCGTGTAAAAGGTAAATGTATCATACGAGGAATATCCTTACATCCTTATGAGCGGCCGTGTTAGCGCAGTGGTAGCGCGCTCGCTTCTCACCTTTAAGGTCCCGGGTTCGAATCCCAGATTCGGCGAAGGGTCTTATGTGGGAGGGTAGGTGGTCCCCCACCCAGGCCTTAGTAGGAGGTTTTTCTCCGGGTACTCCGGTTTCCTCCTGCTCCTTGGTTCCCCTCACGCCAACATCTGAGCCAACGTGAGACATTAATATAAGTTGTGTAACTTGTTTGTTAAACGTTGTAAAATAAATAAAGTTTAAAAAAAATTTAATCCTTACATGAACATACACAAATAGAATTTAGATATACAGGTTAAAGGTGGTATTTACTTTGACATAGTAATACTGGCATGGCCGTATCTGCGACAAAAACTCTCGTAACCGTTTCCATTTCAAAATAGCAAATTTATATTAAGGACATATTCTGCACCAAAAAATTGAACTTTCGCATCAAAGAGTTTCCAAAACCAGTATTTATTATTACGTGGGTTTATCCTTTCGGCATTTCAAGTTATATTATAATTATCATCCAGTTGTCATTGGTGCATTAAATGCTCTTAGATTACTGTCCGCGGGAATCGATTCGGAAGCTGAATAAACGCAATTTTTACTATGTTAACGTTATAATTCATTATTGTAAATTAAATGTGAAACGTCTTCAAATTCAAATTGATAAATATAGTATAATTTCGGTATAATTTGTATAACAAAGGATGTTATACCACAGGTTGTAAACTCATTATTAATAAACCCATTCGTTAGGTGTGTTACACTTCCGTATCATTAAAAAGAAAGGGAAACAAGTTCAAAGCTCGGAGTTTGACGATCACTGAACTTTGAGTGCAGTATATGACTTCATAAATACATTTTCCAACCACCTTTGGCTATTCTTCTATTCAGAAATCTTATTTCTACAACTCCTGAAATTTCAAAGCTCCGAGTCAAACAGAATCCGTGATATAGCGTTTTTGGTGCCCATAATGGGATCAAATTATTTACTGGACAATTTTCTGTTCTATGAGGATTGGCGAACTGGCAAAGAATTGAGGAAATCTCCAACCAGACCCTGTTGCAAAAGCAACAGCAAAACACTAAAACAACCGATGCAAAACACAAACACGAGCATACTAAGAGACGAAAAGAGACATACGACGTATAACATCAACACAAAAAACCTACACATAAACCAACGAAAACAATGGGCAACCGGTGCCGACTTTGGATGGCCGTTTGCTACACAAGTAGTACAAGCAGAAGGGCTCCGACCACCTGTCCTCTCTGAATCTCAGTCGGGGTCCTCGGTTGATCACATGAATGAGTTCGCTACAGCCGGTAGAGCACGGACTGTATTTCGAACGTTCTCTGTTTTTATATCCATTTTGCAATACATATACATCTGTGTGTTTCTTGGGCCCCTGAGTCATGCTTTTTGCTTGTATGTTCATCTTAAAGTGAGGAGGTTATTTTAAAACAAGATTGTACGTTCTTCGAGACCTCTGGCAGTAAGTGTTTTGAATACTTTTCCCTGACATGGTCGCCAGAGCACTTTCTATTTAGACATAACCGTAGACAGTGTATGGAATTTAGATATTGTTTTCATTTTCGTGCATGGACGGCGGGTTTTTCATTGGGTGTTTTCGGGTCTTGCTGTGGGTGCTGCAAACTGAGTGGTGTTGGAGATCCCCTCCTTTCGTTTATACATAAAGGGAATCACTCAATGATGTATTAGTATAAACTTTGAGAATAATTTTGAATCATTTATGGTCACAAATGACTGCCGATTGATAAAAAAATCAAAAGGGTATATTGACAAAAGTGAGGAATGACAAGAGAAGGATTTTCTAAGGTTCAGAAGACATGATGACATATAAATGCAATTGAACTAATTAGATATGTTATGTTCATTCGTGAATAGGTAATAGAATTTTTATACAGTCATATTATTGTCTTTTTTGCCATTTTTGATTCAAAACGCTCGCTTGTGTATTTAAAAAGAAGACAAAGGAACGTACATTGGGATAAGAAAAGTTTCTTTAGGATGAAATAAAGATTCATGTAAATAATGTAACTTTCCTAATGATATTTATTTCTAAACCCTTTGAAATTGCAAGAAGAAGTAAAGCCCCCCACCCACCCCCACCCTCCCACCAACACCACCACAAAAAACCCTGAACGAATTGACAACTCTTATTTTATTATCTACATTTTTGATGATGTTATTTCACTTTTTTTTTTCGTCTGTTATTTGAAAGTTTTATTTTTTTGGCAATTCTACTTTAACAATGGATCACTGACGAGGGTTAAGTAGACGAAACGTGCATGTCTGGTCCATGCTGCAAATTGATCTGTTCTTAAATGATTCTATTGAAATTGAAGACAATTAGAATTTTATCATTTTAGATTCTGATTATGATATAGAAGGATGAAAGAATTTATCGTACTGACCAAATTTAGTGACAAGAAAGTACAGTACATGTATACGTAATGAGTTTTGATGATTTTTTTCTCTGAGTCTTTCTTTTTTCTATTTTTTTTGTATAATCTTTGGTTTGTTTGTTGTATTTAAAAGGACCCTAGGGCTCAGAGATGGTGAAAGACGCCGACCCGCCAGAGATCTCTGGTAAAAAGTCAGAATCAGCTTGTATCGGATACTGTGTCCGGTATGTTTTGTTTGTTTTTTTTAGGGGGGGGGGGAACACAACATTCGACGCAATCGATTTGCTCTGTTCTCAATGGGATCCATCGTCGGAAACCCAAATCCGATCACACAAGCTCAACTCCCGTAGGTCATAACGACAGAATTTTCACTGGATATAATTACAGACATCTAATGCGAGCACTCGTCGGTTAATTTATTTTGCTATAAAGAGCTAATTCACTGACAAGTACTCGCATTAGATTTTTGTAATGCTATCCAGCGAAAATTCTGCCGTTTGGATACACGGGAGGTGAGCTTGCGTGACGGGGCGTGGGTTTCAGACGATGATGGGGTTACACGAGGAGATAGCGCGTTCGCATCTACGACATAATATCATGGAAATACCCTATCATGGCGATTATAATAGTGTATTGGTATTCGACGATCTGTCTTTGTTTGGCTTAAACAATATCCATTCCATAAGGCACACAATACCACACAAAAGCATTCATGAATATTTAGAGATCGGAAAACAGTTTAAATATCACTTGTGTACTTATTCCTCTTCAGTCATTCTCATTTCATGACATGCAGATAAAGAAAAGCTGGATGCAGCTTTCTTATTATTGGAAGGAAGAAAAAAAAGAGAGAAGAAAATAGAAAGTGAATGTCTTCAATTGTTACTGTCTTTACTTATTTCCATCATGTGGTTGAAAACCATTACAAGACAATTAACATAACAATTGTTTTCACCTACTTGTTGGAAATTAGTAAAGGGCAATACAATATCGCTCCCTGTCCTACCGACATTAGAATTAAAGAATGAAATATCAATATTGAACGGAAAGTAATATATTTTTTACACGACCACTACATTCTGTATTCAGACGAAACATCATTTATAGCGGGGGAAAATATTATCATGACATTGTTCATTTTTTCAGCTGTTTAAATTTTCTACATGCAAGCACTCGAAGTTAATGAATTCCTTATAAGCAAATGAGTTAAAGAAGATCCTGACCACAATTTCAACAGCACTCCAAATAGAGCATCAAACTAAGCATCGAAGGACCCCTAGCAAGCTAGAGGTGGGGAAGATGTCCAGGAGAAGTAAGCATTCCCTGTTTGGCTAGCCGCACCTGCCGTCGATGTTCACGCACGAAACTGAAAACAATATTCACAAAACATGCACTGGCTGAGATTATGTATATAAGGAAAGTGCAACTACATTTAAGCACAAATGTTAGAAAGTCAAAGCTCATTGGAAAGCTATGATTAACGTCAATTGACAAATGGATGTGTATATAAGTGATTGAGAAATTGAAAAGTCATTTTAAAAAAGTGATTTCGATTATTCAAAATTAAGAAACAAAATGGAATGATATGTCCTCTTTAAAGTAAATTCTAATTGAAATCTCAACTTGATCGTCTATCTCTTCCACGCATTTGAACATTTCTGTTATCAAAAAATCTTGAAATTTCTTAAACGTGGGTCCGGTCCTGTAGCATCATATTCCACCCATCTTGCTACGTTTTTCTGTATATTTTTGGACATAATAATTTTAAAACTCTTTGGCCATATAACATTCCTTGGATTGAGGATCGCTGACGAAGGTTCAGCTCCCGAAACCTGCATGTCTGGTCAATGCTGTAAATTTATTTGTTCTGAAATGATGCTATGGAATTTGAGAGTTTAACATTTGGAGTTAATTTCTTGAAATCGAGAAATGATAAAGAAAATAATGAGAAAAGAACAGAAACAATACAGAAAGGGGGAAAATTGAACTCACTTCGAGGAAGACTGAAATAGTGTTTTTATTTTTTTCGCCAAGAAAGAAGCCCTATTATTTACCCCCTGTTGTTAATGCGTAGGTTGTGTCGCCGGGTAACCATCCAATTAATCAATTAACTGCACCGACGTGTAAGCTTTATTCTTTATTCGCAGACCAAAATTACAAATCACAGTACTCAAAACTTTCAGTATGTCAATCATAATTTTCCTCATAATCCAGCTAACTATATCCGGCTTTCGCTATTATCAAGGACTCGGTATACGTCAAGTAGGTCCTTAAGTTTTCTATGTCTCCTCTGCAGTGTCTTTGCATTGTAGACAACAATATAAATCGGTTTTAATGATATACAAATTGTGAGACGATGAAACTATTAATGTTTAATTTTTGCTCGGACAATAATTTGAAAACCCCCCAATGAGTTAAAGAAGATCCTGTAAATTATCTCTAGAGCAATCACAATAGAGCAAAAAATTGAGCATCGAAGGAGCCCTATTATGCTTAAGGTGGGACCAGGTGCCCGGGAGGAGTATGGATCCCCTGTTTGGCTGGCCGCACCCGACGTCGATCTTCATGCACGAAAATGAAATCAATCTATTTAGTACATGCACTGTCTGATGTTATATCGACATAGAAAATGCGATGGCGACCATGTCAGGGGGAAATATTTAAAACACTTACTATCAAACACCTCGAAGAGAAGTTTCTTACGAGGTCCACACGGCAAAAGGCATCAGTATGACACAAATGAGTTACAGAAGATCCTTAAGATAATCTCAACATCACTCACAATATAGCAAAAATTGAGCATCGAAGCTCGATGAGAGACCAGGTGCCCGAGAGAAGTATGCATCCCCTGTTCGACTAGGCGCATCCGCCGTCGATGTTCATGCACAAAAATGAAATCAATATCTTAAATATATGCACTGTCTGATGATAAGTCTATATAGAAAGTGCTATGTCGACCATGTCAGGGAAAAAATTCAAAACACTTACTTTTTACTCATTTTGATAAACCATACAAAATGCGTCAGAATCATCAAATTTAATGCCTTTTATACTGTGGATATGATCCTAATGTCATCGAACGGACTCTATGCTTGGTACTTGACTTATCTACAGTCTTGTACCAGCGTATTCTTAAAACTTGCACTCTGACTGACCACGGGACTCCGATGACGGGCCCTGTCCAAATCTCTTTAGAGAAGATAGGGCCCGACCACCTGTCCTCTCTGAATCTTCGTCGGACTCCTCGGATGATAACATACATGAGCTCGCGTCGGCAGAGTACGAAATGTATTACGTACGCCCTCTTTTTATATCTATTTACATATTCATCTGTGTTGTTTGGGCCCTTGAGTTTGCCCTTGAGTTTGCGGTCTTGTGTGTGGTCATCTGACAGTGAGGAAATTGTTTTACACCACAATTGTATCTTCTTCGAGACCTCTGTGAAATCGGAAAAGTGGGAGGGTAGTGCGCACTAATCCAGGATAACCACAGCTTCTGCTATTTTCGTGGCAGATGGGCGTCCTTAGTCGGCACCGGTTATTCATTGGTCTCATTGTTGATGTTTCTGTGTTGTGTTTTGACGTTCCTTGTCCCTTTTGCGTCCCTTTCTGTGCTTGTCTGCTCTGTTTTTGCATTGGTTCTTTTGGGGGTTTGCTGTGGGTGCTGCAACCTGCTGTTGTTGGAGATCCCCTCCTTTGTTTAACTGTCAAACCCCTTGGGGGAACTTTTTTACGAGCTCCACACGGCAAAGGAGATACGTGTGACACAAATGAGTTAACGAAGAACAATTATCACATGGTAATTATCTAAGCCGTTCACAGTATATCGATGATTATACAAACATGTAAAGGTTACTGTTTTGTTTTTAATCTTCACATATCACATGGTCAGTGAAAAAAAAATTCTAATACTGAAAACTAGAAAAATTCTTAAAAGTGCTCAAACATTTATTCACTTTATACTTATTTATTTTCTAACTATATACATGCCAAATACAATCGACTCATAACAGGTAGGGTATAATGCCGTACATGTATAAGGAAGTTGGCCTTTGTCTATTTGCATATATATATATATACCACACAGTGTCTCATGACAGCCCTCTCAACCAACCAATGGAATACCGTTATCCGATAAACACACTGACGTACACATAAACAGATATACGTGTTTCGTGAAATATCGCTCGGTAGAAAAAGTATGTAACAACTTCGTGAGTTTGATAGCATTATATCACTTTTACATATTTTTATGAAAAATTGGCCCTCTCAAAACGTTCATTTTGTCCTCAATAAACCCTTTCGATGTTTTTACATTATATCACCGCTATAATCCAAATACAGTATAAGCATATATGACATACGTTTGATTTCATTCTGATGATAGGTGAGAAATCTTACTAGATACATTTGTACATGTACATATTTAAAACGTTTATTTGCAAAATTCGGATTACATTATACATTACACATTACATCAGAACACGACATGTGATGGCATGGGCGGAAAGGGGACTTTACGAACAAATTTATATTCATGTGATACATATGTAAGATGTTTTACTTAACAAAGCAGGACAAGCAAGGGTTAAACAATCAAAATGTTACCATGAACATGGGTAAGGGCCACCAGATCCCCTAAATCAGTCCCATTTTCATTGTTAGCTATGACATTTACAATGTTTAGTTTCGGTATATCCTTAAGGGAAAAAAATGATCAACCTAATGCTATTGTTTACTACATAATATAATATATTGACAACTTCGTTAATAAATTTTTGTTCTAGACAACAATGCTAAATTAAATGCTATTTTTCAATGATTATCGTTTCTTCAACGCATTTAAAAATTTCTGATATCAAACGTTTTTCAAATTTCTAAAAAATGAGTCTTGTAGCATCATATCCCAGTCATCCTGCTACGTCTCTCGGTACATTTTTGGACATAATAACGTTTACAATCTTTGGTCATATTACATTGTTTATATTGAGGATCACTGACGAGGGTTTAGTATCCAAAACGTGCATGTCTGGTCCATGCTGGAAATGTACCTGTTCTTAAATGACGCTATTAAATTTGAAGACGTTTAACGTTTGTACAACTTAGTGAGTGTACCTGCTGGTGGACCAGGAGTCCCCGAGGGCACATGTAGCCAAGTTCGATCAATTTTGGTTGACCATTTTTTCAACGCATTCAAACAATTCTGATATCAAAAGTTTTTGAAATTTCTAAAAAATGGGTCTTGTAACATCATAACCCAACAATCCTGCTACGTCTTTCGGTACATTTTTGGACATGCTGGTCCATGCTGAAAATTTACATGTTCTTAAATAATGCTATTGAATTTGAAGACGTTTAACATTATAACCATTTTCCCCGGCAAAAATATGCCTAGGTTATGCTAAATATATTAGAAAGTCGTCTGGAAGCAGAGGAGATGTATCAAATTTTCCATATAGCAAATATTTTGCGCATACACGTCTGCGCCCAACTTCTCGTGGAAATTACCGTTTTTATAATATAATATATATATTATATAATCTATGATAATACATCGCTTTTCCATCTAAAGCTACACGTGTGGTAGTTGGTTATACTTTGGGTTTCTGCACTGACCAATTTTGTTCAACTTACTGTCTCTTTGTAATTCTTGCATAAATTGATAATTATCAGTCCGAAAAATATGGCTAATGATCAAAGTGAACGGACGACTTGTTATTTTATTCCCCAGTTGCCACACAAACCTCAATATATTTAACTCCCTCTCCTTCCGTTTCAGCGCGATTAAGATACTCAGCGGAACCATGGATCCAATACGAATGATACATTTTTCTCCAATAATGCATGATTTAAATTTGATTCATTATAAATCGTCAAAATCTACCGCTTCTAGTAGCATTTGTATGGGGTTTGACATAACCCGGTAGTAACAACGGGCAAGCTACGTCATAACTAAACTGAAAAATGGGACGGAACGGAACAGCTCGAAAGTGTTTTATTGTCACTACACATCGTTTTTACTTACTCATACATATCTTAAGGATATCTATCCAAAAACTGAAATACACAGTATAGGGTTCTTAATCTTTTTCGATAAATCAATATGATATAATATAAATAAAATAAACTTTAAAACATCTTTTTGACCTCGATGTTGAAACATAACATACGCACTGGTTTGGACTGATTGTGTACGGCTTAATTCATTGGTGTTGCTTACAAATGTACTGTTAAATTCAGACCCGGAGTCAATATCAATGATTAAGATTGTTGTTGTTGAATTAATTCTTGCATTAAAATACTATTCAAAATTGAAATACTTTTCTCTTACGCACAGAATATCTATACGATGGGGACACTACTTCCCGTGGCGTAGCAGACGACTTCTAAATCACGGCGTGGTTCGCCTCTTTAGTTCTCGGAAACGTCGATTTCACGTTAGAAATACACATTTTTAGGCAATATCATGTGATAAAAAGAATCTCAAATGAATTTTCATTTCATACGATATATTATGAAACTCGTTGTCCGTTTTATATCCCCTCGCCAAGGCTCGGGGATATATAACACACAACTCGTTTCATAATACATCGTATGAAATGAAAATTCATTTGAGATCCTATATATAAACATTCACGAATGTAGTTTTATCAAACCTATAGTAACGTGAGATCCTTTCTATGAGATGGCATATGTCCGGAAAACACTTAAAACAAACGTAATAATAAGCATTGTCAATGTTACGGTTTTCCTCAATGCAAATATAAATAAAGTTATAAAATACTTCCTTTATCTAAGGTTTATGCTCAAAACAGTACACGATTTTCGACTTTTTCATAAATGTAAATTTTCATTGTTTGCACATGGAGATGAATTTGATAAGGAAATTGAAGTGAAGGCTTACAGAAAGAAGATGCTGAAGAGCAGGTACGCCGTTTGTCTACGCTGGGTCACCATAGTCATCTTCATCAAAGGTAAATTAAACTTTTTTACTCTCATCTAGAAATTATGTAGACCTCTTCTAATCAGCGAGACTGAGAGGCAGGTTTACATATCTGATATTGGAAAAAATGAGTGAATGTAGGGTAGGGTTGTGAGGATTTACATAGTAGATAAGAACCATAACAGTTATCAGAAAAAGAGAAAACGTCATGTTGTCAACGTAGAGATGGTATAATAATTATAAAAAGATCTCCGCTACATAAAATACAATGCGAGGTTTAAACTTGTCATAATACCCTTGTAAGATCAATTTCATATTCTTTTGCAATTAAACATGAATTAGAACATCCAACAATACTGTTTGAATAAAATAAAGATACAGATGTACATCAATAATCTTTCAGTAACAGTTACTGGTATCAATTATTTCATGTCATACGTTGACGTTGACGGAGAGGGGTGGTCAGGACACTCCACCCTCTGAAAAGGTGATTTATCACAGATGGATATATAAGACGGTAGGCACACGGGGAGAGTAAGCATCCCCTACGTGTTGCCTACAGATGTCATTGCAGTTGCATTGACGTTCTCCCGTAGTCTATGCATGTCATGGTATCATAAGTTGCCTTGCTATCTAGTGGCCTGGTACAGGATCATACCAGGTCTCTAGGTATTTAAGTATGGACCATTTGTAGAGAATGACGTCACAATTGTATTAAGTCATGTTCTAGACTGAAATGACAAATAAATGAATTTTTGTTTTATAGGCTACCTCTCAAAATAGTCTTAAATTTAGACTTTACGAAAATTATTCGAGCAATTTTTCATTAACGTATCCGTTGTACATTTTGATTCATGATTCTTGCGCATGTCAATATTGAAATATATGTTCTATAGCACCAATTTAATTGTACTAGACACGTGTTTCGGATATTGAATCTTCGTCAATAGTACTTCATGTTAAACTGTTTAAATAAAGCCAAAATGAATTTTTCTGGCGCCATCTACAATACAGACTTTTAATTTTCTCTTGCCGAAATGAGCGGCTCTAAATGTTGTGTAGGGTTTATTCAGAAGCGTATTGAAGTGAAATATATGGCCAAAAATCGTTGGAGGGTAGGGGCAAGGAGCTTAATTCAAAATATAACCGAAAAAACAATTCCGAAACCCCAGCTATGTAAAGAGCTATGCAATGAGGGAGATGGGTTAGGGTAAATACTAAAACTATGTGAGCGATATCATGTTCATTGGCATTTTATTGCGCAATAGTTTCGGTCTCATGTGAACGCAAAATAAGCATATTGCGAAACAAATTTGTTTCGCAATAACGTTATTGCGAAATAAATTTCTTGCACAATCGTGTGAATGAGGCATAAGTGTTTATGTCAAAAGATATTATTTTCTATTCAACATTGTTAATTTCCCTTGGCTTGACGATGACGTTCCAGACTACCGTCATACGGCATTTACATATCACAGCTCATCCGGTACGATAGGATTTTCATAGTAGAAATTTGCATATTACCAAGAAAACTTTACATCAAGGTTTCCGCGTTCATAAAAACAGTAAGCGTCTTTTAAAATTCGGACCAATATAAGCAACATAGCGGGGTTTTTCACAGCCTGCATTTTATTGTGACATAATCATCAAAATTAGAGGGATCAAAAGCAGACAGAATAAATAGAAATTGCTTCAGAATCATCAAGGGAATTTCATACCGTGGATATGATCCTAATGTCACCAGACGGATACTCGGCATGGTACTGGACCAATCTACAGTCTTGTACCAGCGCATTCCTAAGTCTTGCACTCTAGAATTTCTGTTATAAAAGTTTCTTGAAATTTCTAAAACATGGGTCCTGTTGCATCATATTGCAACATCCTGCTACGTCTTTGGTACAATTTTGACGTAATAATTTTCACACTCTTTGGTCAAATTACAATGTTTATATTGAGGATCACTGACGAAGGATAAGTACCCGAAACGAGCATGTCTGGTCAATACTGCAAATTTATCTGTTCTTAAATTATGCTATTTATTTGAAGACGTTTAACTCTGACTGACTGTGACGGCGGGACTCTATGACGGACCATGTACAAACCTATTAAGAGGAGACAGGGCCCCTTCCGGCTGTCCTCTCTGAATGTCGATCGGACTCCTTGGGTATAACATGTATCAGGTCGCTACAGCCGGAAGGACACGGGCTGCGTTTCGTACAGCTTTGTGTTTTCACTTGGGGGCGTTTTGGTTTGTTACTGTTGGTGCTGCAACCGAGTCTTGTTGGAGATCCTCTCTTTTCTTTTCAACCTCCCCATCCCTCAGTAGCAACATGCTGCCATCCCCAACTATGGTCCATTCATATCACAGCTGATCGCTATCTAAGAACGACCTCCAGCTACATGTTCTTCATGGACAAAACAACTTACAAAGAATACTAGTATGAACACGACGAATATTTGTAAACGACCTACCGCCAAATTCTTCGGACGCATTGTACAATGAAAATTTATTACATGGTAAAGCTTCATTGTTAAGATCGTAGACAGAAACATATATGATAAATATGTCAGGAACCATATCCCAATATAGAGAACAAAATAAAAAAGTTGAAAATTATTAAGTGAAAGGCATACATAATCATGATAAATAGGAACCAAAGCAAATAAACAAAACAATCCGCGATGTGAATTCAGACAAGATGCCCAGGAGGAGTCAGCATCCTCTACTGACAATCAACACCCGTCACTTTAATTCGGCAGACATGTCACATCCGTTAACTTCCACTAAAGAAAGATACAAGTATGTTCAGTGGTTGGAGGGTTCCATGATAAGCAGAAACTGTGCACATGTTACTGTGTCTTCACAGCTAAAATCGTTCCTGCTAATCAGCAGCTGATGCTTACTCTCCCCGGATACCCTGTCATGTCTTTCTTGGGGCTTAGTTTTGCTCCTCTGCAGAATTCTTACGTTGTCTGGATTTTTTTCAATGGATTCGTAAACCAATTACTAGGGTTTTTTTCTATTCTGAGCTTTGGATGTTGCGTTAGACTTTGACTCCATTATTGAAATAGTCGAATAGAATGCTAGTTGATCATTTCCTGTCGTGAACACATGAGGAAATCTTGAGGGCACTGTACAATGTATTGGTACTGTAGAACATATATTTCAATATTGACAATAACAATAAAGTGAGGATGTAAATCACTACTTCATACTCTCTTTCAGAAACATTTTTTCCTCATCATTGATCTGGGGAAACAAATACAGGGAATTATGTTTGTAATTTTGATGGCATTATTTTCCTAAAGTCGACTTTTAGAAATCCTCATTAAGATAATTGTGCATGATTTCCATGATTTTTTTGCAGATTCAACGATTATAACACTTATCTAGTACAACAAAATTGGCACTATAGAACATATACTTCAATATTGACAATTTCAACCACTAGGCTGGAATCGCTGCTGGTGGAGGATAAGTCCCTGAGGATATCGCTCACCTAGTTTTAGTGTTTGCGCACTGTATTGAAATACACCTGATTGGAGGCTCGGGGCGTCAACGATTATAACACTTGTCTAGTACAACAAAATTGGCACCATAGAACATATACTTCAATATTGACAATTTCAACCACAAGGCTGGAATCGCTGCTGGTGGACTATAAGTCCCTGAGGATATCGCTCACCTAGTTTTAGTGTTTGCGCAATGTATTGAAATATATTCTAAATTTGATGTCATCAAATTAGACCTTAATTTCTAAAATGAAGGGTATCTTCCCCCTTGCATAGCTCTGTCCTCAGCTGGGTTTCGGCATAATTTGTTTCGGTCATATGAAGGAAATAAGCTCCTTGCGCCTACCCTCCAACGATTTTTGGACATATTTTCTCTTAAATACGCTTCTGAATAAACCCTTCACAAAATTTGGAGCTGCAGATTTTGGCAAGAGGAAATTAAAGCTTTGTATTGTAGATAGCGCCAGGTAAATTCACTTTGGCTTTATTTCAACTCTGTGGCATGTAGTACTACTGACGAGCTTTTTTTTGCTATTTCCTTTTTGAATTTTTTCAGATGTTGCGAACGAGTGCAACTTTTCCCTAAATTCAAATGATGGGGAAATTAAGGCAAACATTCCACAAGATTGGAATTGCAGTGTCAGTATTAGAAGCAATACAGGGACGAAAATACGCATGACCCTCGAGATTTCAGATTTTGGGCAAGGTGACTGTTCATTACAGGTACTTAACAAAATATTACTTGAATACAATTTGTTATTTAAACCCACCCAGAATTTTCGAAATTTACGCAGAGGAAATATACGATTAAAAAATTGTAATCTTATCTGTTCCCTAGGTAACAAGACTGAGTGTAAATAGCAGTAAAATGGTGGGATATGATTCAAAATTAAATTATGTTGGGGAGTCCTCTTACGTTTGATACAGTTTCAAAAAGGAAAACAGTCTATATAACGTAAAGAAAGAATAACACTTGGAAATATTGGTTTACCAACAAAAATATTAATGTTATATTTTCTATTATAATTCTTTTGTCTACTTATTTCAGCTTCTGAATGACTCGGAGGTAGAAGATTTCACAGAATCGTTGACTAAACAAATAAGTTCCCTCGACAATGAATTAGATTTAAAATTCACATGTAGGAATAACAGTCCTGTTCAATTTTCCATTGTATGGGAAGGTATAGTTTGATGAATATCTATTTTTAAAAATCTTCCTTTTTCATCCTCATTAACTCTTCCTTATGTACATATACACTTTTTCTTGGAAAAAAACAAAGTTTGAATTTTAATCTTAAGAACTCTTTCTCAGCTCTTATTTGAATCGAGAATCGCTGAAACTTATCCTATTTCAGTTATTCGCATACTAAATTACACTTTCACATTTTTAAGCCGGTATAAGGATCGATATCTTCAACAATAAAAAAGACATTCCATTAACATAGTCTTTTCAGTTATTCCGTTGATTTTGGGACCATATTTTCCGTGGAAAGATGAATAAAAATATTTCTTTTTTTATACGATTTAAACAAATCAAACAATATTGTAGCACTAATGTCTAATATAGTAAACCCAAAAACAATTAATCGATAAATCAACTAAATTGGAAATAAAACAAAGAGAAAGGAAAGAATCCACTGTGTTAGCTGAAGTGGATTCTAAATCTTAGATTGAGATCAAGTTCCCGGGAGAAGTAGGAATCAGCTGGATCAAGTGCCCAGGACAAGAAAGCATCCCTTGCCTGCATGCTGTGTTCGAGTCTAGACTTTAATTACCCTATCGTCAATAAAGATTAACGGAATGCTTAACCGTTTCAGCCAAATACTTATCGACACAATGAAACAAAAGAACTGAGCCAGACACGCATCCCTCTTTCTATCTCTCCGTCTCTATCTTTCTTTCTCTCTCTCTCTCTCTCTCTCTCTCTCTGTCCTTTCTCTCTGTGTGTGTGTCTCTCTCTCTTTCTCTGGTATAATAATGTATTCTGTAATGTTATTTGTTAAGCTAGCACAACGAAGAAATCATACTAAAGGGTTATGATCTCCTACAGAACAATGATGGAATGACTAGATGCCCAAATAATTCAATTAATTTCGAAAAAAGAAGACGTAAACAAACAAATAATTATAGATCATATGGTTAAAGAAGAATGTACAGTATTGTGGTATTTCTCATAATTATTTCATTGCATTATGTCTTGATAATATATGAATTGTTTTCCAATTGTAATTCCTAACTCTTACATGAAGGTATATTTATCATACAACAAGCTTCAATGACTTGGAAAAATCTTTCTTAAGCATCCAATCACTTGCAACCTGCAGCTCGACTTCCTATCATAAAGACAAATGATGTAGAAGAAACATCAACTGGGACAGCCGTAGACATAACTACAACTTTAAAAGATATTGGTAAAGCTGATGATTAGATATTATTAAATAATGACATTGATTGATAATAAAATCAGAGTGCTCTGTAAAGAAGAGCTTTTCGCCTTATATCGTGACAAAGGGATTTGAATCAATATGGCATACGTATCTACAATACAGTCATTCGATAATAGAGGAAAAATAACAAATTTCTCTCGCTTCTGTGAGAATCGAAATATGAGGTTGTCCTGCATTCTCTTTTGTTCTATTTAGCCTGTGGAATTTGATTTCGACTTTATTCACTGATTCTTACTGCATTTGAATTAAACAAAATATGTAATATTAAGATCACCGAAATTTCAAAGAAACATTTCATAATGTTTATGTCTATATCTTTCTCTCTTATTTTAATATTGGCTGTTGAATAATTATGATTTACTTTGAGATTCTCCTTTCACTTTCAGGCCAGGTCCAAGCAATCACGAATTACTTTCAATGGTTACTTGGCCAGATGACGAAGGAACAACTTGTTCTCATGGGTACCTATAGTAGATATATTTCTTTAGATTTAAACTTTATTTATTTTACAACGTTTAACAAACAAGTTACACAACTTATATAAATGTCTCACGTTGGCTCAGATGTTGGCGTGAGGGGGTCCAAGGAGCAGGAGGAAACTGGAGTACCCGGAGAAAAAACCCCTGCAGAGGCCTGGGTGGGGGACCACCTACCCTCCCACATAAGACCCTTTGCCGAATCTGAGATTCGATCCCGGGACCTTAGAGGTGAGAAGCGAGCGCGCTACCACTGCGCTAACCCGGTCGTATTTAATTAGAGCTATTTGAAAGCTATGACTTTTGTGAGTTCTGAAATAAGAGAAAACTCTGATTTTGAAGGATGTCATATTCAAAGAAGAGGGGGATCTATCATAAACAAACAGTAACATTTATAAAGACACTGAATGGGAAGGTTATAGCAAAAACAAAGGAGGGGATCTACAACAACACTAGGTTGCAGCACCCGCAGCAAAACTCCAACACACATTGATTAGAAACTAAATTTTTGCTTGAAAGCAATACATGAAAATTTCGTCTTTAGACATTTATGAAATAGATTACAAAAACAGACTGAAGAGACCAGCAAACTAATGAAGGAAACGAAAGGAGAGGATCTCTAACAACGATCGGTTGCAGCACCCACAGCAAAAGCACAAAAAGAGCCCATGCAAACAAGAGAGATAACACGCACAGCAAGATACATAAAAGAGATTAGAATAAAAAAAAAACACGAAAATATTACCGACTTAGGACGGTCATCTGCTACGCAAGTAGAAAATTATGTATTTATCTTGATAAATTGCATACCACTCCGGTTACTGTAGAACGCACAATAGTGGTGTAAATCAACCTCCTCACTTTAAGATGACCATGCAAACAAGACAACATTACGCAGGGGCCTGTGTAACACACAAAAGGATATGTAAATGGATATAAATAAGAGGGCGTACAATCTACAGTCCGTACTCTACCGGTTGTAGCGAGCTCATGTATGTTTACACCCGAAGAGTCCGACCGACATTCTGAGAGGACACGTAGTCGGAGCCCTGTTCTTTATAAAGAGGTTTGGACAGGGCACGTTATAGAGTCCTGTCGTCAAAGTCAGTCAGAGTGCAGATTCTTAATAATGCGTTGAAACAAGACTGTAAATTGGTCAAGTACCAACCCAAATGACCGTTTGGTGACAGCAAGGCTCATATCCACGGTGTAGAAGTCTTCTGGTGATTCTGACGCAATTCCGATAGTAATTCTGTAATTTGGAAAAGAAACCCTTTGATTCAGATGTACAAATAAAACTTTTTCCCTCTCGAACAAAACACCATTTAATGATCATAATCATTCATTAATGTAGGAAGTGAGGTGTACATATCAGAAAAGTCGAATGAAGAAATCGTATTGACTTGCAAATGTTTAGATTTCATTTTGCCAATCACATCTCCTGAATCTTTAATAGATCAAAAGAAGTTTACACCATTCTTGTTCATAATAGTTTCACAATATTTGGCCATGAATTCCTTTATTGACTTCAGTGCTGATGTCAGATTTCTAGATAAAGTTGTAGTGGAACAATTTCTAGAATTATCAATGAATCGAAATTTGTAAGGAGACTTGTGCAGTTTTGGTATGCAATATGTTGTAGGGAGATCCAGATATAGAAATATATAGAAAATTGCGGAAAGTAATCTAGGAAGAAAATATTCACCATTTACGATGAACATTTATGCAATACAATAATTTAAAAGAGTATGCTAGAGAAGAAGTACTGATTGCACTTCAGGTGTCAAAGATCTAGGGAAATATGGCATAATTATACAAATTCTTGAGTAAATCTCCATCCAAGTCAAAAGGAGTTGTCTTTCGTTCATGGACAACCTACATGTGATGAAGATTGCTAGCGATTTGTGGGCTCAAGGTTTCAACAAGGTTGACCTTGAAAAAGGTGTTGTCATCTCACCATCTCACAACTTGCAAGCATACCTGATGAAGATTGTAAGTAAATTGTGACCTCTAAAGTGTCCACAAGAGTTTACCTTTATCGCCCAATGTGACCATTACCTTCGACATCTGACCTTGAAAATCGATAGGTGTTTTCTTTTTACCACGGATATGGGGGTCAACTGTGGCCTTTAATGTGTCCACAAGATTTATGGAGCCCCCGACATACACAAACACCCCTCAATACCATCCCCTTACACTATAGTATCCACTTGCGCACGGTGGTGTGTGCCGTGTGGAACCGTAAAAAAGTTCCCCGCGAGATGTTTGACAGTAAGTGTTTTGAATATTTTCCCTGACATTGTCGCCATAGTACTTTCTATATAGACATAACCTCAGACAGTCCATGTATTTTATATACTTTTTCATTTTCGTGCGTGAACTTCGACGGCGGGTGCGGCTAGCCAACAGGAGATGCTTTCTACTCCCGGGCACCTAGTCCCTCCTCGAGCTTGCTAGGGTCCGTCGATGCTCAATTTGGTGCTCTATTGTGTGTGCAGTTGAGATTATCGTCAGGATCACCCATTTATCCCTTCAGCAACATAGTTATGCAAGGGGATAACAAGTGAAAATGGTATTGTTGTAAACTTTTCAAAGATAGAGGAGGGTATGTTTGTAATATTGCTCTTGCACAAGTTTCAAGGATGTGAAGGCAATGCATACACACTAATCAATATTGAAACAAGGTACACTGTAAATTTTTATTGAACCATTTGCGTTTCCTACAAACAATGTCTTATGACTGATGCTTGAGGCTATTTTATAGATAATATATACAATGTAAAAGAAGAGCAAAATTTTAAATATCACACAGGGTTTTGTCAAAGAAAACGCTAAGGATAGTACCCAGCTATTATGGAGATACCCCTTGATTTAGAACTCCTTATCAAATTGGCGACGAAGATTTATTATTTGTATTATAAGTCTAGTATAAGTTGTTTTATTTTTCAGGTCTTGGATTTGTATTCATCACAGTATTTCTATCCTGTCTGTTTTTGTGTGTTCGTAGAAGAAAGCGGTAAATAGTCTTAATTACTAATTAATGACTCATTTAGATATATATTATACTATGTTTATGATTAGTTCGGAATAACGCATCTTCAAGGAACAATTCATTACATGTGTAATAGCAAAATAAGTAAAGGAACATAAGTATATATAGATTCTCAAATTCAAATTTGTTTGCATAGATTGCGGATCCCATAGGAATTCGCGGATTACCTCAGCATTATCGATCCCTCGGAGCTTGAAGTCAAAGAAACTACATAGACAAATAATTCAGCATCCTATTTGGACATAATGTTGTCCCACGACAATAATGGTCGCATGAACAACTCAATCTATGGCAAACGTGACGACTTCAATTTCAGCATTACAAACTTTTCTTTTCTGAGTAGGAACATCCCTAAATCACCTGCTTATGGCTTGTTCATATTTCAGTTGATATCCTATGCCAGAGCAAGTACCAAATATACGGATCTTGTTCTGAGAGCTAGGCGTCTATCAGATAAGCTTCTCAGTCAGGGACTAACATCGTCACTGAGGAAGTTCTACGGTCGATATTGGGAACTTGTCATACACTATGATGTTCCACTCTCCAGAATGGTGGATGATATTCTGTCATAGACCATTTGAACCATCCAACCAATGATTGTACTCTATGTCTCCGAAATGGAAGCAACTGGATGTGACAGTTCTACCGAATTGAAGCGGCGGGTGTTGCATGCAAGCAGGAGATGCATACTCTTCCTGGGCACCTGGTCTCACTCCCATATCGGGAATTCGCTTCTTTTCATATGGTGGAGGTTTTTGATTGTTCGCTTTGGTTCCTGTTTTATCCTGTATTTTGTATGCCTTCGGTGTCTGATTTTCTGATTTTTCGATTTTGTGCTATATACATGGATATGGTCATGGATATGTAGAGACACGAGAAGAAGTGGTAAACTTATGACCGTTTTGTAAGTAAGACGCGATTTGATTGGGTTCGCCGCTCTTGATTGCAACCAATGATGCGGTTTTAGGCACGGTCCATTTGATATTCTGGGGGGGGGGGGCTTGGGTTTTTTTTCGGAGCAAGATTATTTTTTTCGCCTCGGACCGGGGCAAAATTATTTTTTTCCTGCAAAGTCGGAGCAAGGAAATTTTTTTTAACAATGTGATGAGCATATATATTAAGAATGCTTGTGTTTTATCAATTGATATTATTTATATTTTTACTCAAAATCTAAATATTAATATATACTTTATTTTTATGCAAGTATTCAATTCAATTCTAAACATGCTAAATAGAGAGATAAAAGATTTCTACAATACAATTCTAAATAAACAAAATTTATATAAGGTACATGAATATAAAAGGGTCTTTGAGGAAGGTCTTCTAGACAAATTTTAAAATGTAGAATTGTAAAATGGTCACAGAATAACTGAAGTTCAGAGTCCTTCCAAGCTTACAAGAACATAAAATTGAGACTCTATGGGATACATGCAACATGTATTAATAGTTATACGTAAGTATTATTAACACTTTTGATATCTTCAAATATATGAACTTTGACATAAGCAAGTAATGATTGATAGAAATCTATGGCGAGCGAAGCGAGCCAAAAATTCTTTTGATAGACTGAAACTTGTGGCGAGCGAAGCGAACCGGAAAAATTTCAAGAATTTAAGCAAAATTTTATGGTTATTCTTCAAATTAAGATTATTTGTAAGAGCAAGATTATTTTTTCCTGTCACACCATAAGCAAATTAATTTTTTTCATCAAAATTTAGAGCAAAATTATTTTTTTTCGAAAAAAACCCAAGCGCCCCCCCCCCCCAGAATATCAAATGGACCTTGCCTTATGCATACTCGAGACATTGGATATGTATATATGTATCAAGGAAAAGAAGAAGTTTAGGAAGTATGGGATCCGCGATTAATGAAGATTAATGAAGATTAATGAAGATTAGATGTAAATACTTAGCCGAAGAAACAGAATTTCTATAAAAACAAAGATGTGAACAAAGTATATATACATGTGACTGATATAATTTCTTTTGAATGCTTGCATATTATTCTCAAGTATTAAAATGATAATGCATCATGTTTATATCAATATTTATAGGCCTGAAGAACTGGTTATGGATAATCTTGATGTAAAAGACGACGCTGAAAAATCGAAAGATTCTGAAGCTGAACAAAATAAAGAGGACGAAACGATCAATCATTCAGAAAATATGAATGGGAGTACTCGTACATTAAGTGAAGGTAAAGAAAGGGTATACCATGAAATAAACGAGACTCTTCTCAAACCAATTGATCCAGAAAGCATGGTCGAATTAACAGCGGATGGGTATATAAAAATGTCCAGACCTAAAGACGTACAAGTGGATCCCAGTGTCCAGAGTCACTCCAATATAAATTCCAGGGAGCCATCGGTGTCCAACCCAGATAAACGAAGTAAATATTTTCAAAGGCTCAGTTCTATGATTCATCGACGACGTGGAGAGCACGACATAGATCCTGAAGCAACGAAACAGACAGAAAGGAATGTCAACCCTCTGAGACATTTGAAATCCATGGAAGAGTACTGCAGGAAAAAGAAACAACAGTTTGCAAAGTTCAGCAAAGGAAAATGGTTACAAGATCAAAATGTATGGTATGATATTTGACAAACAATTTTCATTGTTTTCATAAAATTTGTCTTTTTTGTACAATCATTCATTCATTCATTCATTCATTCATTCATTCATTCAGTCAGTCAGTCATTCATTCATTCATTCATGCATTCATTCATTCATTCATTCATTCATTCATTTGTGATGACTACATATCGACAGCTTGTATATGATGTCAAACTCTCTCTGTGTCTTTGAGATAACCTCAACACAACGACGCTGCATGTATTTATTTTTGTGTATATTAATTTTTTATCGTATGATTGATTGTCTTTCTCTTAAAGCAATTTAATATGTAGTGTATAAAAATGCTTGTAACATAAACAAATTAAAATGTATTACAATGATGATTATAAGCTAATGGTAATACTATCAATCGGATGAGGTGAATGGGAGGAATGAATATTTAACATCTCTATGGATCTTAATCCCCGGTAGACAGAAGGAAATGAGATGTCATGAATACGTACTGGTGGTGTGAAGCCACGTTATCCGAAAGCCAAACCGTTCCGTATTATGTGGCGCATGGTTGTCCACAGTCACCGCTGTTTCCTGTATCATTTGTAGTCCTTTATTATACCCCCACCATATAATGGTGGGGGTATATAGTGATGCACTTGTCCGTCCGTGTGTGTGTGCGTCCGTACGCGTGCGTCCGTCCCACCTCTGATTTCCGGACATTTAAAGGCAAAATATTACAGATAATCAATTCATTTCTTGTATATAGCTTTTACACCAAGAAATATAGGTCAAGTTCGAATATGGGTCATGTCCCTCGATTTGTGCAGAGTTATGCCCCTTGAAACTAAGAAAAGTTCAAAATTTTGTGGTTTCCGGACATCTAAAGATACACCGTTATAGATAATCAATTCATTTCTTGGATATACCTCTTAAACAAAGAAATACAGGTCAAGTTCAAATCTGGGTCATGTACCTGAATTTTGTGCAGAGTTATGTCACTTGAAACTAAGAAAAATTCACAATTTTGTGTTTTCCGGACATTTAAAGAAAAATCGTTGCAGATAATCAATTCATTTCTTGGATATAGCTCTTACACCAAGAAATACAGGTCAAGTTCGAATATGGGTCAGGTCCCTCAATTATTTGCAGTGTTATGCCCCTTGAAACTTAGGAAAATTCAAAATGTTGTGGTTTCCAGACATTTAATGGAAAACTGATACAAATAATCAATTAATTTCTGTCATATGCCTTTTACACTAAGAAATACAGGTAGACATCAAATATAGGTCATGTCCCTCAATTACGTGCAGAGTTATGCCCCTTGAAACTTTGTGGTTTCTGGACATTAAAGGACAACTTTTACAGATAATAAATTCAGTTCTTGAATGTAGCTATTATACTTAAAATTACAGGACCTGGTTAGGTTTGAATATGGCTCAATTTTATGCAGAGTTGTGCCCCTTCAAACTTGGAAAAAAAATCAATTTGTACTTGCCTGACCTTTAAATGAAAACTGTTACAGGAAATATATTTATTTCTTAGATATAGCTTTACATTGAGAAATACAGGTCAAGTTCAAATAAAGGGTCATGTTCCTCAATTTTGTGTTGAATTGTTACCCATCAGACTGTTTATTCCCCCGCCATAAAATGGTGGGGTATATAGTGATGCACATGTCTGTCCGTGTGTGCGTCCGTCCGTCCGTCCCAACTGTGGTTTCCAGGCATTTAAAGGTAAACCGTTACAGATAATCAATTCATTTCTTGCACATAAGTTTTTCACCAAAAGATACAGGTCAAGTTGAAATACGGGTCATGTCCCTTAATAACGTGCAGAGTTATGCCCCTTGAAACTTGAAAAAATTCAAAAAAAATTGTGGTTTCCGGACATTTAAAGGTAAAACGTTACAGATAATCAATTCATTTCTTGCATATAACTTTTCCACCAAAAACAAAAGGTCAAGTTCAAATATGGGTCATGTTTCTTAATTACGTGCAGAGTTATGTTCCTTGAAACTTAGAAAAATTCAAAAGTTTGTGTTTTCTTGACATTTAAAGGAAAACCGTTACAGATAATCAATTTATTTCTTGTATGTAGCTTTTACATCAAGAAATACAGGTCAAGTTTGGATATTTATACATTGCTTATATGTAAAGTATGCCGGGCGGGGATATCATTCATCCTTAGATCAACAATGAATTTCATTTTTATTTTTAATTTATTCTCGTTTTGCTTTTTTCATTTAGAAGTAATTCGACGTCTTCCTCCTTCAACATGAATGTTGTCTAAGTTCATACATTTTCTTAATGATTCCATGATACAATAAAGGTTTCATAAGAATAAAACACTGGCGATGGATTTTACCCACAAATAATGCTAAAATGGAAATTCTATTCTGAATTCAAAATACAGATTCCATTAAATTGTGATAACTTTTTCATAAAAAAAATACAGGTCAAGTTCAAATACCCCTTAGATGTGTAAATGACCATTAGTCCAGCTGGCATTGTTGAAAACGAACTGTTAGTTTCCAACATAAGTAGAACTCTATGAGCTGTCATACTTCTACTTTTGTTTCTATAAATCTAATTCTGGTTTCCACAGAATTAAATGACGTCATAATTACTTGACGTCAGATACCTGTGCATATGAGATGTAACTCTGTGTTTCGAAAACACAAAATTGTCAGGTTACTATTAAAGGGATATACATGTAAATGCAACACGGTGTTACCTGTACTATGATTTAATAGAACGTTTTATAAGTCATGTTAATCAAGTACACATAAAGAATGAATTCTTAATTTGTGTTTTGTTACGGGTATGCAATGACAAATATGGATAATGACCATATCCCCGTATACAGCACAAAACCGATAATTCAGAAAATCAGAAACCGAAGGCATACAAAATCAGGATAAAACAGGAACCAAAGCAAACAAACAAAAACCTCCACCATATGAAAAGAAGCGAACTGGCAATATGGGAGTGAGACCAGGTGCCCAGGAAGAGTAAGCATCTCCTGCTTGCCTGCAACAGTTTCTCGATCTATGACAAATATGGATAATGACCATATCCCTGTATACAGCATAAAATCGATATTTCAGAAAATCAGAAAACGAAGGCATACACATTCAGGATAAAACAGGAACCAAAGCAAACAAACAAAAACCTCCACCATATGAAAAGAAGCGAACTCCCGATATGAAGAGACCAGGTGCCCAGGAAAAGTAAGCATCTCCTGCTTGCATGCAACACCCACCAATATATCACCATATGAAAAGAAGCGAACTTCAGATATTGGAGTGAGAACACACAGCAACTGCATTTATCCCATTTGATAGATGCGCGTTCTGTGTGTTGCATATCCGTAATAAAATACAAATTATGACATTTCTTTTATATATATGCACCACAGTCGTCTGTTTCAGTCTTGTTTTCTGAAATCGTGTTTTTCTTCTGGATAACAAGGTGGCGTTATTATTCATGTCACCGCGGATACAGTTTGCAGGTTGGAACAGCCGCCGCGGCATGTTTTTTTAGATCTAATGCATTGTGACGTCATGAGCATTTTCACACGAAATACAAGCATGTTCCTTTCAATAGTTTCATCTCAGGGAATTACATTGGTTGTGCATATAAATACTTTTGTAAGACATATTAATCAACTACACAAACTTATAATAAAAAGCAAACAAAGAACGGTAACTCCCTCTTAATTTGTTTACTCTTTAAAATATTTAAACCTATTGGAAACAAATCAAGGAACAAATTTACCCAATATACTGGGAAGAATCTCCGACAGGATTTCGGTGCAGCAGCACCAACGGCTAAACACCAAAACGCGAGTCAGAATGAACAATCACTTCAACAGGCGTCTTTCATTCCTACGACATAGGTTCCCTCCATTACTTTCGGGTTTACAATGTTATCGTTTTGTAACGGAAGGGAGGAGATCTCCAACAAGACCCTGTTGCAGCATCAACAGCGAAGCACCAAAACACCCGATGCAAAAGCACAAAAGACAAGCATAGTATGAGACGGAAATGAGACATACGACATATTAACTTCAAACACAAAAGACTACACTTAAATCGACGAGACCAATGGGCAATCGGTGCCGACTTTGGACGCCCCTTTGCCATGCAAGAAGCAAATGGAGTGGTTATCCTAGATTACGAGCGCACAACCCTCTTGCTTCTCCAATTACCCAGAGGTCTCGAAGAACGTACAATTGTGGTGTAAAACATCCTCCTCACTGTAAGATGACCTACACAATGAAAGTAGCGCCTAGCGGAATACAGGGATATGCGCACGTAATCCAGGGTGACCACACCATTTGCTACTTGCGTGGCAAATGGCCGTCCAAAGTCGGCACCAGTTGCTCATTGGTTTCATCGGTTTATGTTTAGTCTTTTGTGTTTGATGTTTATATGTCGTATGTCTCCTTTCCTTCTCATGGTATGCTCGTCTTTTTGCACCGGGTGTTTTGTAGATTTGCTGTTGGTGCTGCAACAGGGTCGTGTTGGAGATCCCCTCCCTTCTTTGGAGACGAAGATGATCAACAAGTAACAAAAGGACAAGGGAGACCATACACCAAATACGACATTAAAATTATCAACACAAAAGACCACATATACACAGCCAATTGTGCCTCATGTGGAATTCAAATAAAATGAGCATCATGTAAATTTTACATAAAGTTCATGTGAAATTCATTTAAGATGGTATGAGCGTGAAAAAATCAAACGTAAACCGTATCGATGTCGTAAAGAGAACATTATCTGAAATCATATTGAACTAATGGTCGAATAAGAGCAATGCATTTCGCATGACGAGCAATATATATCCTTGTTTACATCTAAAATACTCTTCTATAACGACATCGTTTTACCCTTGGCATATATTTTACGTCATCAACGGGAGTTTATTTGACGTCATACTGAATTATGACGTTGCAATATTTTTCCACGAATTATTATGAAAGCGCTTTGTGCTTGTTCTTTAGAAGTTCCTGTAATTCAGTTTGTCTTGTATTATTTCACGCCATGACAACTTTACGGAGCGGAATAATTTGATTGCGATTGAATTGATTTAGTTAATACTTCAAATTTATTTTTGCAGAAAAAAAGATACCAATAAATCCAAAAGAATAATCATTTTTTAAAGTACAAATTGAAGATGCGGATTTACTGACCACGCAACTTACCTCAAATATTGAAAACATGTAAAACTCATGAAAATACTTTTCTTTCATTTACAAAAGGTATGTGTTATAATGATTTAGCTAGAATTTATATCACGAGGCCTATTGATTAGTAGTTGTAATAAGTGAGCATGACGACCGACTGTCAAATCATCAAAAGGATTAAAGATCACGTACATGTATGTCGTGAAGTAAATGGTTACGAGGACTCCATAAACACACTTCCGATTATACACCCTGCTGAAAAGGGAATTATTCTGTTTTGATTTTACTAATCTATGATATACCGACATTCACTGAAGAGAAAATGTGAAGGAGATCAATGCGGAAGACAGCGTGTGCGTTTACTACCTTTCCTACCATCCCGACCCCCCCCCCTCCTTCTAATCCCAGCACTTAGTAAAATGAAACTAGAAATGTGCCTCAGCTAAATTTAGTGAAATTATTTCAAACTTTCATACTTATCAAGAAATTAAGAGATCCTTCGTTTCGTTGTTCTACCAAAGTTGCTTCATTTTTTATCTGGTACAATATGTACGAATGTCAAAACTACATGACATTGTATATGAATAGATGGATACGTGTATATACCGCAAAATCAATTTTGGGAGGAATGATATACAGAAGAAACATACAGATAAGAATCTAAAACATCCATTTTTTTTCTTTGACTGAGATTAAAAGTATACAATATCGATGAGCGTTACCTAAAGTGAGCGTCCCGATGTGTGCTACATCACGTTACTTTGTCGATGCTTAAAAGTAAACGCTTAGTGTTGGGAAAATGAATAAGAAATTGATCAAAATATGACTCAAATTTTGGACCAGAGTCACGAACGGCGATATCGGCCAAAAGTTTTCGTATATTTTCAAACGCAGACAATGTTTCTACATGTATATTATCAATAAAAGGAAAGGAGAACATTTTGTCTTTCGAAAACGTGCGAAGTTGTGAGATTCCGGACATGTCTTAAGAAGATATAGAGACCAAAACCAAGCCAGGATTTTGCATTTCCGGTATTTTTGTGAGATATCATGAAATTTGATATATAATTTCGCATAGGGCCGGACATTCTACCAAACAAATATTTATATTGAAATATTGTTTTATTATACCTGTGATTATTTCGATGAAGATTTTTTTGGTAGAAGGTCCGGCCGTAGTCGAAAATCAAACTTTTATGAGTTCTCTGTTGGCACATTTCTTGACAAAGTTTTCATCAAAGATGGCTAGAACGTCATGAAAAAGACTTCCCAGACGATGAAAATGAGAAGTTGTATTTCAAGATAGGTAGTAAATAATCTGAAAGCTTTTAAGATTATGTAAAATTTAATAAATATGGCGGTTGATTACTTTTACACCTATTTCAAACTATTACAATCCTTCAGAACACTGCTCCATAGTGGATAATATTTGTAACGTCATTTATACTAATGAAGTCATCAAAATTGACGTTTATGAATTTCCTGAAATTTCAAGTTGTGCACTCGAGTAGTTACGATACGTTTTTTCGTTATACTTAAATCTTTTGAACCACTCTATGTCTTCCTTGTATATATCTATATGTACTAGTACTGTATACACGTGATGGTACGAGGAAAAAATCAGAGAATAATTTAAAAATCTTTTAAAGAAGGCATATACAATATATGTGGAATTTTGGGGGTTTCGGTTTATTTGTTTGTTATATATATGTATGTTATTTCCTAATTTATTTTTAAAAAGGAGGTGGGGAGTTATTTTTAAAAAGGGGAGAGTCGAGAACATGCTCCCCTTCTCGCCCTGGCCTTATCCCTCCCTTTAGATTCGCCAATTATCCGATATTGCAAAAACGTGAGAAAAATGTTTTTGATTCTTCAAAAGTACGCGAACGCTCCAATTCATAAAATTCGAACATTAATCACCTTTACTACAGTCCATCGATCCAGAAATTAATAATGTTGTGCATCTATGACATCGTTTTGTCACATTCATGGTACTATTTTGGCAGATTTGGATCGGTGGTTTTCTTATTCGTGTAACATAAACTAAATTTTCATTCCTCTAAGCGCGAATCATTTCGTACATGTACTCTTATTCCATACCTCGATCTCTATCTTATTCACACTAATACTAGCTGTTATAATTAAAATGATAGTCGTAGACATCGTCGCTATCGTCTCTAAAATATCCAACTATTCGACTATCGATTCTATCTCTGAGAATCGATTAATCGGAGTAAATACACTTCTTTGAAAAATGTTCTCTCTTCACAGAAAATGACACTAAAAATGTATCAGAATGGGCGTCATGACAATGGATTCTAATTTAGTTATGAAACGATTATCGCAGACTATCGATTGTCGGTCGTTGAATTGCCATCGATGAACATTACTCATCGATGTTGAAAATCAAACGCGATTGTCGCCGACATCGCTGATTTCCGGATTGTCCGATTGAGTATCTTGATTTTGATAAATTCGTGTATTTCCATTTCTAAACAATTATTATTTTCCTTGTACTTCAAAGTACATACTAGTGTATGACATTTTCTGTTGCATGGTATTCAAGAAAAAGATGCTTGAACGAATTGATAGGGTATTTTTAGTAGTTGTGATCGAAAGTGTTTTACTCAATAAAACATTTTCATTCAAAGAAATAATGACTTGGTGTTTATTTCAATTCATTGTTGGTTGCAAAATAAAAAAGAAATGCTTTGAATTTTCCGATTACAATTATAATGGGTTATGCCCATCCGATTATTTCCGCTTATCGATTATGATTTAACTTCAGATTGCCCAACACTTATACTAGCACATACATGTGAGAAGAGTCACACGTATTTCTTTAATCAATAATAATATATGTCATGATAAGAACGGGAGCATGAAAAGTAATTTAAAATACGAAGTATTCAAAATGCAACCATCGTTTCTTCTCCATGAAGTCCGCTACCATTGACCCGATTGGGACCTTTCGCTTTTATGTTAGAAATAACCCCCCCCCCCCCCTAATTCATGTATCCGCCACAACCTCGTCAAATGGGTATTACACACTGATTTTAGAAGGAAAATCGTGAATCAGGCAATGAATTAAAGTGGAAGGGAAATATGCTTTTTCAGTTTTCATTTTTTCAAATACATTCAATATTTTGAATCAAAAACTATTCTTCTCTTTAAAGAAATCGATCAGATTCAGCAGAAAATAGATTGGAAAAGGCTCAGTTATTTCACATCGACCTTCGCAACTATCCGTGATCGACGTCATATAAACCGAAGGCAAAAATGTAAACAAACAGGCATGCAGTTGGTTAATTACTCCTTAAAGATTACTTATAAACTTTTTTGTTAGTCAAAAAATAAGTCGATACATATGAAGCAGGGATTTGCGTTTGCAATATAAGAATTATCTAAATATGAAGGTTAAGGCGTGTTATTTTCTAAAAATGTCCGATTTACTGTTCGTATATAAAAATGACAGTTGTATGCATGAGTAATTGTATACTACACATTTCGCTTATCGAAGCAAGTCTACCTTGAGTAAATCACAATTTTAATACGTAACTCATTCATAAAACCAATTATCGATTAAGTCATTTACGTCACATATCAGTCCAATGAAATCTTTTGATTTCACTAGGGGCATATCACTCGCGCTTATTGCAAATTTTTCGAAAATTATGGAAAAATACAGTGTTAAACACGTGAAGAAAAAGACGCTTAATCATACTTTTATCAGTTAATTGTCATTTTCTATGGAAAAATCGAAAAAACGCCATAATTCCGGTCTCCTTTAAGACATTATTTTTCTCATTTTTCAACTCGAGTTTTAGATGTACTTATTTATATTGAGTAATTGACTGCTATGCACCGAAGTGTAGGTATTTCAATTTAACCGATGTATTATATCTAATCTAGTCCAGCAACTGACCGCGAAATTGGATTAAAATCTGATACGTGTAATTTGAGCCTACTAGTATATAGGAACAAATATGAAGTACTTAAAGATGTCAAATTGAGTCACATCAATGTTCATCTTCATACATCGCTGACAGTGGTGTATCTACGGCAAAATTAAGGAGGGATTCAACACCGAGATGGCGGCGACATTATTTGTTTTCTCACTTCCCTGGAAAAGTACAGTCCTTACTTCCTTAAAACATTTGATACACTGATTGATATACAAATTTGAGTATCCTGATGAAGTTTGAATAATTTCCGACGTAATTTGAAGAAATTATAACGATTTTCAAAATTGTGGATTTTGGGAGTTTTATCCATGAGCCAACCACAACGTCATTTCGACGTTATCGGAGGAAAATGGCGGCATAAACTATCGCATTTAAAATGCAATTAAAACATTAATACAAAACGTATCGCGTTGAAACATAACATATACAAAATAGAAAATTCAATTTTTATATTAGCGTATTCGTTGACAAATTTAGATAACAAGGAAGCGGATGTCACTTCATTGAAAATGGACGAATTTGGAAGAAAAATTGGAAAATAAAAAGCTTTATAAAATTTTTATCCCAAATTTAATTTTTCTCATTTAATCATGAAATCATCTCTGGACATTGTTGATCATTCTTTTAGTTTTTGACAAGGATTGATCAACAGGATTCCTAATTATTACCTATCAACTAAAGTCAATAGGCTCGAAATTGCAATTTTTTGAGCGACTGTGTCATCTTTTATTCCAGTATCCTGCCTTTGTTCATAACACAATTCATCTAATATTTTCCTTATGTGAGAGCAATACATTTATGGATATTTTGGAAGTTAAATCAAAATTAATTTCCAATAGCTTTAAGAGAACCGCGATGACACTTTTAATATTATGACGTCATCAAGAAATTCATGGATACGTTGAAAAATGCATATTTCAAAGTCTCATAGAAATTTTTCCTGTGGATAGAATCAAATTAAAGTGTGTATGATGAAGGACAGACAACAAATGCATAATTTCAGAAATTTTGAGAAAAATTGAATTTGGCGTCAAAGTATTCAATACCTCCTTAAGTGGTTTCTTTAATTATCTAGGTCTGCAGCAGATTTAGAACCGTGTTTGAAACAGAAGTGTTTTGATGTTGTACAGGGGTATTCACTTTTGATTGGATATGTTCTGACAACTTTGAATTTTACGGTATTTCAGAAATTTTCGGAAAAAAAGAAGAAGCATACATGGTATACCTTTGTCTGATATGATTCAGCCAAACACTCTTCTAGGACAGTTGGGACGTATCGGATCCGCGATTCATGAAGATGGTAAACATGAAGTCTTTCTTTAATTTTTTTCATATAATCATAAATAATGACATCAATTTCTTGTGGAACGATGCAGCTTACATCTTACGCGATTTAAACGAGTTCAAAAAGTAAAAGTATTACATTGAAGACATGCATAGTGTAGCTCCAGGACGAACCTTTTCAGCCTGTGATTTCGAGCAAAGGCAAAACAAACACGGACTGTACATAATAAATTGAACACATATTGTATTCATAGAGATTTTTAAAATATGTTTTAATTCTATAAATTAATATTTCACACATTTTCTCAATGTAGAAATATCTCTTATCATTTCTAATACTTAGTAATTCATGGTACTTGTCCTGACATTATGCGACGTCATATGTGAAAATGACATCAAATGACGTCGCAAACAATATACCATACCCTCAATTCACATTAAAATATTTTGCTTCAGCAAGACCCTAAATCAAAATGTTGGCCAGTTCTGAAGTGCAGAAATATGGTATTATCAAAATATAAAAGATGAATGTTGTGGCAAATTGAGCCGATTTTGACGTTCGTGGCTTTGGTCCTTTGTAGTCTGTAGTCCAGCTTATAAGAAATCTCTGATAAAATGTATAGATATACGTGGGCTGTTCCGAAAGTTCATGGACAACACCATTTAAGGAAAGATCTGTAGAATTTGATAAAAGCCATGTTGATTTCCTTATAATACGGATAATCTTGAATACATATACGAATTTTCATTACGATTGGCCAATAATAACCTTCCAAATGCCCTTTTGAATAACGTAAGGTTCTAGGTAACGGAGCAGCTGATAAAAAAGTAACGACGTCGTCAGGTATCCACTATAAATTTGACATTTTAAAAGAAATAACAACACATCTGTATAAAATTTAAATATCTTTTCATGTAATTTGATAAGGAACATTTGTTCTATTTTCATGTGCATTTCTACTTCTGTATCATATTGTGCTTTCATCTTTGAATCATTCAAAGTCAGGTCACCATTAAGGCAGAAAACGCCATCACTTTACTTATTTTCGTTTACTTTTTTGTTCAACTCCAACCAAATTTGCGTGCTTATGTGTCTAATCATCATAAAAACACATTCCTCTTATTCTAGCAGCATTAGTTTTTATGTACTTTGTCCATATCAAGATGCATCCATCAGCTATTAAGTCTCTTTAAGTTTTAAGTTTATTCAACCGAAATTCAAAACTGAATGACTGTCTGGTGCTCCGTAAAGAGCGCTGACGTCATACATTTTTGGTTGATTTGTTCAACAATATCATGCATAACTCATCACAAAAGTCGTAAATCGGATCCAGTTTTGTTAAAACTTTGCAGTTTTCATAACAAATAATAGTATTATTGATATAGAAAGTTTAATTGATAGTCAAATATTTTTTTCTAATTTTATTCAGCACTTAAATGAAAGGGGTAGGTTTATTTCAACAACTCAAATTTTACTGCTCCGTACCCTCTACTCTTCATGTATAAAGGTGACAATTATGCCCTTTTAGCTAATTATTTTGACCTGATGTTTTTTGTTTTCTCTTTCTGAATGTATCCCTTTCATTTCTAGAAAATTTCATTCGCATACGACTTCAAATGTGATTTTTAAGGCATGTGTCCATGAATTTTTGGAACGGCCCTCGTATATATAAACTTTCCATTTTCAATCATAAACAATGATTTATTTATATGATTTATCATATCTAGAGGCTTGATCAGAGGAATTCTAAGCTAAATATCTTTAAAATGGCTGCACTCTTTTTTCTTTAAATTACTTTTTATCTTCAGCATGTATCACTAAATGATAAAAGAACTTCTATTGCCAACTACTTAGAAAATTAATGTTTTTAAACTTTTCATACAAATTTTACTGTCAAAAATGGGATGAAATAAATGTCCATCCAAAGCATGATTACCATGGCAACAAAAATATTTTTTTCGAAAATGATAAATTTACTTCATTAACTACGTCAATGGATAAAAATTTACTTCGTACTGTGTTATATTGATTTTTAAAATGAAGTCCAAAGTTGGAACATTGTTTTAAAAAAAAGTATGCAGAGTTACCTCCCTTTTTGTCGGCATATAGGGGACAAATGGCTACAATCTTTTTCTCATGAAATATTGCAATCGATGAAGGAAGGGATACTTTTTTCTATGTAGACAATTATTTTCAATTTCTATTATTCCCTGAAAATGCGGTTCACACTCATACCTCCTTAAAAAATGAATCTTATATTTTTTCAATTGATGCAGGTATAACCCGAAAAATTGGACGGAAAACTGCATCAAGCGCGTAGTTTTCCGTGCAATATTTAGGGTGATACCTGCATCCACAGAAAAATTTAAGTCTTAGAGTCATTTTTTATCATTTGATGTCCTCTACGTATGGAAAGCAGATTGTTTTCTTGGGTCTTAAAGCAACCAATCTACGCACTATATCTCCTAAATTGGGAGATGCGCAGTAACACAATTCCTCCCAAGACGAAAACAAGTTCTGGAAGCCGCAATGATTCAAACAGCGAACGATCGTCTCTCTGTATCTGTGGAATAAGGACCAGTTTGAGAAAATCCTACATGTACAGTTTATTTAAGAAAGCAGATAATAAACGTTAGCCTTGAAATTTTATCCAAACAACAACAAATCTTTTTTTTTCTGCTACGAGTTTATTTTTCTTTCGGGGAATTGCCGGTTCTAAAATTAGTGCTATAAATAGACCTCAGTGAAAAATTTTCAGAATCTTCGTTTCTTAAAAATAACAATGGAAATTAAATGATATACATTTCACATCAGTTTTATGTGAAAGATATTTAACATGAATTACACATAAATTTACTTTACATAGATTTGAATGAATTTTTCTTTGTTACCTTCATGCGATATGAAATCCGTTCATTTCAAAAACTTCACATGAATTTAATGTAAAAAAAAACATGTAAATTTTATGTAAGTGCTCGTTTCACATAAATTTCATGAATTTTGTATGAGGCACAATAACCAACTAAGCAAAGAACGATAACTTTCATTTGATTCAATTTTGTATCGTTGTTAGCAAAATATGAGAAAGTGTAAATATTAAGGAAACCAATCAGAAAACAAAAGACCTAAATATCAATCATATTTCATGTGCTAAATTGTTTTCAATGAAAGTTGTTGTTGAAAGTACATTGTACTTTTCGCAAAGTTCCTTCTATGTCACACGAAACAGGTCATAAAAACCAAATGTAATCGAATGATGAGAGAGCTTCCTAAAGAAACGCGTGGTACATGCATGCAATATATTCTATATGGAGTTTTTTCAGGAAATCAACATAACCAATACATCACGTTGTTCTTTGTATGGGAAAGGAAATATTTATGAAATATTTTCTCATAACTATACGCGGTCATTGACATCCTTGAAATCAAGGAAATTCAAAGTAGAATATATTTCTACAATTTTCCGTCAATAAGGAGGTTTTTCCCTTTCCAACTATGAGTTACGTCTGGAAAGCTGGAGTGAAGAGACAAGTTAATTAACTATAATAATTGCTGTAATAATCACGATCGTACAATTAAAGATGTTGGATGCTTTCACTCAAATTTTATTAATTACAGGTAAGAATATGTAAATCAAAAACGCAGAGGAGTGTCATGTTTTTGTTTCGACTTCGAATAACCTTTATCGCGACTTTTATTTGTAAAGGAGCTGATAGGACAAGGCAGTATTTAGCCCTGAATCTCATCAAGTGTTTCTTCTACATAATAATATATACGTAAGAAAAACTGGATAATTACTAAAATGTAATGTATATGGAGATTCCTCATACAACTTAAATTTTGCTAAGCTTGGTTCTAAATACTTAAATTACAGTCCAAAAAGTAGATGGTAGCCATGTTGAAAAAGATGCTAATATCGCTCAAAAAAACATTGAAAATAAAAATCTGTCTAATATTGATATCCATAAACTTTAAAACATAATTATAGTCTAAACAAATGACTGGTCTCAATTTTATCCATAAATTTTACAATCTTGAACCTGAAATACGGTTGTATTTTGTATTCATTGGCTACAAAGTAGGCATTTTAGCGCAAAATACACACTCTGTAGAAATAAACAGCATGCTCTTGTTTATTTCATTCCGAGATCATATGCACTACTTGTGAACATGTTAAGAATAAATGAATCGCCGACTTAAAAGAGGAAAATGAAACTTTGCTTATACATGTATCATTGCTTTAAACACAGATTCGTAAAAAAAACCCCAAATGCCTTTTCGGTTTTTCGTCTCTTGGGCATCGCCCCCACCCATCCCCTTAGCTACAAAACCCTAGTTAGTCAAAAGATGTGTATTAGTGATATACACCTTCTGTAAAGGTGGCGTTCTGTAAATAGGGGGGGGGGGGTAACAATGTTTTAAAAAATTTCCATTTTCCATTGATTTCTAAATCACCTATCTAAAAACGTTGATGGAACTTCTCTGACCGAATACATGGTACCTTTCAGAAAATCATCGGGATGTATAAGATGCTCACCTTTTCACATCTGAATCAAATTCACAATGTTATTATATACATCAATACCTACCTTTGTCATGTTCCAAGTTTCAACAAAATATGTTCATCCGTCTCCATGAAATACAGTGCTATCGGAGGTAACCCTATTGTGTAAAAGCTGGCGAAATACACAATTTTCCTTGCTTTTAATTTTCCTCATTTATTCGTTTTAAGAAACACAAATTTGCATCAAATATGTCACATGATCTTCATTTAACTTTCTTATCACTAGATTTATCATTATCAATGATTTTTGTTTACATTTGAAATTTATATGAGCTCGATTTGGGTGTCCGTAAGTAAAAGTTAGAAAGCATAGAAAAATGCAATTAAAAATTGAGAAAAAAAAGTTTTTAATTTTTTTTCATAAATTTTGGGTTGTTTTCTCTTTAAAACATATATACAAGACTCACAGCTCATAAGATAATGCATCTAATCAAATAGCAGCTCGTAATTCACAAAACATAACCCCTACCCCCTTAACTGCACGAGCCCATAATCTTAAAGATATGCCCAACATATTCGTTTAATGGAGTTTACAGCCTTATTTTGTAATTGATTTTCATCAAAATTCGATGTTTGAATAGTTACCAAGAAAAATAGAATCATTACGGCAATAAAATACATTACTTTCCATATTAATTAGAGGAAAAAAATGGCGGGAAGGGGGTTGAGGAACACCCCTCCCCCCTTTTCTTTTAATTCCACGTTGTCTTTGTTGTGTGTTACATGTGAATTATGATTGAAATTGACCAGACAATATCAAACATTTATAACTTAGTCGAAATTTTAATATATTGACACCACAAGCGTTCGTTCTGCACATATTTTACACATACATTCCAATGCGCTCTTAAGGTGTGACAGCTGTATAAGATTTTATGCAGTTTTCAACCAAATTATAAGTGACATTTCTTTCTTATAAAAAAATTGTGGACACTTTCACCTATCTAGTCTTGAAGTCTGATCTTAACTCTTTATTTAAAGAACAAAAAAAGTATACCTTGTGTTTACAAATCGAAAAATAACTACACATAATGTACACAACCCTCTGTTTACGTACATGCGTGCATGATTACCTCTTAGGACCCCCCATGGTCAGAATCGTATCGGATTTGATATAAAAATGATTTCACATATGTCTTATTTTCTGAAATGTCTTCGTCTATCCTCAAAGATTATACTGATATCAAACTCAATTTTATAATGCTTGTCATTATCAACATTTCAAGGTAAACACGTGGTAGCTCTGACGTCAATTTTCGTGACCTGAGATGTGTTACAAATTTGATTGGCTTATACAGCCATGTGACCTATAACAAACTATTTTATAACTATGGTGTAACAGTCGATACCGCTGCATATTTCAGCCCGATAACTTACATGGTCAATTTCATTTTTATAAGTAGGGGTGTATTAAATTCTTTGATTTTTATATTTATGAACATTTAAGAAAATCTGCGGTTTGAAAGTCGGATAAAGACCTCGTTGAACTATGTATGAAGGTTATATGCCTGCGGAGAGAACAGGGGGATGTTTAAAGACCGAGGCCGAAGGTTAGATGCCCTCGGAGAGAACAGGATGGGGTTTAAAGATCGACACCGAATGTCTTTAAACACCACCTTGTTCTCTCCGAGGGCATCTAAACTTCATACAGACCCCAACGAGGTCTTTATCCTTTATATATTCCACATATATGTATAACAATGTTTAAAATAATGCTGTAACTTCTGTATTGATTTTTCTATGTTTCAGTTTCATTGTACATGTAATATAATTAATGATAAAATTGGAAAATAGTAATACTTTTGTATGTACAGTTCTACTCTAGCTATCATAACTTATAGGAGCCTTTCGATAGTGATTTCAGCTTACGTGTTTGACTTCCATTCACTGATGTTTAATCCGTTGTCATCATCTTACCGGTTTCATGCACTGTTTGACTTCCATTCACTGATGTTTAATCCGTTGTCATCATCTTACCGGTTTCATGCACTGTTTGACTTCCATTCACTGATGTTTAATCCGTTGTCATCATCTTACCGGTTTCATGCACTGTTTGACTTCCATTCACTGATGTTTAATCCGTTGTCATCATCTTACCGGTTTCATGCACTGTTTGACTTCCATTCACTGATGTTTCATCCGTTGTCATAATCTTACCGGTTTCATGCACTTTTTGACTTCCATTCACTGATGTTTAATCCGTTGTCACAATCTTACCGGTTCCATGCACTGTTTGACTTCCATTCACTGATGTTTAATCCGTTGTCACCATCTTACCGGTTTCATGCACTGTTTGACTTCCATTCACTGAGTTTTAATCCGTTGTCATCATCTTACCGGTTTCATGCACTGTTTGACTTCCATTCACTGATGTTTAATCCGTTGTCATCATCTTACCGGTTTCATGCACTGTTTGACTTCCATTCACTGATGTTTAATCCGTTGTCACCATCTTACCGGTTTCATGCACTGTTTGACTTCCATTCACTGATTCTTAATCCGTTGTCATCATTTTACCGGTTTCATGCACTGTTTGACTTCCATTCACTGATTTTTAATCCGTTGTCATCATCTTACCGGTTTCATGCACTGTTTGACTTCCATTCACTGAGTTTTAATCCGTTGTCACCATCTTACCGGTTTCATGCACTGTTTGACTTCCATTCACTGATGTTTAATCCGTTGTCATCATCTCACCGGTTTCATGCACTGTTTGACTTCCATTCACTGATTTTTAATCCGTTGTCATCATCTTACCGGTTTCATGCACTGTTTGACTTCCATTCACTGATGTTTAATCCGTTGTCACCATCTTACCGGTTTCATGCACTGTTTAACTTCCATTCACTGATTCTTAATCCGTTGTCATCATTTTACCGGTTTCATGCACTGTTTGACTTCCATTCACTGATGTTTAATCCGTTGTCACCATCTTACCGGTTTCATGCACTGTTTGACTTCCATTCACTGATTTTTAATCCGTTGTCATCATCTTACCGGTTTCATGCACTGTTTGACATCCATTCACTGATTTTTAATCCGTTGTCATCATCTTACCGGTTTCATGCACTGTTTGACTTCCATTCACTGATTTTTAATCCATTGTCATCATTTTACCGGTTTCATGCATTGGTATTATTAACATTATTACTGACGTCATTAATAACGTAATTTCAATAGAAGGTTTTCCAATAGATTTATTTTGCGGACATACACCGGACATCATAAAAATTTGCGATATTTTCATTGTAACATCAAAAATAAAAAGCATGACAAAATAAACACATCAAGGTGCTTCAAGACGGTGCGATCAGATGTGACGTCAAAATGGAAAATTTTGCCAAATGATATCTGGTGTCTGTCTGTATAAAATTAAGGTAAGGAACGGTCAAATATTTTATCTGGAAAATGGACTTTTCCTTCGATACTCAATTTGGTGCCCTTTTGTGAGTGCTGTTGAGATTGTCGTCAGGATCTTCTTTATAGTACATTTTACAACTACAAGTACCCATCATTCTCATACTTTTCTTATTCAGTTTTAAGTTCCTTTGCACTTGGATGCACGGAGCACAATTGTAACTTCACATTAGATAGCAACAATGGGAAATTACAGTGGAAACCATGTTCGAATAATTGTTCAATCATTATAAAAAGCAAGGAAGGAACAAAGCTCAAAATCAGATTCAATGCCGAAGCTTCAATAGGCTGTGAATTACAGGTTTGTATAGAATGTATTTTTTCGTGTTACGTACAAACTTGCTATCTTGATATGTATTGATACTGGATGAAAACATATAAATAAAAATGAATAGATAATATTTTTTTTATTTTATTTTTATTCCAAAACTAATACATTCATTGTACAATTAAATGTTACTAGACAATTAGGTTTTTTTTACTACATCCACACACTTTCCTTTGCTTTTTTTGTTTTGCTTGGCTCCCATTCAAAATACTTATTCTCTGGGTTTAATTTGAATGTTTTCTAATCCGAGTTCCATAATTATAATGATAAAGTTTTATACATTTTTTGAAGGCACTGCGTTTCCTTATTTTAGTGGCGCCACCTATAATGAATTTAAATCACGTGTCTGCTGCATGTTCAAGAAGGTATAGAGTTGGTACACTTCCGTATTAGTATAATGAATTTTGACAAAGACAGATTTTTTGTTTTACTGTGATGATATTATCGGTTTCAGTTTTTCGTCTCCTGAGAGCTTATTCCGCTGTTGTCATTGTTAGGGATTTTCTTCTCATCTTTTTGCTTTTACCTTTTCTATGTTTAAATCTTTTATATGCATATTGATTGTGATTTTTATACCCCCCCCCCCCCACCAAAATTAAAAGGCTAGAATATATACAGATGAACATTTCTGTCTATCGTCCGTCCATGCGTATGTGCCACATTTGAATTCCGGAAATTTAAAGGAAAAAAGGTTACAAAGAATAAATTTATTTCTTGGATAATGCTTTCATATGAAAGTCGAGATATTCAATGAGTCATGTCGTTCAATCATGAATACCTCTTGAATCTAAAACAAAAGAATGAATATTTTGTGGTTTCCAAACATTTACAGGAAAACCGCCACAGAGGTACATTGTATCTCCAGGATATAGCTTTTACTATAAGAAAGACATGTTAAGTTCGAATATAGGTCATATTATATTCTTATGTGCAGTGAATGAAAGTCAAAACGTTAAAAGGACTACTAGTATTACAGAGAATCGATTCATTTCATGGATATATTTCATATAGATCCCGTTTAGATATTGGTCATGTAATTCATGTATGCCATTCATACGTTTCAATTTTAAAATAAACTTGCATTCTGTTTCTTTGATAATTAAATATGTGAAAAAGCTACAATAGGCTGTGAATTACACGTTTGTGAAGAATATATCATTTCTATAAATAACAAACGTCATTGTACGTACTTTGCATTTTGTTATATATTGATACTGGATGAATGTTAATAGAAAAAAATACATATAAGTAGCATCTTTTCTAAGCTTTAAATTCTTATCTTGCTCGGCACGCTGTCAAAATATACTTTGATCTTTTTCTTTTCCGATTTTCGATATCATGACCATAGTACATGTACTCCTCTCGGGCACCTGGTCCCACCTCTGGCTTGCTAGGGTCCGTCGATGCTTTATTTAGTGTTCTATTGTGAGTGCTGTTGAACTTATCGTCAGGCTCTTCTTTAACTCATGTACATATACGAAGGCATCCATCAGAGAACCTCGATGTAATGATATGACGTCGTTCAAGTGGATTTTTTATTTCTTATCTATCTTTTCATCTTAATCTTTAGGTATTTCATCAGGACCATACTTTAAATATAAAGGATCTAACATATCAAGACACCTATAGAAAGCAGTTGCACCTAGTTGATAACTATACTTCTCTTCGTTTCTCGTGTCCTTCAAAGGCGAAAGTTGTTTCCGTGCAGTGGGATGGTAAGTTTTACATGAAATTATGTAAATTTTAAAAGTTTTAAACCCCCTACGTCTCATGATTGCTGGTCCCCGAGAATATCGTTCGCCTCGTTTCACCGTACTTTTGCACTGACTTTTGTTATACTAAAGGAACTGATAAGATCAGGGCTGCATTTAGTCCTGGATCTCATCAAGTGTTTCTTCTGCACAATGATCTGTACGGAAGAAAAACTTGATAATTACTAAACTGTGTCGTATATGGAGATTCATCATAATATAACATTTATTTTCGTAAGCTTATTTCTAGATACTTAAATTACATCCCAAAGAGTAGAGGGTAGCCATGTTGAAAAGAAGCTAATATCGATCAAAAAACGGTGAAAATTAAGAACAATCTGACTAATATGCATATCTACTAATTTTAAAGGATAGTTAAAGTCTATAATAGATACTAAAATCAAATTCAAAAGATTGGTCTCAACTTTCTTCATAAATTCTAAAATCTTGAATCTAAAATACAAAGTAGACATTTTACCGCGAAATACACACTGTGTAGAAATAAACAGCAAACTCTTGATTATTTCATTCCAAAATATTGTGCATTTCATGTGAAGATGTTTAGAAAAAAATAAATGGATGACTTCAGTAGCCATTTAAACAATTTCGGCGCGCATGGTCTCCGATTTTCATATAATTTCACACATCAGAAGGGACAAATGAAAAAAGGTAAATTAGACCAAAATTGTATTTCTAGATCATCTGGTTACCATGGCAACGACCTCTAAAGTTGAGAAATAAGCAAAATTGAGCTACTTTGAAGCTCTATAATTTTGTCTATATACAACATAAATTGAAGATTTTCTATGCATCCTTAAGATTAGGATGTAAAATTTTAAAAAAAAAGCTCACTAGTAGTATTTAATATTGTAAAAAAAAGGCTGGTTGCCATGACGACATAATTCCCTTATTTTCATATATTCATTTCAAAATGCTGTTTGTATTTTCCAATTTTCCTTCTCTCTTGATGGGTATATGATAAGGAAATGGAATTTATTTTATCAATTAAGCAACACCAAGATAAAACCACTTGTTGCTATGTACATAAGTTACCTTGGCAACGGAGACTATGGTCTATAACATGTATAATATTACTAATTTTGCAACTTCAGAGTTTTTTTTAAATTTATGCATCATGATAATCAAATAAAAATTGTCGGAATATATCCAACACTAAGAGATCTTTCAAAAAAACCGTGAAAAAGTTATTCGGAAAATATGTTACCATGGCAACCATTTTTTATTATTTCTATAAAACAGTAATGTTTAATTCCAGGAAGTTCAAACTCAATACTGATAAAGATCAAGTAAGCCTCACTCAAAATACTAGAAAAAACTTTCAAATAATTAATGGTTGCTATAGTAATTTAGCAATAAAATCTAGAATTAAGCATGTTTTTGCTGTATTTCGAAGCCTTTTTCTCTAAACAGGAAACAGGCTTACACAACCTTTTTTATATATTTAATAAAGCACAGTCTAAACTTAAATTAAGATTTAAAATTTTTCAGATTACTTAAGTTTGAATGCCCGTATCCAAGTACTCAAAGTTGGCCTATGTGCAGTTTTACACAATCGTTCCCATAGCAACGGGCTATATCCTGAATATTTTTTAAAATTTTCCTTCATGTAGCGAAAGATCTACTTGAATACCTTGATTACTTATCATCACTTTGAATTAAAATTCAATGATCTAGTAAAAAAAAAGGACTCTAAATGTTGTCTAAAATTGCTTTCATTTTCGCGATTTGAGTTCATGTTGCTATAGCAACGTACACAAACTTTGTTCCAATGTAAATGCTTATGTTTTATTTGCATAAACAACTCAAAAATGTAAGCTATTTATTATTGAATTTTGAAAAAAGTCCCCAAAACACTATTTTGATGGGGTACCTGTGTTGTTGCTATGGAAACATATAGATTAGACAATAAACCCAACATTATTATTATTTAACTTGAAAGAACAATGATAGTGTACTGATAATTTATCAGTGTTTGTTTTAGATTATGCTGCATAAATGATGTTACAGTCTGTGACTTCAAAAATGCCAAAAAATGCATTTTTTCAATATTCAAGGTCTGTTTCCATGGCAACCGGATGTGATATTAAGAAATTTTTTGACTATTTTTTTACTTTTGGGTCATCCCAACCTGATGTATAAATTTAATCAAAATCGGAGACATGCTGCGCCATGCGTCCTTCATAAAAGTGCAAATGCTTACAGAGAATAGCTATCAAAATAGAAAAAAATGAAACTTTTCTTAAATTATGGCCTACATCACAGATTCTTAAAAAAGCCCTCCACTCCCCCTTTTCAGCTTTTCGTCTCTGGGGCATTGTTTCCCCCAAGCTACAGAACCCCACTTTGTTAAAAGATGTGTATTATTCGTACACACCTTCTGTAAATTGGGCGGTCTGTAGCTAGGGAGAGGGCAATGTTTGAAAAAAAAAACTTTTCAATTTCCATTGATTTCTATAGAAAAAAAGACATATTTTGCCCCAAAATTTAGGAAAGCTATGCACGAAATTTTTTATCCAATTGCCAATTATAATGAAACCAAGAACTGGCATCAATTTTGTGAAAGAATTTTCTTGCAGTTCCCATTTTGAAAATTCCACTTTTTCAGGGCAGATTTTACGCTTTATCTTATCAGCTCCTTTGATAAATTATCCCTAACTTTAGTGGTTTGTCTCTGATGACATAGCTCTGTCCTTGTTACGTCATCTTCGAGATACCGTCATATATTCACAATTTGGATTTCCTCTCTCTCGGCCTCGATTATTAATGATGGGACATAATGTGTTGAAATACAAAATTAATGCACAAAAGATACGATTTAAAATTGTTTTCATTATTATTACGATGGTAGTCTCAGGGTAAGGGACGTAACTCAAAATTGATCTCACGATTGTTTGTTGTCTGGCGTAACGTTACCATCGTTTGTTTCACGACAAGCGTCTGTATGACTTAATCATGACGTCATAATAAGGGAATTTCCCGCGCGGTGCACGGAGGTAGACGGGTTTTTCATGGTTTCTCTATATATCATTATCTATTTTCGTAAGTAAGCATTTAATTTTCCTGAAATTGAGCATTACTTATAGATTGAATATGTTTCCGAGATTCTTTATTCTTTTGATATTTTCAGTATGTACACTAATCATTTGACCTTACGTAAATGTCAAAAGAAATCTGATGTCATCTGATAATTATGACCATGATTACTTCGATTTTATTTGAGTGTGATTAGTGTCAATAGAGTACATTTAGCTTTATAAGATACCTTCGTTTGATAAGAAGATCATCTAGAAGAAAACAATGTATCGCAGAAAGGGGGAAAGGTGTCCGGCTCGGTAGTCTGGGACGATTAGGGGGGGGGGGGTTCGGTTATAAACAACTCGACTCCATCTATACCCGCGCAATGGACAGTCGATCCAATTTTTTCCTTTTCTTTTTTTTTTTTCTTTTTTTAATTTCCTTCTTATTTCTTTTTTTTTATTTTACTTTTTGTTCCCGTGTTTAATCGTAATATCAACAGAGTAAAATGCACGAATTACGTCTAAATTCTGAATTAATGATAACTTGTTATCTACTCAAATTAATTTACAATTTCGCGTAAGGGATTATAAATTTGCCAACAACGCTATGCTTATCCTTGACGTAACGTATCGCGACGTAAAACAAATGGGGGTGGGGTAACCCAAATGGCGCTAACTCGATAAAAATCGGTTCGATTTCCCGAAATTTGCACAGATTTAAGATAGATTATCAATCTCTTTTCCATCAGTTTTTTTTTTTTGTTTTGTTTTTGTTTTTTTTTTTTTATTGAAATTAAATGATACTTTTTTCATGAGCTATGTAAATGTGACAATTTTCGGAACTTCAGAAAGGTACATGTTTATCCTTATTTTCTATTACAATCGCTTCTAAAATAAGTATGGTGTTATTAAAACATCAAAATTTTACTAAAAAATGACAGATGTATGTATTATCTTTGAAATGCAAAGCTGATACTTATTAAATTTGCAGGCTCATTGAATATCTGAGAACAAATTCGAGACAAAGTCGCCATTTTCTGCATTGAAAGGGTGACAAAATTTGTAGATTTTGAATTGTGACCCACGCAAAACGATTGGTTCGATTTCTTTCAAACTTAAGCAAAAGATGCATGTCATCATAGTTAATTAATATTGCAATTATAAATAGAAAATATAAAATAGAAAATTGAATGTAAGGGATATGGTGAGACTACTACTTTAATTAGACTGAATAGATCAATTTTTGAATCAGTTCACTTATAGATTTAATAATTATTTGATTATTTTAATTATTTTTTAAACATTCCAATTTTTTATCATCGAGTGTTGTATTCCTTCTTACCATTTGGCGAAACCAATTGCAAAAGCGGTAGGGGCAAAATCTGCTGTTTTTGGCCCCATTTTTTTTTTTTTTTTTTTTTTTTTTGCCATTTTCAAAAATTGTTTTCATACTATTATTTATCTTTAAAATAAGAGTAAAGATATTGTTGTTTATTGAAACTGAATCGATAAAGATATAATCAACTAATATGAGTGTTATTTCCCGCCAAAATTGCCCACTACTATGGAAATTAGTGGTAAAATTATAACAACCAGATTTTAACATAATAGTTTATGGTATATATAGAGCAAGTGCATGTAACAAAGTTATACTTTCCATGTACGTTCAGAATATAAAAAGGAATGTCCCATATGAGTATGAACCTGTTACACGCCCTTGCTTAGGGCTTACAACTATAGGTATGTGTGTCCCTTGCAAAAACTCAGAATTTCTAATGTGAAGACATAGGGCTCAACTTTCAATTATTGTGCCCTAAAAGGCAAGGTTTTCGAAAATTCACATAAAATTTGTTATTTTTTGTTCAGAAGAAGCATAATGAATAAGAAAATAGAACCTTTTTAAAATTTTTGATTGGGGCCAAAAATGGTCAGTTTTGTCCCTACCCTTTGCCTGTATATAATATAATATAGTTCTTGAATCCGACTGCGAAAATAGAATTTATGAATTCATTACTCTTAAGAAAATTTTAGACAAGGCTTTAATATGAAATTCGATTTGAAATATTGATAGAAATTTTGCTTTTGAATCAGACACCTTTAAAATCATATAAGATTAGTTCTAATTGAGTAGAGGTTAATAATAATATTAATTTTCGAAACTGCTTCACATGTGAATGTCTTGTTGCTATGTACACGACCTCTAAAGTTGAGAAATTAGCACACACAAAAAATGAAAAAAAAATCTTTTATTAATTGTACTTCTTTTTTTTTTCATTTTTACCATATAATTCGTATAGTCAAATAGGATATCACTTCAGTTTCAGACCTGCAAACAGAGGAAGGAATTGACAAACTCACCAAACCTTTTTCGAAGAAGCATCTAGCATTAACAAGTAAGATATACAAGCAGACTGCATATTCATATTTTCCTAGTATTCGGGTAAATTATTTTTCAAAAAGTAATTGTAAAAGTATTTTCTTATATGAAGGATATTTTCAAATGCATATTATTCAGTAATTAGCGGCCTATCATATTTATCGTAATTTGTATTCAATGTAAACGTCTTCAAATTGAATAGCATCATTTAAGAACAGATAAATTGGCAACGTGGATCAGACATGCACGTTTCGGGTACTTAACCCTCATCAGTGATCCTAAATCTAAACAATGTAATATGCAAAAAAAAGTATGAAAGTTACTATGTCGAAAAAGTGTACCGAAAGACGTGGCAGGATGGGTGGGATATGATGCTACAGGACCCACTTTTTAGAAATTTTGATAACAAAAATTTAGAATGCGTTGAAGAAACGATCAACCGAAATTGATCGAACTTAGCTACATGTGCCCTCGGGGACTCCTGGTCCACCAGCAGTGACACTCACCAAGTGGTATAAATGTAAACGTCTTCAAATTGAATAGCATCATTTAAGAACAGATAAATTGGCAACGTGGATCAGTCATGCACGTTTCGGGTACTTAACCCTCATCAGTGATCCTAAATCTAAACAATGTAATATGGCAAAAAAGTATGAAAGTTACTATGTCGAAAAAGTGTACCGAAAGACGTGGCAGGATGGGTGGGATATGATGTTTCTTTCCTTTCAAATACCGTGTGGATTTGTATAAATTTTCCGAATGTCAGTCATATTAAAATGTCAGTCATATCAAAATGTCAATCATATTAAAATGCCAGCCATATTAAAATGACTGTTATATTAGAATGTCGATCATAAAATGTCAATCATATAAAAATGTAAAAATGCCAATTATATATATGATCGCATTATAAAACATTTTATCTTTAAATTGAACTTTTCAAGTGTTTTGGTTCAAGTACTAGTATTGGAATGTTATTGCATAATAATAGCTAAGTACCTGATGTGAATTTTCCACATGTTGTTTCCTGGGGTTTTTATTCTTAATGAAGTTTTTGAAACCAACAATGTTAAGAATGATTTTTCTATTTCTGTTGTAATATGCCGGATATTAAGTTCGAAAATCTTCACATAAAAAATGTACATTTATAAAAAAAAAAGCATCTTAGAATGTTTATATGATCGATACTTTGCTGAACATCAACTAATTCGTATCAGTTTTAGCTCAGCCTAGTCAAGTGCTCTCAAATAGGCCACTTGCCGAAATTCATTATAGCTGACAAAATGACGAAAAATGTCTGAGGTAGGCAATTTATGCGCACGTTTTTATTGTTACATATGAATGGAATTGCGAATTTTGACAGTGACGTCATAATGCAAAACAACACCAAAAGATGTTGACTGGGACATTTTGTGCTTTCTGGCAAGATCGGAGAAATGGTTTATTTGGTGCTATTGAATTTGATGACGTATAATATTTGTAACACTTGGTGAGTGTCACTGCTGGTGGAACAGGGGTCATCGAGGGCACATATAGCCAAGTAAAATCAACTCCGGTTGATCGTTCCGTTAATGCATTCGAAAATTTCTGTTATCACGATTTCTTGAAATTTCTAAAACGTGGGTTCTGTAGCATTCCTGTACATTTTAGACATAATTTCTTTTAAATTCACACGTTTTGGCCAAATTACATTGTTTAGAATGAGGATCACTGACGAGGGTTATGTACCAAAAACGTACATGTCTGGTTCATGCTGCAAATTTATCTGTTCTTATATGATGCCATGTATTTGAAAACGTGTATCTTTAAACGATAAAGGGAACTTCTAAGATTATTCATACTTTTTATGTCGAAGTATGTGCACTAAATATTTCTTTTATACCCGTTGTATATTACAGAGCTACATCCGTATCAAATATCACGTAACAGCTTTTTTTCACATAGCATGACGTTACTTTTGTTTAGATTGTTTACCTTATTGTGACATTAGGAATTTAGCCCGCAAAACAAACAAAAAATTGCAGACATGGCAATAAAACATCGAATTTAATATTTTTTCCATGCATTTTGGTTAATATCTTAAAATGCCTAATTTTTGTAGTTTATTCTAATAGAATAATTCACTTTCGGGGCGCTGATTTCGAATATCGCAATATTTTACGATAAGATTAACCTGATATTTGTTTTAAAATTTCGTCTCTTATGATTCTTATTTTGGCCTTTAGATATGAGGGGAAAATACTCATTCACAATCCTCTATGAAGAATAGCCTCGGTTTTGCATGATTTTGAGACCCCTCAGGTGAGACCGATCTATCTTTCAGAGAAGACTATGAAAGAGTCTTATAGGCTCAAACAGGGTACAGGTATTAACCATATCGAGTAATGCTCATTATGGAAGTAAGGTCCGGAAAAGAAAAATTGTACGAATCGCAAACCGATATAAGTCCCTACCGGCATTAATCCATGTCTTGCAACTCTGCCATGTGATCGGAATCCCGGAAAATTGAAAATTTCATGAAATTTGCTAAGTTCAAGGGCTATAATTCCTGTAAAAATAGGTCAATCAAAACCAAACTCAAATTTGATCAGTGTAAAACTGATATGTATACGCATGTAAAAAAATCAATATCTACAACAATAGCCGAGAAAAGTCCATGAAACTAAAAAAAATGAAATTCAAGTCAAGGGGCCATAACTCCTATGAAAATAGGTCAATCCAAACCAAACTCGAACTTGATCTGTATCAAACTAAGAAGTATCCACATATAAAATACAATGTTAATATTTGGTATACCATAGAAAAAAGTCCGGAAAACTGCGAATTTCATGAGTCCAGGGGGCATCACTATTGTAAAAATAGGTCAATCAGAACCAAACTCAAACTTGATCTGTATCACATTGAGATATACTTAATACTGAAATGGAGTTGAATATATGCAACAACAGCGGAAAATGTCTGGAAAACTAAAGTGAAACGGACGGACGGACGGACGGACAGACAAACGGGCTGGAAACTATAAGTCCCCTCCGGCGAGCCGGATTAATAAATTCATTAATGTCCACATTATGTTTGACCCTCGATCAATCATGATCACAAAAAAGTTGGAACACTTCCGTATAATTTAATATTCATCGATTCCGTGTGTATATTACAGAAAGTAAGGAGTGAATTTATTATGCTATTTTCTCACGATAGTAATACATATATTTTAGCTTCATCAAACACAGTCAGTGTCATTAAACTCTGTCCGGGATTTAGGATCCCCATGGTTGATATATCGGAATTTGTGTTTCTGAATTAAACTGCTTCCTGAAATAATAACCTATAAGCAATATTCCGACTTAAAGAAATTAAAAAAGGAATAAATCAATATGCCCATATACAGAACACTTTTATGGTGTAACCGCTGCTTTCTCTTTTCTTCTCCATTCGGATCTAATCTTAAAAGACAGTCGAGCGTTCGACATGCGTATTACTATGTACTATCTGTCAAATCGAAAAACACAAATGAGTTAAAGAAGATCCTAACGAGAATCTCAACAGCATTTACAATAGAGCACAAAATTGAGCATCGACGGACCCCTAGCAAGCTATAGGTGGGATCAGGTGCCCGGAATAAGTAAGTATCTCTGTTTGGCTAGCTGCACCAGCCGTCGATGTTCTCGCACGAAAATGAAAACAATATCTAAAATCCCTGCAGACTGGTGTTATTTCTATATAGAAAGCGCTATGGCGACAATGTCAGGGGAAAACATTGAAAACACTTACTGTCAAACCCCTCGCGGAAAACCTTTTCACGAGCTCCAAACGGCAAAGGGCATAAGTGTGACACAAATGAGTTAATGCAAGTCATGTAATAGCTTACCATTATTGAAATATATATGTGTTTCTTTTACTTAGTTTTAGGTCTTTTGGTAGCAACAGTAGTACTGATATGCTGTGTAGTTTGTCTCTGCAAGAAACTAAGGTCAGAATAAAGTTAATATAAAATAATCAGAACATAAACAAAACTAAAAGAAGTAAGAGGGGTGGTTATTATGATTGTTCCTACAGGCATGAGTGGAATGAGGCGAAGGCCGGAAGCCTCACATATAATTACAAACCTGCTTGAAATAAAAAGTAAAAGAGGAGCAAATCTTATATATGTTTTACGTAATAATGATGACAAATAACCTTTAACATGTTTAACTTTGTAACGTTATCTTTGAATTTTTCGACATATTTAACTGTTGTTATGAACTTCTGCGTTAAAGTAAGATATCACGTGATCGTTATACTGCGACGTCATTGGCTGAAATTTGTATGAGGCATGATGTATTAATAAAAGAATTAGACTTGGTACGGCTGTACACAAATGCACTATATGTAGATTGAAAATGATTCATGAATGAAGTACCTAAGGATATGACCTAAAATGATGGGATGGAAAGGATAGGATCGCAATGGTGAATTTGAACGTATATTGCTTGAAGATAATGTTACATACAGTTACAAATATTGGAATCCTAAACGTATAAGGAAAGAATAAGGAAATTTTCCATTAATTCCGAAACTTTGAACTTCATTTATTTGCTAATTATTTCAATACACCTTTCCGTAGTTCCTGCCTCGGTTCCTTGTGAATCGCAGGTTGTTTGGAGAACAGAATGCAGTTTTAAAAAATATGATTGTAAATATTCATAATGTCGAGATACATTTTTTTTTAATTTTGTGAATAACGAAACACCGTAGTTTTGTAAGTCAAACTTATATAATCATTGATAAAAAAAGGAGGGGATCTCCAACAACACACGGTTGCAGCGAATTTAATCAATGGATGAAATCAAACACTATATTCGAAAGTCGGATACCAAATTTCACAATTTATAGGCATACAAATAAACAAAACGAAGACAGAGAGAGGATCCCCCAACTGTGAAACAGCGGAATACACTCTAAAGAGATTACTCAATAATATGGCACCAACGGAAATAAAAAACAAGAGTCCGAGGGGACACAACCGCTCACCTGGTACCCATGCACACTCATAATATACTTACAGAGAACGTAATAGTTGTACTTTACCTGGGCGGTGTCAGAATTGAACCCAGAGCCGTGCAAAATAATCATGACAATTTTATGATAAAAAAGAATCATAACATTCCAAACAAAAGAGAACTCTTGTAGGAGACCATGAGTACTTTATTTCTACCAAGTTTTATCAAATTCACTTCAGTGGTTCTAACAGAAGGTGAAATGGCCTGATTGCTTACTTATGCTCACTTAATCCTTTGGCTAAGGTCAGCTGACAAAACGAGCATACAAAACAAAAGATCACAAAAAGTAGAGCATAACAGAAAACTCAACAAAATTAAAACTAAGCAACCTTAATTATATGTAATCAAAAGCGGAAAACGTAAATCCAAATATATCTATCTCAATGAGTTCATTTGAATTTTTGAATGTTGGTTATAAGAGAGTTCTGTTTGATGAGATCTCAATACATGTTATCTCATCATTAGATTATCATCTTTTCAAATTAAAATTTTATTTTTCGAGGTCCTCCAACGTGCTCAAACAGAGAAACAGCATGGTAGTGAGTGTTCCGACTGAAGTACCAGCATCATCACCTTCAACAAAAGAAATACATACCCAAGCAAGAGAGAGTGTACATAAACCGAAAGAAGATGTAACTCCGGAGGGAGTAGGAGACATTAAAATCCAAAGCTATGACGAGATAACAGACGATCTATTATCTCCTGTAAGTCCTGAAAGATTGGAAAAAATTACAGAGGAAGGGTATCTTTCAATGACGTTTGAACCGCACATGCAACAATATGATGTGCCCATTATTAACAAACCCGTGCCTCCTCCTCAGCAAAATAAACCATCGCCATTTAGAGCGATCAGTGCCCTGTTCCATGGCAAGAGGTCCGAAGGAGAGAAAAATGAATATACAAACTTTCACTCACGTCCTTTGGGAAAACTGAAAGATGTAGGATCCTACAATAAGCGTGGTAGAGTTCCATCTGGTAAAAGTGCAAGTAAGTCGGAGTCATGGATAACCGACACAACAAAGTGGTCCACTGATTAGTGTTACATTGTTCCTACTCATTATTCCATAACTGAACTTGGATTCCAGAGAAATGATACGAAGAAGTTTTTTTTTCTTTAATCGCCATCTGAAGTCGTGAGTGTCGGTATTTATACAGAATAACTTTCGACAGTTATTTAGTTGAAGTTGTGACCACAAAGTTGAGTCGGAAAAGTGACGGTAAAAAAAGCTAAATTCACAATGCGTACATTGACCATACTTCAGCAAATAATTATCTGTCCGAAAATCAATCGGCAAACTATTACCCTATCTCTCTAGCTCAAAAAGACTCTTCATTATGCATATATACATTTTTGCATAGTAATGGTCGTGTGATATGATTTGTATTAAAATACCCCCCGGGCAACTGCTCCCACCTCTAGATGCTAGGGTTCCGTCTATCCGCAATTTGGTGCTTTATTGTGGGTGTTGTTGAGATATTTCTTTATCTCATTTGTATTAAAATATCGTTAAATTAGGCAAGAGTAATTTAATATTTTGTTTAACTTCCGCGGGCAGGTAACTTTTAGACAAAATAGCAATCCAAGGAATGCTTGTGTCGCCTGCGAAGCGGATTTTTTTTATTGAAAGTAGGTCAAGTATCAAGGGCAATGTCACTAGGTCAAAAATTATGGAATCTGGAATGTGGAATATCAAAGCCCTATCACTGTCCAATCAAAAGATATAGCCAATCTTAGATTTTTTGAAAAGTAGGTCAAATATCTAGGTCAAGGTCACATGGTCAAAACTTATTGTAGGTCAAATACCTAGGTAAAGGTAACAAGGTCAGCAATTATGATATGTGTAGAAATGGGATTTTTTAAAAGTAGGTCAGCTTATTAGGTCAAGGTTACAGGGTCAAAATTATCATATGTGTAGAAAGGTCTTGTCACAAGGAATACATATGTAAAATATCAAAGCCCTTACACTTCTGAATTATCTATTTTATGCTGTGTACATGGATATGGTCATTATCCATATTTGTAACTTACCTGTCAATAGATATAGCCAATCTTAGATTTTTTGAAAAGTAGGTCAAATATCTAGGTCAAGGTCACGATGTCAAAAATTATGGTATATGTAGAAAGGTCTTGTCAAAAGGAATACACATGTGAAATATCAAAGCCTTATCACTAACCAATAAAAAGATATAGCCAATCTTAGATTTTTTAAAAAGTAGGTCAAATATCTAGGTCAAGGTCATGAGGTAAAAAAAAATATGGTATGTGTAGAAAGGTCTTGTCACAAGAAATACACATGTGGAATATCAAAGCCCTATCACTTACCAATCAAAAGTTATTGGGTGCGAACAAGTGTGACAGACAGACGGACAGACAGACAGACGGTCAAAATGATCCCTAATTGTCGCTGTGCTTCGTAGGTGACACAAAAAGATATTTGCAATCTTTCTTAATTCCTTAATATTGATAATTTGTTTGTGTGTTTGAGGCGCAGAGGGAGGGCAATATCACCAAAAAAAATAATTACTATGGCCTTAGTGTGTATTCTCAATCAAATATGCAAGATATATCAAGTCAACAAGTCATTGTCAATGTTAAAGTTTGTTCTATGTGGACATTAAGGCCATGCTCGAGCTCACATGCTACGAAATTGTGTATGGAAAGAGAGGATGCATGTGATCTGTACATGTCAATGTTGAAAAGTGAATTGAAAAACGAACAGACGGACACAGTGATAATTATTCTACAATGATGTCTGTAATTTGCAGTGACAAGAAAAAACAACTCATTTTTTTCTCATTTGAAAATACAATTTTCATTTCAATTTTGTCTAAATAAAGCATTTGTCATGAATAGACAAATAATTTGCTTTTGCGTATATAATGACAAATTTATTTTAAGTCTAATTCAGTACATGGATCCTGTCAAATAAAAATAATCAAACAAATTGCAATTATGCATAATGATGAAAAAATTATAAATGCAGAAGAAATAAAGCAATAAGAAATTGAACATAAAACAGAAAACAATGTAACCTAAATGATAAATAAGAGTACGTAAGACATTCTTTAGTTTATGTCTGAATCATTTTGTTGTAAAAAAAGTATTCTTAGTTTTTAATGCAAATTCGTGTTCAAATATGAGATACAAAAACAAATTGAAAGCAACTCTGCAGCTAGAGGGCAGCCTTGCAAATGCGGTGAACAACACATGCAAAGACCACTGATCTAAATGCCTCAGACATTTTCCCTAAGTACTGTTCACATGGTAATTTTCATGTGGATTCATTTTCGCTGTTTTCACGAATCAAGTGACTTCGCGCGAAAATATGCATCACGCGAAATTTCGGTCTTTTTGAAATAAATAGTTACTTCCCATTTGTGCAGGTATCTGACGTCAACGCACTGCGACGTCATAAAATTCTATGGAACCTAGCATGAAATTCAGGGAAAAAGGGTCACAAAGATGACGTTTTCAAAGGAATTTAACGACGTGGCAATGCTTTTACGTCAGATACCTGCACAAATCGAACGTAGGACTGTAAAATCGAAAAGACGGAATACCCCTGTTTAATTCTTACAAAGACAGAACCCTAAAGTCTACATCGCGAATATTTTCACTTAGTGGATCGTCTTAAGGTGATAAATTATAAGGGGGTACACTTATGTTTGGAGCCATATCTTGATCATTTATAAAACTTTGTACCTGTTTGCTATTTTGTCTTCATCTACATACATATTATCATGTAATATTACAAAACGAAAAAAAATCATCTGTTTCTTTTTGCAAAATGTTGGATCTAGTATATGTTATTCACCAAAAATGTGATAAATTATAAAGGGGTATAGATTTATAAAAGAATATCATTTTATGTGTTACATTTCTTCTACAGATAAGGAATAGTTAATCTTAACAACTCTCACGTTAGTCCTCATTCATTACTTATATGTATTCTTAGTTAACGATTTTTATCGTTTAATTAACCTTAGTTATTGATTTGCTCACGATATTACCAAATAGTCCTTATTCATTTGTATCAATACTGATTGAAAAACGTACAATGGTTAGCGCTTATCTCATTCACGTTTGTATTCAATTTTTCTTATTCATAGCGATAGTATCAAATTATCTGTATTCATTGTTTCGTGATAAATGAGTAGCGCTAATTATCCATTCTATCGTGAGCGTACGCGGAAAAAAAATTCTATCGTGAGCGTATGCAGAATTAACCGTTAGCGTATGCATAATAAACATTACTATGGAGAATAACGTGAATGAATCAATATTACGACTCATAACTTGCAGAACGAATAAATCTTACTCAGAATCCGAATTTTGTTTGTAATCTTATGAAATTTGTACATTTTATCGGGTTTATCGGATTTTTTTTTATTTGCATTTTTTTTAAGTATTATGCGTACTTTATATTAATCTGAATTCAAACGACGATAATATACACGTAATACACACAAAGTGGTCTGACCGGGCGGAGATAATTCAATCAAGCAAATTAGACCAGTCGATAAAAAAAAAATTAGTTTACACACTGTTACATAGAGTATGAAATGCCTGTATAATTTATAAGACCTGTAATTTTGACATCTTGTATCACCTGCCTATAATGAACTCTTCCGATGACCAGGTAAAACACTGCGACGTCATAAAATTCTATGGAACCTAGCATGAAATTCAGGGAAACAGGGTCACAAAGATGACGTTTTCAAAGGAATTTAACGACGTGGCAATGCTTTTACGTCAGATACCTGCACAAATCGAACGTAGGACTGTAAAATCGAAAAGACGGAATACCCCTGTTTAATTCTTACAAAGACAGAACCCTAAAGTCTACATCGCGAATATTTTCACTTAGTGGATCGTCTTAAGGTGGGTCCCTACTCGAACCGTTATAGGTTTTCCTCATACACGTATAACGTTTTACAAAAATTGGTGGCGGACAAGCCAGCACATTGAAAAACTCAAACAAAAGGTCTTAAATGCCAAACGAAACAAAAGATTGGGCAATCTATCAATGTCCACACCCATCATATAGTATATATTCTTATTTAAACATGTGATGAATTTCAGAAATTACAAGGGGTACCCTTATCTTTGGAGCCATATATTGATAATTTATAAAACTGTATATGTGTATGTGATTTTTTCAACATCTATGTACATTAACTTTTGAAATGATGCAATACGAAGAAATTCCATCTGTTCTTTTTTGCAAAAATTGGGATGCACTATCTATTATTAGTAAACATGTGATGAATTAAAAGGGGTACCCTTATAGTTGGAGCCATACCTTGATCATTTATATAACTTTGTACCTGCTTTTTTGTCTTCATCTACATACATTATATCATGAAATATTACAAAATGAAAAAAATTAATCTGTTTCTGTTTTTGTTGGATTTAGTATATGTAATTGATCAAAAAATGTGATAAATTATAAGGGGGTACACTTATGTTTGGAGCCATATCTTGATCATTTATAAAACTTTGTACCTGTTTGCTATTTTGTCTTCATCTACATACATATTATCATGTAATATTACAAAACGAAAAAAAATCATCTGTTTCTTTTTGCAAAATGTTGGATCTAGTATATGTTATTCACCAAAAATGTGATAAATTATAAAGGGGTATAGATTTATAAAAGAATATCATTTTATGTGTTACATTTCTTCTACAGATAAGGAATAGTTAATCTTAACAACTCTCACGTTAGTCCTCATTCATTACTTATATGTATTCTTAGTTAACGATTTTTATCGTTTAATTAACCTTATTTATTGATTTGCTCACGATATTACCAAATAGTCCTTATTCATTTGTATCAATACTGATTGAAAAACGTACAATGGTTAGCGCTTATCTCATTCACGTTTGTATTCAATTTTTCTTATTCATAGCGATAGTATCAAATTATCTGTATTCATTGTTTCGTGATAAATGAGTAGCGCTAATTATCCATTCTATCGTGAGCGTACGCGGAAAAAAAATTCTATCGTGAGCGTATGCAGAATTAACCGTTAGCGTATGCATAATAAACATTACTATGGAGAATAACGTGAATGAATCAATATTACGACTCATAACTTGCAGAACGAATAAATCTTACTCAGAATCCGAATTTTGTTTGTAATCTTATGAAATTTGTACATTTTATCGGGTTTATCGGATTTTTTTTTTATTTGCATTTTTTTTAAGTATTATGCGTACTTTATATTAATCTGAATTCAAACGACGATAATATACACGTAATACACACAAAGTGGTCTGACCGGGCGGAGATAATTCAATCAAGCAAATTAGACCAGTCGATAAAAAAAAATTAGTTTACACACTGTTACATAGAGTATGAAATGCCTGTATAATTTATAAGACCTGTAATTTTGACATCTTGTATCACCTGCCTATAATGAACTCTTCCGATGACCAGGTAAAACTATGCTTCGCCCTGCCACAACAATACCTGTGTTATTTCAACAATTACCTGTCATGTGGCACGAGCTGTTTATCGTGTGTATCCTACGTGCCAAATCGCCTTATTTTATTTTCAATGCCGAAAATAGTTTAATTTTACTTTTTTCTTATATGGTACAACAAGCTGCTGTAAATATTAAGGGGATTTTCTTTCTCGGCGCTTTCCCTTTTCTCTAATTTTTTATAGTGATGGTTTTGAATAATTTAATTTTCACATGTTTAATTCAGTAATTTTGTCTTCCGTTTATGTTAATATACATTTCTTTTTTTATTTTAATGCAAGATGTAATCAAAGTTACATGGTGGACAATCTCGAAATGCAGAACTTTCGGTTTTTCTCTGATTTTTTGTACTATTATAATACATTTTTAGTTAATTTCTTCCTCCCGACATTTGTTCGTGCTGAGTGATTGACTGACTTTAATCGTTTATCTATTTATCTTTTGATTCAAATAACCCCTTGTCATCATTGTATTTTTTTCAAAGTCTTTTTAACTCCGTACACTACAGAGTACCCCGCCCTTTCTCCCACCATCACCGCTATACCCCGTGAGAATAGTAAGATAGACACGTTAATAATGGAAATAATACATCAGACACAGAACACATTTGTACAAAAGTATCGGACAATAGAAATGCATGTATCTCCGCTTCTTTCAGATCATGAAATCCCTCATAATTCACAATTATTTATCACCATGGCCCGCCTCTGGATCCACAAGCTTTTCAGTTTTAACAGCCAAAGAAATGATAAGAGTTTTGAATCATGATTGCTCAATTTTCTACCGTAATACCTGGAAAAAAATCGAGAACATCACATTTACAGTTTCCTTTTAGTTATAGCCATGGCTTCTAAAAAAAAAACCCATCCTTCCCCTCCTTCGACAAATTTCGCCTGTATTACGGAATACCTTAACAACATTTTGTTTTATTTCACTTTTTAATCGTATAGGGCCAAAAAGGCAGGTTACCGCACCTTCTCCTTTCAATTCATGAAAATAATGGTGAGAAAAAGTATTTAAACAAACTCGGGATCATTGGTCTCTTCGCATTTTTTTTATATATATATGTATATACTAGTATTTACACAACTAGCCCAAAAAATCAGACTCAGATAAAGAGTTGTTATTTTCTGTGATTTAATAAATGTTACTTTCTTGGTGTCTTTCAATGGCCTCATAGAAATCTCAAATTGAGTGATATATACATCTTTTACATGTACGCATGAAAACCTTTCATTATTTTTTTGTCACCAAAATAATCTCTCGTTTCAACATCACAAGATCAAACAAACGTGTTCAACAATGGTCTTAGAAATCATAAATTTCGCACAATTATCCGAGGCTGACTTCAGACAACCTAGTCCTCCCACAAGTCCTCCTACCCCCCTCTGATTCGGCGCTTTGCGCCTTGACCATAGTCCTCCCGGGGAATATACCCTCCTCAGACAAGAAACGACAGCAATTCAGTCTACTGTGAATTAATCAAATTTAAATAATTGAATATGCATTTTTGCCTCAATTATTTCAAACATACATATATTTTTTTTAAATTCTCTTTCATCGTCTTTTGTGATGTGTGTAAAACTTCACTAGTTTTTTAAATATATTTTTTTTCTAATTTGACAACGTATAGACTTACAATATACATATACTTCCCTCAGTGGCTGATCGATTTGATTTATTTACACAGCGAGAGCTTTGACATTAGACGAAGTATAAATTCATTTTCAGAAGAATTATTTCACATTTTTATTTTAAAAAATCATTTACTTCCCTTATTTAAACTAAAATGGACTGATTTGTTAAGAAATCCCCAAATCATGTATTTGAGGATGATGAAAGAACGTTTTCAAAGAAAAAAATCCAGTGTAAAGCAAAAATTTCTGTAGCCCCCATTCCGATCCCCTTTCCGATCTGGGGCTCGGATTGGGTTCCATATTTTTTCTTCATGAATTATCTGCATCTTTTCAGAATTTGCTACACCTCCTTGCACCTTTGTATTTTTGTTGGTATCAATATAGAATTTCTTACATGTATTTATTTATCTTTCTTTTGTTCAGGTATTCCTTCGTGGGGGGGGGGGAGATCGGGCACTTTGACATAAACAGAAAACAGGATCATATTCAAGTGAATAAGGAGGTAGTGGGATGAAAGGGGACCTATAGTTCTCTCTTACGCCGTCTTGTGCAGTTTTTCTTTTCTATTTAGATTCTGTTTACTTGCGAATTCAAAGTTTGTTCCGCCGATGGCGGGAGGGGGGGGGGGGGGCGGACGCAGAAACGGTAATTTGAATTTATAAAAAAATCTTCAATCTCACATACACATAAATAAATTATGCACGAAAGTTCAAAGAAGGTTTATGTTTGTAAAATACCTGCCCCAGTGGCATCAAATAATCAAAGTTTGTAAACAAATTAAAATTGGAAGGTTTAAAGTCACACGTCTCCGTGTACAGGGGGTGTTAATATACAGGTAAAAGAGCGGTATGAACAACATGCGAGGCATTAATTGTTTGGAACCCTTTGAAGTACCAGACCAAGGCGCACACACTTTTTTCTTTTGTATAACGGATGTCTTTGAAATTCATTTTTACTACATCTTTTGATTGAACTGTTCATTTGAGACATTAGTACGTTTGTTTGAAAAAAGAAAGCAAGCAAGCTTGTATGAAAATGACAAAAAAAACTAATTCATGCACAGGCGAACATTTTATAAGGGAAATGTCGTTATATTCAAAAGAGTCAACTGATCGAAATTTTGTCTCCTCGCTTTCGCGGGATAATTTCTGCGTCTGGAGAGAGAGAGATAGAGAGAATTTACTTCCTATGTACATGTATGTATAAATAAAATACAAGTAAAAAAAATTCATTACAAGGTACATCATGCATTTCAATAGACACATTTATAAAATCAAATATGCATGCAATATACATGTTCGATAAATGAAAAATTGATTTCTGCCGGTTTGTTTTTACTGTGAAAATGGTACATGTGTATCCGATCTTGATCAAGTAAGTCGATGTTTGACGAGTTGGGACCACAAATCTTTTCTCATAATTAATTTCAGGGACGAACATGTGTTCCATTTAATTTCTAACCAAAGTTTTTCATTGATCTCAATAATGCGCTAATTATCTAGGATCTTGTAAACAATAACGTACATTTATTAACAGGGACGTATACTTTTTATATACGTCCCTTGTATCAATAGATTTAAAAACAATAACATAATTTCCCTGAATGAAAATAAAAATAATCATATACACTATATCTTTACAAATATTTATAGCGATAAATCAAATAGCCATGGTAGAGCTGTACACTTGTAGATTGATGTATAAAGCTACATGTATATGTATAAACATGTAGAACCGAGTGATCGCACTATGTTGATGATACAGATAATGATTGACACCTGGACCAAATTTAATCGGTCAAAGGCGGGGCTTAGAAGTACATTGATCCCTTAATTAATAAAAAGAATCGATCTTTGAATGTTGTCATCAAATTAAGCTAGAATTGTTTTTATTTTCACATGTGCCGAGATTTTCCGTTTTTACTTCTTATAAAAGTAAAGTTTCGACCCTCTGATGGTTTTAACCCCCCCTTTGGAAAAAGTATCTAGACGCCCCCTTTTTTTCTATTTAAACTAAATATATTTTGTCATTTTTATTATCTAGAAGCCATAGATAGTGTTATTTATTTCTAGCTGAAATCTTTTGCATTGACATGTCATCGGACCTTGTCGATATCTCATTTAATAATGCGGCATAATTAAGATGACCTGCCGGTATGTCTTTGATGTCACGTACCGCTCGCGACTCTAGAAGACGTCGCTATCTACAAAAGCTACCAACCATACAGAATTTTTTTTTTTCAATTAATTATTTGATAAGCTAATCACTAACTTATTAAAGGAAAGCGGCAAAAAAAAAAAAAAGAAATTAGGAACTACATGTACATGTATGCAGTGCCGGAGTCCATGAATTTAGTAAAAGAAAAAAAAATTACTAAGTCCATTAAAAATGAGTGATATGAGTTAAACAATAGAATTTATTTTCTAAATATCATGATTTCCCTCTTCAGTTTCATTCATTGTTGTTTATATGTAAACATTGATTTAAATTCATTGACAAATGGAGCCGGATTAATATAAATTTAAGATTCACGATAGAAATAACAAAACGAAAATTCTAAGCGTAGCTTTTAGCTCATTCACGTTAGTCATTCTCCATACGCCAACGTTAGTGATTATTCATACACATAGCAATGCGGAATATGGTTAGAGGTTAACTATGAGGAATCTATCAGTAATTATTGTATGCCTACATTCACGTTAATTATTACATATCTAACCATTTATCCACCATTTTTCGCGATAGGTCCTCATTCATTTTCGTTTATTATTCATAGAATCTGTTAACATTAACTATTCCTTATCTGTATATGACTTGTTATAATAAAATAAAACAAAATAAATAATCATTACCATTACTGAATTTGGAGGGTTCAAATGCATATTTGTATAATTGATATTCCTCAGTCTTATTGTGCAAGGGTACCTTTCTATAATGTACTGAATCTAGGATGAAAAAAATTTACATATCTAGGTCTGTGTTTTATTGTTTATTTGGACAAATTTGTTTAGGAAAAAAGCCTTAAATACAAATTTTATCTGCTAAATCTATGAGTAAGGACTCACTTTATTGTTATAACCGTGAAATTTTCCATCAGCAAAAATAACCACGTTCACAGTCGCTTTAAATGTAACAACAGTAACTAAGTTATCATATGTTTACTGTCATAATATGTCCTTTTGATTAGCCAAAAACTTGTACAATGTAATGACCATGGTCTTATTGTTATGCACTATTTTGAAGTACATGTGTAACAATAAAGGATAGATAGTCTTTAATTGCATTTAGTAATTATTGTAGAGTGTTCTTTTTGTACCATGTATACTCAATTTCACATAAAATGTATAATGTTCATTCTAGTTTGTATCGATCATATAATATTATACTTTAGAAATATAGTTTATTTTTTAAAAAAGTGAACATTGTGTTCGAGACTACTCATATCAATTGAAAATAAAAAAAAATCATGAATAAACTATTATGTTATTTTAATACGACTACAACCTTTATGGTAATATTTGCACTTGGCGAATTTAGTGGCAATCACTTACATACATGTATATACAATGAATTAGGACTTTGATTGAAAAAATAATCTCAAAGTGAGTTAAAGAGATATTACCTCCAACGCAGAACATAATCTCTTGAAAATTTGCTTTTAACTAATCCAAGTTTACAGTGTTTTAATCCTTTGCTATGGATTGTTTTCAACATTTTAGCCGGGTCGCTACTAGAAGCATTACAGTCACAATGATATATGGCAGTTCTACCGAATTGAAGCGGCGGGTGTTGCATGCAAGCAGGAGATGCTTACTTTTCCTGGGCACCTGGTCTCACTCCCATATCGGGAGTCCGCTTCTTTTCATGAGGTGGAGGTTTTTGTTTGTTTGCTTTGGTTTCTGTTTTATCCTGATTTTGTATGCCTTCGGTTTCTGATTTTCTGAATTAATGATTTTGTGCTGTATACAGGGATATGGTCATTATCCATATTTGTCATCTAATATAACACAAGGAGAATTACATCTGGAACTTAGTAATTATAAAATATTTTGTTTTCATCAGAAAAAAAAAAACGGAAACACACATGCCATGTATTTTTGAGGTTAACAATATTGGTAAATAAAGTGAAATGTCTTTACTACCATTAATGTTAGGAGATTTAAGTGTTCCTACAACATTAAGTGAGAATTATCAACCTCACTTGAAGAAAGATTTTATTTAATGTTTTCAGTTTTTCCTTCTAAATTCTTTTATATTTATGATGTGTTAAAGTGTTTTCATGAGGGAGGGTACCTTTCAAAAAATGATCGGGACGTAAAACAAAATATTTAATCACTATGGCCTTAAGCAATATCCATACAATCACGTTTTTATGACAAAGGCTTCATAAAGCAGACATGCATCTAAGTGAGATCTACATCTTAAAAAGATATAATAAAAAGTACAGTAAACGAGCTCATATCGACCTATTTTATTTACATGTAAGCAAAAAAAAAAAAAAATAATGAGTTAAGAAATATGTATAAAGTTTATTAAATCGAATGCCTAAACATTTTGTATTCATGCGAGATACAAATTATTATCTCAGGAAACGAACTAGTTATAAAGGATGAATGAAATGTAAGACAAAGTGAATCTCAATTTTTTTCAAACAATATTTCTGTTTCATAGGCTCATTTGAATGAGATATGCATTTTGAAAATATATTTATTGTTTAAGTTACAAATATTTCGCTAGTTCGCTTGCATGAAAACAAACAACATATGTGAACAGATTTGTGTAGAGAGTACTAACGTTATTGCAAAATTATCTCACAATGTATTCATTTCTTATCTACAATTAGGTGCGACGTACAATGTTTGATCACATGAAACATGTAAATATTAAGTAAATAAGGATGTATTATGTATAAGATAAGGAAGACAGTTATAATAAGATTTCATTCATTTAAATTTCTAGCTTCATAAAACAGAAGATCTGCAACTTAAAATATGCTACAATACTGTAAAAGGAGCTCATATTGACCTTGCCACTTTCTTGAAAATGAACAAAAGGAGCATAGAAAAACATTATTTTCGGAAATTCTTTAAGCTTTGCAGTCAGAAAGTAGAGTTCGGTTAATGAATTTTAAGAGGGGTAGTTCAATCCCCCAAATGGTTAGCTTTCTGTATTTGGTGTTTCCAACTTTTGATGAGAAAAAATAAGGCTTTATTGTTCAAGTGAGGAATTCAAAAAAAAAACTTGATCTTTTTTGCAAGTCCCAGAATATCATAATTCGTCTTTCATGAAACGAAGAAGGATGACTTGGCATTTCAGATGCAATGAAATATAGAAATAAATACAAAACATGAATACGGGAGAAATCTCCAGCAAGGTAACACATATATAACCACATGAACACCCAAAGACACATATTCCTTGTCCTCTAACCTTTATCATGTTTTCTGGTATTTGGTACAGGGATGGAAAAGTTATGTATTTGAGTGCTTTATATGTGTGGTTCTTTTCTCTCAAAAATCCTGTACCTCTAGTAATTAACAGTTCATTTTACTGCAAAGTCAAGACGATCTTCCTATAGATTGTCCAGTTTTGGTCACTGAAAGCAATAAAGGTTGAACCATAACACTGATTTTTTTTTTCTTAAATTGCAAACTGAAAGAAAGGAGGAGATCTCCAACAATACTGAGGCACTTTAATTGGCAAGTTCGGCAAACTATCATAAGAATAAAAGGATGAGCTCAATAAAACTTCTTTCATGCTCAGTACATATATAAACATAATTTTTACTCAAGGAAATCCTTGCTTCCTCACCTGAATTCTGATATCTAAATACATAAAAAAAAAACAAAAGAACATGGTAAAATTGTACAAAATAAATAGACAGCGAAAAAGCGAAGAGTAATTAGAAAATGAAAAAAAAAAATGAATTCCAAACAAACACTAAGAGTGTTTAGTATGCTTCGGGAAGAAATCGCTCTTGATACATATTGAAATCACTATTTCATTCCAAAAGCAAACTTTTCAGAGCGGATTAGGATTCACAAGAATAAGTGTATGTATAAATCATGTCGATATCATAACCAGTATTCTTTAAATTCTATTCTACACGTCTCTTTGTATTATCACTGACCACAGTTTCCATGATTTTCGTATGACACAGAGGAAAATAATTCCCTTTTTGAAGACAAAATGAATGTCTTCCCAAAAAGCATCGATTCACAATATCAGCGTACTTTGAATAAATTCAGATTTAAATTCAATTTTTGAGAAAACATTTGCGACAGTCACATAAGTTCTTGTCACTTCTAAATTTCATTAGAATGATGTACGTGCTCTATAAGGACACTGGTGTCAGTAAAACAATACACTTATTAAAGGCACATTGTTGCTTGTTTACTAAATACCGTAAACATTTATAAATGCAATGTGAGAATGATAAAAATAACATATTTTCAATAGTAAGAAATACATGGAATTTTCTATGCTTTACAAAACAAAGACACATAATAAAACGAGATTCACCGATCAAAAAAAATGATGAAATAATGATTCCTCATTGGTATGTTGTCCTCATTATTAAGAATGAAGCCCCATTTGTTAATAAAAAGAAACTATATGGAAATACTTTTTGGTGAAAGAAATGGAAGACTGGTTTGTTATTCAGGAAGAAATAGGGCATAACTAGCCATAAATGTGGAGCTAAAACATACTGAACTGAAATCACATAATTACACGTTTTTCATCGCCACTCATTAAGATCTACCTTAATTCTATGTAACATAATACTACTCATATACGTTGTCATCTATGACTTTCTGTTCCGTGGTAGGTTTTGTCGTCTCTTCATATTCTGTACTAAATGTCTCTGCACCATATTCATTGGCAGATATTTCTGCAGGTTCTTTATCATCTTTATTAACAACTGCATATTCATCTTGTACTTCGGAAGAAATCATCCTACCGTAGACATTACTGTTCTGGTCGTTAGACGTATTTATATGGTCACGTTTAACGTTAAGGTGGTCATAGTCTTCTTTGTATTCATAAACATTTTCTGCAACCTCATCCATGCTAAGTGAAGGTTTTCTATTTTTCTTATTCTTTTTTCTGAAGAACATATAATGGATTACATTTTTAAATGAACTGTAGGATATTTTTAACTGTGCACATGCATAGATTGTTTTCATACATTAGATTATAAAGAGAACATTATAAGTGTACTGACATGAAATTGCTGTAACTTAATGTCCTTTGAATACATTCGTAGTGTACATCTGTGCTGTCAAAAAAAAAATCAAAGGAAACATACAGGATCTTTATTAATTCAATCAGTTATCGCCTGCACGAAATATTCCGCCCTGACTCTAGGCGTTATATTTTCTATTTTCCAGGCGGATTCCATGTACTCTCCCTAAATGGCACATATTATTTAGAGCTGCAACGAGTCGGGAACTTCTCGATTCGGTTCGATTTCGATTTTTATGTCTCGATTCGATTCTTTTCGGTTCGAGTTATTTACACTATAATTTTCCCTGGATATTTTAATTTTTCCATTTATTTGAAAATTCAATTGAAAATCTCATCTCAATGAAAAATAATGTTCAAGTGAAGGTACTGTATGATATACATCATTTGTATATGTGTATGTATTACATTGAAATATTATTCAAAGACACCCCGCGCCCTTTCCACAGAAGTTTTGGGGATATAAAATCAATGCTGTACACAAAAAATACATGATCATTAACCAGATCATACAAAGAAGTGCATACTAGTCAAATAATTTAAAAGAGGCATTTCAATTCGGGGTAGCACTCGTCGAAATGCGGCAAAAGTCGCTGGTTCGAATTTCCTCTGATCCTGTATTTTCTGTACGAATTGCTTGGTAAAAGTCACTTGAAAGGTTCACTTCTTATTCTAAATCAGCACCTCAAATCATTCTTATTGGGAATCCTGCGATAAGTGAATCTTTAAAGTTGAAATTAGAACGTTTTTCTGCATTATTTAGACTATTCGACTCGAATCGTTTCTGACCACAACGACTCGCGATTCGAGTCAGAGCTCAGAATCGCGATTCTCAGTGCACCGCAACGAATCGTTGCAGCTCTAATATTATTGCATAAGGCGGTGTCCGCCAGGTATATGGCTCAAAATATTTAAATGAGGACGCAGATGATTAGACGGTTTCCGCCTCGACCTAGGCGTACTCCGCATAATATTATAATTAGGCGGAATATGCCTTTTTAGGCAGAATATGCCTTTCATCACATTATTCACTATAGAGAGAATTTAAGGCGGATTCCGCCTATATCAATCACTCACACATACAACCTTCTTTGTATTACATTTGGTTCTTTAAATATCTTGAGGGTAAAACTGGGAATCCTGAATTACACATGCATGAAATACTTTTTCTTTATCTCTGTTCAACATGCTCTATTAGTGCTTTATTGTTTATAATTTTTTTATGTTCAGAGAGTGAGTTTTAATTAAATAAATTTTCATATTTATAATGTTTACATATTGAAACATTTATATGTTTTACATATTGAAAACAACTATATAGATGTGTTTGAAGTAAAAGTAAACCCTCTTAAATGTATATGACCTGTAACTTTTATAAATAAAACACCGCTAAAGACGGTACGGCCGGATTGCAAAGTAAGTTTTTGTCACCAACGATGTCAAGGTCACTACGTCAAATATAACAGCACACATTGAGAGGTCTTGTCAGAGGCACCCTACATGTATAATATAAAGTTTCTACTGGATACAGTTCCATACATTTTGCTTAAACCAGAAACTTTAACCAAAATCTTTAACTCTGTCAAAGTCCAAGGTCAAGGTCACAATGTCAAATATTACAGCAAAATTTTAGGTCTCGTCATGGGCAACCTACTCCTATAATATAAAGTTTCTACTGCATACAGTTCCATAGATTTTGCTTCAACCATAAACTTTAACCAAAATCTTTAACTAGGTCAAAGTCCAAGGTCAAGGTCACTAGGTCTAATGTTACGGCATAAATTGAAAGGTAAAAGGTTTCTACTGCATACAGTTCCATAGATTTTGCTTCAACCATAAACTTTAACCAAAATCTTTAACTAGGTGAAAGTCCAAGGTTAAGGTCACTAGGTCAAATGTTACGGCATAAATTGAAAGGTCTTGTGATGGGCAAGGTTCATGCATAATATAAAGTTTTTACTGCATATAGTTCCTTAGATTTTGCCTCAACCAGGAACTTTAACAAAAATCTAACCTAGGTCAAAGTCCAAGATCAAGGTCATTAGGTCAAATGTTACGGCATAAATTGAAAGGTCTCGTCAAGGACAACCTAAATGTATAATATAAAGTTTCTACTGCATATAGTTCCTTAAATTTTGCCTCAACCAGAAACTTTAACCAAAAAGTTGACGGCAGACGGACGGACAGATGGACGGACGGACGGACGGACAGACGGACATCGTCAATCTATAGACCGGAATTGCTTTGCAATCCAGCCAAAAATTAATCGATGTTTTGATGTTGGTCAGAGGACAACCAGGCTACTTTTTCATCTTAATAATTGTATACTGAAAAAGTTCCGTATCCTGTGTCATAAAAATTTACCTTTTATAAACAATGATACCAATTACGATGACGATGATGAAGAAGATGACAGTCACAACAATTCCAACAATAACACCAGCTGTAATGATAAAAAGATATATAATTATGAATATTCGTTAGCTCAAAAATTCCCAATTCTGAATGGAATTAGAAGCTATAATATGTGATGTTCTTTATATTTCATGGAAAACATACAATTTAAATTATAAAATTTAACGCAAAATATAAATTCTGTTCCAGTGATGTTAGTGTACTCTGCGTGAAGAATTCGTTAGTTCTCATTTGTATAAATACATATTGAAAGTTGTCCATTGTCATATCGACCATGTGTGTTCTGATTTAACGTTTTTAATCGCGCCTGATTTCTTTTATACGGAGTACGAAGCCCGAAGTACGTTAACTTGAAAAATGTCCAATATGATTATATGATGTTGTTCCCAACAGTAATACCGATTACCTCAACTCAGCTGCCAGAAACTAGGCAGCCTCCTTGTGAAATACATGTATTCAAAATGAGCTCCTACACAAATTCATCTTATGGATATTGAATAATATGATGAAATGTTGTATTATGAACAAAACGGTGCATGTGTTACGCTTATTTAATTTTGTGAAAATTCTGTGTAAGAATTAGACTTGTCAGTCCTATTCAAAAGGATAAAAAGATGTACGCTTTTAGTTGATAGATAACAATGAAGCTAATTATGTAAAAACTGTTTTAGCTATTGTGTTTTATTTTAAAATTTCACAATCAAAGATGATGGCAACGCATGCTTTTAGGATACATTTTTTCTAGGTTAATTATGAAACACCATACGGTTTCTAAGCCTATTCAGGTAACCTTCTTTCCTAGCAAAAAAAGCAAAAAGAAATGTTAGTACGTTCCCATGCTGTGTTATTAATGTGAATCTCTGTCTTTTTCAAATTAAAAGACAAAAAATCTTATCTCAAAAACAACCTTTGTTTTAACACCAAATGTGTACTTACTAATTATTGGTACTTGTTCTGGAAAATATAAATGACATTTTAACACCATTATGAGAACTTACTAGCACTAGCAGATTTTTCATCAGAAAATGGTGAAGAGCCATCTTTACCTGATGTACCTTCTTCTGTACTAGAGTAACCTGAAAGGCAGTAGATAATTGTAGTATGAAAACAATGCACATTCAAAAATATAGATGATTCAACTTGCCATCCCCCATCATGGTTTGCTTGTTGGAAAGATATTGACATGTCAGTTTTCATGCATGATGTTCTCTTGATAACAAAAGTACTATGTTCCCATCAAACAAACTGTAGGTGTTCAAATGGTTCTGATAAATTTGTCTATCAAGTATATAAAGACGTTCTTTTACAGAATTTTGTCACAACTATTCTATCAGGAAATAATTGACAAAGGAGAATTTTCCTCAATGATTCGTTCGAGTCAATGTCTCTAGTCGTAGAATATCTGATTTGTTGAGTGGAGTTAATCTGGTAATATAATTATGAAGACATTGCTATAAAGCAATTGAAAATTGGTCAGGCTGAAGTAAAAGTCATCATTGTTCTAATAAATGTACTTGTGTGGCTATTTCTGAATAATGTCGAAGGGTTCCAACTCTATACCTAATTGAGGAAAATTCAAAACCAATTTCCATGCACCAGACACGTGTTTCGAATATTAAATTATCATCAGTAATGCTTCTAGCGGAGCCACCAAAATAATTTCAGTAGCGCCCTCTTTAATGTTTTTGAATTTAGATTTGTACATTTACATAACAGAGTGCACGGCTCCAAATTTCCTGTAGGGTCGATTTAGTAGCATATCCATATAAAATCTATGTTCAAAATAACATTGGAGGGATAGTGCTAAAATGTTCAACTCCATTAACTTCGATGATATTTATCGGTGAAATGGCTAATTTCCGAAATAGCAAAATATATACATATATATGATGTCACATTGATAAAAGGCCAAAATACTTTAAACTTCTTTGAGGTGACATAGCTGGAAAGAAGTAATTAAGAGGCCCTGCCAATAAGCATCAAGCTTTGGGTGGAAAGTCAAAATTTTAAATATGGCTGAAATGACTCGATAATGCAGCAACATAACAAGTTAAACAATATAAATGTCAATATTGAACATTTAATCTTGAAAAAGATGTTTTATACGCATTGTCATGGTAACAAGCACATAAATCAGTGAAAATGACTGAAAAATCACTGTTTTGTGTCTTCAACAGCAGAATTATGTAAAATTCTACATACATTTTCTGTAGCATTTAATTAAAGTAGAAGTTTGGTTCTGATGAAATTTTATATCATAATTCATTTTCAATAAAATACACGGTTGCTATGGTAACCAAAAATACGAGTATTTTTAGGTTTTCTAAAATATGCAAAATTTAGTTAGTTTTGATCAGTTGTATCTAAAGTGCGCAACCACTACCAATAGTGTTACTTATTTTTCAATAAATACTAATACCTAAATGTTTAAAAACTGCAATAAAATTGGGTATACAGGTAAAAGTGTTCAAACAATTACATCTGCATTTCAGCAAATTTTAAGCAAATTTGGCTCCTCTACTTTATTTGAATATTGAAATATAAAAAAAAAACACGTCTCATATATGATTATAATTTCTCACATAAAACTGGCAAATAAACACTCCATGCTTATATGAATATTTACTTAACAAATCTCCTTAGCAACCATTTATTTCCATAGCAACCGAAAAATAACCAGTTATCGGACACTTATTTGACACATAAAAGGACCACTTCCAGCCTTCCTTTATCAACGAGGGTAAAAAAATCACAGTTGTTAATGTTCATTACAGCCAAAAAAAAAAAAAAAGAAAAAAAAAGTCAAGAATTATTTTGCATGACCAATGAATAGAGGGACACAAGCTATTTCATTAGGGGGGGATGTGCTGTTGCACCCTGACGTCTTTCTGTCATTTCATGCTTCAGATATTCGTATCAGGGCATTTCCTCTGCAAAGAATTTATGAACCTTGATAATGCTTGCCGGATGTAGATCTATTATAGGAAGTGACAGGTCACTTGTATATGGTTGTCATCTAAATGTTTCTTATGCAGAGTTATTGTACTTGGATGTAGAAAATCTCATGGAAATAAAAGTAGTGTTTGAGCTTTTCTTTTCAAGGGTTTGATAGATTCGAATGACATATCATACAGTTTTTAGACATGTAATGAAAAGAACTTTACCAGGTGAAAACCTTCTCATATTCCTTTTTACTTTGTTTATTAATTTGCTTATGGTTGCTATGGCAACAGACAAGGTTTTGAATTTTAGAATACATGTATATGCAAAAATATGCTCTTTCATGAGCTGAAAATTGCAAAAGCTCAACAATCTCTAAGCTTGATGTTGTCCAAACTATCATATTTCATAATTCATAAAAAAAAATTGGGTGGTCAATTCTTCAATACAATTTAATTTATGGGGGGGGGGGGTTTCAAATCGAAATTTGCAATTATTATGTTGTTTTTTTTCTCGTGCAATTTAGATGTGGACAACCTTTTTTTTTATTCAACATGTTTAAGACACCAAATTTTCAGAGAAAAGTAATGGAATTTAAAAATTATAATATTTTAAGATAATTTCATGTGAATTTTTATGAAGACACATACTGTGGCAAAAGACAAACTTCCTTAGCAACACAATGTATACCTTAGCAACCAAAGAAAACAAGATGAACACTAAAGTGATAAATTTCTCAAGCATAAAGTAAGGGTTTACCTGTATGAAAAATTAATCTTCCCTTCGATAGGGGGATAGATCTCGAAATCTCGTAACTCAAAATGTAAAACTACGCTCACAGTCAAGAAAAATAGTTTTAGAGGGGGATTTTTCTATGTAAATTTCAGCGTAACATCGTTGACGTCCTCCATAGACTCATACCTCGTTTACATGGAGAGTTTATTGCGCAATAAACGTAAATTCGTTGCGCAATAAATTTGTTTGCGTTCACACGACAAAATTTATTGCGCAATAAATTTTCAGGGTTTTTTTTTTTGCAATAACTTTATTGCTAATCAAACGCTTAAGCGAAACTGATGCGCAATAAATCTGACACATGCGCATCATCATGACAAGAGAAGGAGATCGTTATATACCATAGACGTAGATCAAGATACTTACGAATATAACTATTCGACGTCTCTATTTTTAAGATTCTATTGAGAGATTTCGATTTTTCGTATATCTATAAGTCTGGACCCCTTGTAGAGAATGACATCATAATTGAATGACGTCATGTTCTAGACTGAAATGACAAATAAATAAATAGTTTGTTATATAGGCTACATCTCAAAATAGCCTTAAATTTAGACTTTAGGAAAATTATTCGAACAATATTTCATTGAGTTATCCGTTGTACATTTTAATTGATGATTCTTGTGCATGTTCATTGGCCTTTTATTGCGCAATAGTTTCGGTCTCATGTGAACGCAAAAAAAACTAAGGAGCTGTTAAGATAAGGGCTTGATTTAGCCCTGAAATCACTCGATTATTTCTCGTGCGCTGTCCTTCTATTTCAGATAAAAAGTGGTCGGAATTGAAATATAAAGTATTAGAAGATTCTTAGTTGGTATTTTATTTAAATAGATTTGGTGAAAGATGTTATAATTACGGGTTGAAGAGGTAGGGGTATGGATGAGAGAAAATCTCAAATATCGAGCGAAAATTAGCAAAAAATGCATTAATTTACATAAATTTGAAGTTAATTATACTTCTCTACCTTTTAATGTCAAACTTGGATAAGAAAAATTAACCTTGATGTTATCATATCAATATAATCGGCAAAACTCTCAGTCCGGAAACTGAAAAACGGTTATATTTCGTATTTATCAGCCACATATGTAGCTTTCAGGCGCGAAATACGCATAGCGTAGAAATAGACAACTTTCTCGTTTATTTCCTTCCTAACGGTTAATCATTTGATTGGAACACACTCTGAATAGATTGTTACATGATATCAAAAGAAAAAAACGGCAATTTTGATTTATTTTACCGCTCTAAATACCGATTCTAAAATAGTGATCCATCCCCCCTTTTTTTCGTTTTTCGCCTGTGGGACATTGTTCCCCCCCCCCTCGGTTCAGAACCCCACTTGGCCAGAAAAATTGTTTTATTGATATACACCTTTGGTAAAAGTGGCATTCTGAACCGAGGGAAGAAAAACTTTTCCGTTTTCCATTGATTTCTATAGGAAAAACGCTTATTTTGACCCAAAAATCAGTCTTATTTTGAATAATTTATCCAACCTGACAGAAGATTCATATCTGGACCAAGTAACTTCATATTTTTACCGAAAATTTTTCTCAATTTTTGCATTTTTGAAATTTCCACTTTTCAGGGCAGATTTTACGCCTTATCTTAACAGCTCCTTTGTTATTTCGAAATAAAAGTGCGCAACCGTGTGAATGAGGCATCAATGTTAAACATCGGCGACGTCACGTTAAACTTTTTCTGTCTATTTTCTTTCATCTATTTTCTTTCACTTCGAGCGTAATATTTCATATCAGTCATACAGACATATATCTTGCACCATTCTATCCAACTATATAATTTTCAATTTGAAAATTTGCCAACAAAGTAGACAAAACTTCAATTTTTCGATTTCAGAAGTGAGCTGCGCAATATGTAGGTGTTTTATACAATGCTATATATTTGGTCAAAAACAAAAACTATTGTCTTTGATTTCAATGCAGTGATCTTCGAAATTCAGCTAACACTAAGTTAATCACTCCCCAGTCCCTCATTTTTCTCCCTAGAAGATTTTAGCTTTTGGTTATGTTTTCAATTTGATAAGAGTGTCTTACACTTACTTCAAATGAACAAGTAGGACTTCAAGTGCATCATAAAAGAACAATCATTACTCATAGCCCCCCCCCTTTCCCTTTTCTTTTTACTATATGTAATTTGGAGCTGATTTACGAAAGAGGCATCAAAAACCACAAACTATCCCGATAAACCAAGCAAACAATAAAGAAAATTATCCCCTCTCCGATTTTTCGTTTTGCTATTTGGGTTATCTCCCTGGTTTAGAAGCAATCACAGATTGAAAGATGTATACCCCTGTAAATGCGTTCATATAAATCAAAAGATTAAATTACTCGTAAAAGTATTGAAACAATGATAAAAAAAAAGAAATAATATAAAATATAGATGTTGTCTTATTCATATTGAAAATGAATACGCAAACAATATTACAAAACTAGCTTAAACACTTTGAACAATATAAATAAAATACATTTTATTACTCAAAATGACCCTCCATCCTGCTCGTGGGTAGAAAAAAAAACTAGACTGTTGGGTATAAGGGCGAACATACTGTGTAGCAAGGAATCTGAGAGTATATATGATGGGTTCAATGAGAACTAAGTTCCGTATGATACAGCAATACATGTAGGCATACACATGTGCCAACTCCTAAATGCTTGATGAAAGTTCTGAATCTAAAAAAATGAGAAATTTAACTGAATTCAACCTTTTAAAACAGTAAATAATCCTCTTTCAATTTTGTGTGCGCTCTATGTCCCATCTCTTCTTGTCCGCAATATGACATTTCGTATTCTCCACATTAGAGAGTTCCACACCAAATTGCATGATTAGCTTATTTCATTAACTTGTACAACGATTATGCGTTAGTGTATACCCAATTTTACTTTTTAAACAAACAGTTTATTATATGGTCTTTCAATTGATGTTGCCGAAATGCATCAGCGGTGTTGCGCATTCGAAAAAATATGTTCCGAATAGGCCTAAAATTTGTCAATTTTACGCTACATTCAGTTGCCATTGTACCTCTCAGTACAGTCTATATACTCTGAAATCACTTTCTGGTGTATTAAAATAGTCCCTTTTTGGTGTAAGGGAGTTGTCTTGGGATACAATTCTATTTATTATATAAATAAAGTTCTAATCTAGGCAATTATTTGAAAAAGTAGATGAAATCACGTTTTTTGTACTTTCATTGCCCGTTACCATGGTAACGAAATGGTGTTAAGACAAACTTCATCAATTTTTTTCAAGTACAACCAAAGGGTAACAAAATTTAAAAGAATTAGGAAAATCTAATTTTTTGCACTTTCCATGTTTATATAGCTCAAAGCTCAATGGTTACTGACACGGCCTCTTAAAACACTTTACAAATATCAGGTCACAGGGAACGATTTTAACTGTTCCACACTGCAACCTGGAATAAGTGTTTATATAAATAATGTCGAAGGGTCCCAACTCTATACCTTCTTGAAGAAAATTCCAAACCAATTTTTCCTGCGCCAGACACGTGTTTCGAATATTAAATTCTCATCAGTGGTGCTTCTAGCGGAGCCACCAAATATAATTTCAGTAGCGCGCTCTCCATTTTTTTTTAATTTAGATTTGTACATTTACATTACAGAGAGTGCGCGGCTCCAAATTTCCTGTAGGGTCGATTTAGTAGCATATCCAAATAAAATCTATGTTCAAAATAGTGAAGTTAGCTTTCAGTTAAATGATTAAGACTTCGCTATGAATAGCTGAACACAGACTGTGTTTTATTTTTGTAAACTAGGCCTCCTGGTCATCAAAAGAGGTTTTGTTTTGACATTTTGCACCGTCAAGGAACTCTTCTCCCTAACCTCCAAAATAATTACTGTCAGCAGACATAGGTATATCAAATATTTGTAATATTCAATATGGGGATTATTAGAACATGTATTCAAACGTCATATGAATGCAATGGACGCCAAAACATTTAAACTTGTCTTTGTTTAGGATGATTTTGCACAGTTCGTAAGATTTTCACATATTTAAACAATATCATATATGTTGTGTTGAATGATATATCTGATATCCCATCCAATATTGTTTTCATATCAACAAACCTTAAAACGGAAATGTTAGAATACTCTGAGAAGTCTGATTGCATGTAAGCAATATCGACCCATTTAGTTTTCATACTTTCCCTTCTGATCAGCAACATCATGAATTGCAATTTAAATCACTCGATTGTTATTCACCAAGATTCAAATTTCTTTGGGAGAAATTTAATAAGAGACATTTTTCATGTTCGCGGACTTTGCACTTCGGACACCGCACTTGGAAGGGACAATGTCGCAAATTTAAATTGTTGATATTATCCCAATGAACCTAGAATACTTTGGGTGATAATTTCTTAATTAACATGTGTTAATATACATATTCATAGCTCTCGAGTGTCATTAAGTCTATTCTGCGTTCAGATCGTACTTTTTAAGCTTCGCCTGAATACTTTATATGTAACAAGACCCCTAAAGTGCGAAGTCCGGAGTGTGAAGTCCGAAGTATGTCAACTTGAAAAATGTCCAATAATAACACATATTGAGTGTTAGCATCGCTCATTGATTATCATTTCTAACCCTAGATGCCTAACATGAATGAAATAAAGACATAATTTAATCAAACATCAACAATGAAAATTTAAAAAAAGACATCTTACTTATTGAATAGTTTCCTTTTAATGATTCGTTATCTTCTAAATCAAACACTATTCTAATTACTGTTCCAGTCACCTCTTGAACTTCGTTGCATTGAGCTTGGATAGAGGATTTATCATCTGGAAATATCTAAAATCATACATTATAGAGTTGTAATTATCCTGTAGGTGGAAGTGAGAGTAACAAATAAAGTCTTAATCAGAATTTAAAAGTGACAATTTCCAAATCTAGCTCTTAAAATTTTCATTCTTATGAGTTTTGTTAAAATTACTTCAATTATTGTTTGACATTTTTATTGTTTCTTTAATGTCTGGAGTTATGAAGTCAAACTATTTTGATTTTCTCATGCATTAAAATTACTCTCCGATAATAAATGCGTAATACAAGCCATACCATGACGGAGTGACTACAATTTCTTTTTGGGTCCATTTCTAATGCAAGCTGAATTTTTCTTTGTTGTGTCAGTCTTATGATAAACATACACCTTCTCCTTACGGTTGGAAAGCCTTGGAAATCTATTCTTCCCTCTGAATGGGCATCATCAACTTCTTCTATACATACTAGAGACGAAAGTGTGAAAGTCAATTTTGATTTTCGTAGTACTGTCATAAGCTAATTCTTATGTAATAAGATATATGGATTGCTTAAACTACATCATTGTTAGGAGAAGATATATTTTTCTTTTGCAAATTCGACACTAATTAGATTTACTTGAAGACCTTAATGGATGGAAATTCATTATTTTGAGGAGGTATTGGTGGCGATGATGTAATGAAGTAATCAAGATTCTGTAGATCTATATCATTTATACATTGTACTAAAATATGTTTCTGTCTTGGATTAATAGGAAAAATGAATACGACAAAATGAAAAAGGTTATGATCGCTGAGCGATATAAGTCCCCTACCAGCAGCATATATTTATGTCCTGCAACTCTGCCTATAAAGAACTCTTCAATTAAACATTAGTTTTAATTAAACTTAATGTCTGTGCAGCTCAGTTCTGAGATTTTATCTCCTTTATCATGTTTATCGATTTGAAAAAGAGGTCAAGCATGACGATGTTGAACTTGCTCTGTAACAATCCAAGACTAAGCTGAGTATCAAATTTTACCTGAATATCTCTATTTGTTGCAGTAAAATGTCTGGAAAACTGAGAACAAGAGGTCCAAGAGGACCACAATCGCTCACCTGAAAACTACGTAAACTAAGCATATCAAACAAAAGGAAGTTTGTAAAAGGAAAATAACCTGACTTCAGAGTGGAACAAAAATTAACAACACTTCTTAAGACATCTCGCTAGATAATCCTGATGCTTTCGGTTTGTCGATACGTGTTTCCGTTCTGAAGAAGAAGTTTGTCAAATTAGGGCACCTCCCATGACCTATTTTTGCCTGTGGTGGTGCCACCTGTTGACAGATCCGGACAAAAAACAACAATACTTTTATGGGACGTTGATTACTTCATTCCTACCAAGTTTCATGAAAATCTGTTCAGTGGTTCTGAAGAAGTTGAATATGTATGAAAATCACACCCCCCCCCCCCCCCCCCCTTCTTCCTGAGTAATCTAAGTAACCCGAGAGAGACAGTTATACGGTAGCTAAAGCAAAATCCTGCTAATAAATTACCCCCCCCCCTCCTTTCACTACGTCACTGATAACATTGATGTTAATGTAGAGTTGTGTTTTTACATCAATATTTTGAGCTGCTCTCAATATTTCAATTTCAATGTTATATATCTAAGTCTTCACAAGATAAATTTGACAATACGTATTCATCTTTTTCAAATTATTTAGTTTCCTTTTGCATACTAATTTAATGATTTAGAATAGATAACATTCAAACGATAATCCAAGAATTTAAACCTCAAAAACATATATCAATACTAAAGAAAGACAACTCTTGCATACATGAGTTCTGCTGTTATACATGTACCAACTATAAGAGTTCTCCCCCTCCTATACAAAACTAAAGTTACCAGGGTTAAAATTCCTGATATAGATAAAAAAAAAAGTACCAGAAATTGGGCCCACAAGCCTTGGTTCCATGTGCACAGTAACCATATATATTCACGATTGAAAAAATACTCATAACAATCTGTTCAGCAGTTCTGGAGAAGACGTTGAGTATGTATGAAAATCAACCCCCCCCCCTTTCCTTTTCACAGAAGAAAAAAACTCATAAAAATCAAAAAATTAAAATTTTAGCTTTGCTCAGGTGAGCTAAAAACTGAATTTTGCAAGTCATCAAGAGGCAAACCTCCACGAAAAATAGGTCAAACGTGACAAAAGTCGAATTTGCTCATTAACTACCCAAGACTAAGCTGAGTGTTATATTTTACCTGAATATCTCTTTTTGTTGCAGGAAAAAGTCCGGAAAATTGACAAAAGCTTAATTTTACAAGTCATCGAGGGGCATAACTCCTCAAAAAATAATTCAAGCGTGACTAAGCTCAAACACACAGTACATGTAACTATCCAAGACCAAGCTGTGTATCAAACTCCACCTAAATATCTCTATTTGTTGCGTAAACAAGTCCGGAAAACTGTCGAAAATTGCAAGTCACCAAGGGGAATAACACCTTGAAAAATAGGTCAAGCCTTTCGAAAGTCGAACTTGCTCTGTAACTATCAAATACCAAGCTGTGTATCAAATTTATCTGAATATCTCTTTTTCTTGCAGAAAAAAGTCCGGAAAACAAATAATCGAACAGCCGGACGGACAGACAGAGCGAGAGGAAACTAAGAGTCCCTTTCGGCGTTGCCGGTAGGGGACTAATATTTAAGTAGGTTTAGGTTTGACATTTTAAAATAACTCACCATTATACTGTACTGCAAAGCCCGCGTATGTTGTGAAATCATCGGTAATATATTCCAAGGTTAATTCACTCGCAATCACATTTACTGGTTCAGTCTGTATATTGTTTCCGCAGTATGCAGCTGTCAAAGTTAAATCTTTCAGTACCTGATCGAAATTGAGTTACTGTCAGCCCGAAAAGCAACATTAGAATGGAATGATCATATAACATGTAATGTTCACGACCTCTTGCAATTTAAAATTCATTAAGTAATACGTATATTCAGAAAGATGCTTAAATTGACTCCGATTAAAATAGAAGAAAAAATACTAATGACAAAATTAAGAGTTCATGGTAACAACCGATAATTATGTGTTTTAAACTAGAATAATATTCATGTCTGGTGAATCAAATCAAAACATTTTATGTCCTGAAAGCTTTCCTAGGAAAGCTTTGAAAGAAAACTAATTGGGGTATGCTTGTAACAGTTCCTCTTGTGTCCGGCTGTTTTCGTCTACATTTTTGTTTTATGTTTCTTCTTTTTTTTTTGTCTTTATCAACAGCAATGTTATCTCCCCCAAGTTATCATTGATGCTCGGATAAATGATTCCGAGTTGTAGCCAAGTTCGATCAATTCTGGTTGGTCGTTTCTTTAAACGTATTTAAAAACTTCTGTTTACAAAATTTTCTCAAAGGAGCTGATAAGATAAAGGCCGTTTTTAACCCTAAATCTCGTGCTGCATTTCTTCCACATGACGGTACATATGCAGAAAAACGATAATCATTATTGAAATATAATGTATTTGAAGACTTTTTGGTTTTGTTTTGTTTTTTTTTTACTTTTCGATGAAATACTCGAAAGATTCTAAAATGAAGGTCCAAAGAGGTTGGGGGTGCTCGGGTAATAAAACGGATAATTTCGACCATAAACGTAGAAATTTTTAGAACATTTTGCCTGAAATTTATAAGTATTAACTAAAAGTAATAAAATACATCTATATTGTATATCAGAAATACTTTTCGAAAGTTCTGTTTCCTCTAATCGGTAAATAATGAAATCCGGAACTCAAACTACGGTCTTATTTTTTTATGTATTGGCTATAATAGAAGCTTTTTAGCGCGAAATACACATTAGCGGAGAAATCCACATCGCTACTGCTCATTTCGTTCCTAATTGTTGTACATTTCCTTCGATTATATTTAGAACACATTTGTTGATTGATTAAGGAGGAAAAATAGTCAGATTTTGCATGTTTAATGATCTTAAAGATCGATTCTTTAACAAATGCACTCCCTTCCTTTTTTGGTTTCTCCTCTCAGGGGTAGTGCCCCTCCCCCCCCCCCCGGAGATACAGAACCCCACTTTTCCAGAAAATTTGTATCATAGATATACACCTCCAGTATAAGTGGCGTTCTGTATCTCCGGGGGGAACAATGTTAAATCAAAGCACTAAAGGTACTGAGTGCGAATAGCCAGAATAATATCACTTATTATGTATGACAAAATATTGTGTTTTCAAAGTTATATTTGTTCCTGAACACCTTCGTAGGCCAGTTTATGGACGGATAAAGACAGAACTAAAATGCAAGTGCATAATGTTGTCTTAATGAATTGAAAGATGATGTCTGACAGTGAACATGAAAATTAGATAACATCACATTAAATCTACCCCCCCCCTAAAAAATACAACAATCCAATATGACTATCGATTGATGATAGCATATACAAGGAGAGAAGACGAATCTTATTTTCTAATTTGATCCCCACTCTCTCTTTAACCTTTCATGTTCAATGTTAGGTGTGTGCTAAGAATTTGAAGGAAAATTCACTTCTTTTTTAGTATATAAAAACATGATACATCCTAAACGAGAATATTTTGATCTTTTATTTTTCATAATTGTTAATATCATCTTTCATGATGGAAGTTCCTAATTTTTCCGGCGTATACAGATTTTATTTTATAAAGCAGGGCAAAATAAGCCTACTTGAAGATAGTTTTACGTTTCAATGATTCAACTTAATATCTTTATCGATAGCACCGTTTCATTTATATATTGTCCACTAAAACAGATAATGACCTGGTAATGGAAAGGGGTTTCCAACACACAGCCTGTGTTCATCTCAGTACATACAGATGCAATTTTTCATTAGGTCATGCATGTACATAACACGACAGCTCGATTCATATAGATATAATTCATTGATTCAGACAGTGATCAGACTTTATACAAATCATGACGCTGACGCAGTCCCAGGGTTCATGTAAACAGAGTAACATCATTTATACATACTCAGTAGACGGGGCTCCCATGAGTGAAGAAATCAGGCAATCGCTATGTGCTATTCGCACAAAAAAACCTTTTCCGTTTTACATTAATTTCTATGAGAAAAAGACAATTTTTGACCCAAATATTAGCAATTTTATGCATGATAGATCTAAAGTATTTTCAGAGTTTGATGGGATACTGTATTTTTATTAATGTAACGAACGATTTTTCTTGAAATTTCCATTTTCAAAAATTCACATTTAATGGCAGATTTTACGTCTTATCGATCAGCTCCTTTCAAAAACCTTGGTCTTGTAGCATCATATCCCAGCAATCTTGCTACGTCTATCGGTATACATATTTTGTATTCAGGTCATAATTTTCACAGATTTTGGCTATATTACATTTTTAGATTGAGGATCACTGACGAGGGTTAAATACCCGAAACGTGCATGTCTGGTCCATGCTGTAAATGTATCTGCTTTAAAATTATGTTAATGAATTTGAAAGACGTTAAACATCAAACAAAAAAATAAACAGACGTATATCTCAATTATAAGCAATAAAGCGCTTCATATTCTTCTACTGTACGAGGATTAAAAGATTGTCCCTTTTTGTATTAATTTTATGGTTCAAAAAATAGCAATCCAAGGAATGCTTGTGTCGCCTGCGAAGCGGTTTGATTATTATTCTAGGAAGTGGATCAAAATTCTTGAAAAGTAGGTCTAGGTCAAATATCTAGATCAAGGTCAAAAGGTCAAGTTTTATGGTCTGTGTAGTAAGGTCTTGTCACAAGGAATACACATGTGAAATACCAAAGCCCTATCACTTACCAATCAAAAGATATATCCATTCTTAATTTTTTTGAAAAGTAGGTCAAATATGTAGGTCAAGGTCAAAAGGTAAAAAAATAATGGTATGTGTAGAATGGCATTGATACAAGGAAAATACATGTGAAATATCAAAGCTCTATCAGCTACCAATCAAAAGATATAGCCAATATTACTTTTCTTGAAAAGTAGGTCAAATATCTAGATCAAGGTCAAAAGGCCAAATTTAATGGTCTGTGTAGAAAGGTCTTTTCAGAAGGAATACACATGTGAAATATTGAAGCCCTATCACTTACCAATCAAAAGATATAGCGAATCTTATCTTTCTTCAAAAGTAGGTCAAATATCTAGGTCAAGGTCACAAGGTCAAAAATAATGGTATGTGTAGAAAGGTCTTGCCACAAGGATTGCAAATGTGAAATATCAAAGTCCTAACACTTACCAATAAAAAGATATATCCATTCTTAATTTTTTTGAAAAGTAGGTCAAATATGTAGGTCAAGGTCACTAGGTCAAAAATTATTGTATGTGTAGGAAGGTCTTGTCACAAGGAATACATATGTGAAATATCAAAGCTCTATCACTTACCAATCAAAAGATATAGCGAATCTTATCTTTTTTTCAAAAGTAGGTCAAATATCTAGGTCAAGGTCACAAGGTCAAAAATAATGGTATGTGTAGAAAGGTCTTGCTACAAGGATTGCACATGTGAAATATCAAAGCCCTATCACCTACCAATCAAAAGATATATCCATTCTTAATTTTTTTGAAAAGTAGGTCAAATATGTAGGTCAAGGTCACTAGGTCAAAAATTATGGTATGTGTAGCAAGGTCTTGTCACAAGGAATACACATGTGAAATATCAAAGCCCTATCACTTACCAATCAAAAGTTATGGGCTGTGACACCCAAAGTGTGACAGACAGACAGACGGACGGACGGACAGACGGACAGACGGACAACGGACAAAGTGATCCCTAAGTGTCGCTATGCTTCGCAGGCGACACAAAAATAATCTGCTTTCAAATCTTCTTGACCAAAATTGCAATAAAAGCCCACAATCAAGGTCAAGTCATGATACCAAACTGTAGTGCTCGTTTTGGTTAATGTTTGTATGAAATATGAAAGCCCTACCATTATAGTATGAAAGAAATCTGCTTCAAAATTTCTTAACCTAATTTCAATTACGTCCAAAGTCAAGGTGAAGGGCATAAGGACAAAAGTCATGGTATCAAAAGTACTATTTATGGCCATTGTGTGCATGAATATAAAATTCCTACCATCAGGTATAAAAGAAATCTGCTTTCAAAACTTCCTAACCTAAAATGTTGTATAGGGTTAAGGTCAAGGTCAAAAGGTCACAGAGTCAAGAGTCATGGTATCAAAACGTACAATGTAGTACTCTTTATGGTGAATGTGTGTATGAAATATGAAAGGTCTGCCTTTAATAGTATAAAAGAAATCTGAATTCAAAGTTTCTAAATATAAAATGTTGTTTAGGGTGGCGGTCAAGGTCAAGGGTCAAAAGTCATGGTACCAAAATGTATTACTATTTATGGTGAATGTGTGTATGAGATATGAAAGGACTACCTTTAAAAGTATAAAGGAAATCTGCTTTCAAATTTCTTAACCTTAAACGTTGTAGAGGGTGAAAGTCAAAGTCATACGGTCATAGGGGCAAAAGTCATTGTGCCAAAATGTATTACTTTTTTGGTGAAATAGTGTATGAGATATGAAAGGCCTACCTTTAAAAGTATGAAAGACATCTGTTTTCAAAACGTCTTAACCTAAAATGTTGTGTAGGGTGAAAGTCAAAGTCAAAAGGTCATAGGGGCAAAAGTCAGTGTGCCAAAATGTATTACTTTTTATGCTGAAATAGTGTATAAGATATGAAAGGCCTACCTTTAAAAGTATAAAAGACATCTGCTTTGAAAAATTCTTAACCTAAATTGTTGTATAGGGTGAAGGTCAAAGTCAAAAGGACATAGGGTCAAAAGTCATGGTACCAAAATGTATTACTTTATATAGTGAATGTGTGTATGAAGTATGTAAGGCCCGACTTTAAAAGTATAAAAGAAATCTACTTTCAAAACTTCTTAACCGGATGGACAGACAGACGGACGGACAGACAGACGGACAGGGTGATTCCTATATTTCCCCCTAAATTTCGTTTTCGGGAGGTATAATGAGTATTGAATAATTACTTTCAAAACGTCAGTCGAACAAGCACTTGTAGCCTCTGCTGGCGAAGGTTGGATACGAATTTCTGTGAATTCTATATACATCGAAACGTTGTATGTAGATACTATAGTATATTTGCCTTGGAAATTATTAGGGGTTGCACTTGTATAGCCTCCATCGGAACTAGGATATCGCGGAGAGACAATAGTCCCTTGTGCTTGGTTATACTGAATCTCTGTTTCTGTAAAATAAAAATGAAATTGATTAGATATCCGTTAGCTAAATTCGATACATTATTGAGTCTTTGTGGAATACAGTACGGTATCTGACGTAAAAGCATTGTGACGTCATGAAAATGGCATGATGTCGTCGATTTTACACCGTCATTTCCCAGACTTTTAGGACTGTTTCCATAGAATTTGATGACGTCACAATCAGTCTACATCAGATACCTTCTCAAATGGGAAGTAACTCTGGTTTTCGAAAATAGCGAATATGCAGTAGAAAAAAATCAAATTCAAAACGAGATTTAATTTTCCTTTATTCATCTTATTTTTTTTTCATTCTCTCTGCCTAAAAAATAAATACAACAATGCAAGATGCCTATAAAAATGTTGTTCACCTATGAGATGCAGGTCAATGTCGAAGGGTTGAAATGGCGCTGTAATTGTAATGATGATTCCATGATTTCGTGATATAAAAGAGACATTTCTAGCACGACAGGCGTTGTTGATTACAGTGCTGTTCTGCAAATTACCATCCGATATCTATGGAAGAAATAAACAAAAGAAAATCTAAATTATACCGCAATTTCATTCGGTAGACTTTTGCTTTAATTCTATGAACTGCTATCTCACTCCCATATCGGGAGTTCGCTTCTTTTCATATGGTGGAGGTTTTTGTTGTTTGCTTTGGTTCATGTTTTATCCTGATTTTGTATGCCTCCGGTTTCTGATTTTCTGAATTATCGACTTTGTGCTGTATACAGGGATATGGTCATTATCCATATTTGTCATGCATAAAATTGACATGCAAACTTTCATCGTTTTCACTTGTCTTCAAAACAAACGAATCTTTTAACGTTTAACATGTTTTGAAAAATTCTAAAAAATAATGAGGTGTGGAATACATGAGAAAGAATTATCAAATGTTTTCACACTTATGCCCTTTGCCATGTGGAGCTCGTAAAAAAAGTTCCCCGCGAGGGGTTTGACAGTAAGTGTTTTGAATATACTTCCCTGACATTGTCGCCATAGCACTTTCTAAATAGACATTACGTCAGACAGTGCATACATTATATATATTTTCATTTCCATGTTTCATAAACATCGACGGCAGGTGCGGCTAGCCAACAGGGGATGCTTACTCCTCCCGGGCACCTGGTCCCACCTCTAGCTTGCTAGGGGGTCCGTCGATGTTTAATTTTGTGCTCTATTGTGAGTGCTGTTGAGATTATCGTCAGGATCTTCTTCAACTCATTAAAGTATATTAGAAAGAAGAAATTGTCTAAATTTGCTGATACATAAGAACATGCAATGCAAAGCGAAGACAGCCATAGTACATGTACTATGCATTGGTGAACGAACGCGGTTCCATTAGTGTTTGCCATCAAATTATAATTAGTTTTTCGGATGTTTTTTTTTTCTTTAATTTGACATTCGTTTAGTACCAATTGTCTTTTTATTCCTTGGAAGGTGAGATATATTTTAAGATATAAATACTAGAAAGGAACAAGACCCGGTTGCAGCACCCATGGAAAGGTACCAAAACACCTTATTCGAAAACAAAGAGTAAAAAAGCACAACAGAAGACGTAAAAGAGACAAACGACATAGAAACATGAAATAGACTATACATAATGTAATGTAAATGTACAAATCTAAATTCAAAAAATTAAAGAAATCGCTTCTAAAATGATTTTGGTGGCTCCACTTGAAGCGTTACTGATAAGAATTTAATATTCGAAACACGTGTCTGACGCATGGAAATTGGTTAGAAATTTTCTTCAAGAAGGTATAGAGTTGGAACCCTTCGACATTATTAATATAAACATTTATTTCACGTTGCAGTGTGGAGCAGTTAAAATCGTTCCATGTGACCTGATGTTTGTCAAGTGTATTAATTACTTCTTTCCAGCTCTGTCACCTGAAAGAAGCTTTGTTTTTGGTCCTTCATCAATTTGACGTTATATATATATATATATTTTTTTTCTTTTTTTTTTTTGCTATTTCGGAAATTTGCCATTTCACCGATAAATATCGAAATCAAAGGAGTTTAACATCTTAGCATCATCCCTCAAATTCGTTTGGAATTTTCTTCAAGAAGGTATAGAGTTGGAACCCTTCGACATTATAAACCAATGAGACCAATGGGTAACCGGTGCCGACTTAGGATCGACGGGCATCTGCCACGCACCAAGCAAATGATGTGGTTATCGGATTACGTAAGCACAAACCTTCCCACTTTTCAGATTACCCAAAGATATTGATAAATGCACAGTTATAGTGTTAAATGAACAAGACAGCAAAACGGCGGGGCACATGAAACACAGATGAATAAAAATAGTTGCTCGACTGCAAAGCATAATGTCTTTAATGACAGCCAATTTCTGAAGCTCACTTTTTTCTCCAATTTATATAATTATACACAATGGTATACTCATGTAGCACCTATACTTCGCTCAATATTAGCTTCTTAAGGCAAAATCACTCAAGCAGAAAAAGTAGGTCAAGGTCATTCTATGAAAGTTTGATCAGAGGCACATCCACCATGTAAGTTTGGAACATGTAGCACATATTCTTTGCTCAATATTGGCTTTTAAAGGCAAAATCACTCAAGCGGAAAAAGTAGGGCAAGGTCATTTTATGAAAATTTGATCAAAAATACATCCACCATGTAAGTTTGAAACAGCTAGCACTTTTACTTTGCTCAATATTGGCTTTTATAGGCAAAATCACTCATGCAGTAAAAGGAGGTCAAGGTCATTTTACATCCACCATGTAAGTTTGGAACATGTAGCACTTATACTTTGCTCAATATTGGCTTTTAAAGGCAAAATCACTCAAGCGGAAAAAGTAGGTCACGGTCATTTTATTAAAGTTTGATCAAAGATACATCCACCATGTAAGTTTGGAACATGTAGCATTTATAATTTGCTTAATATTGGCCATTAAAGACAATATTGCTATCCTAACATTTACCTTATCATCTTAACATTTGCCTTATCATTTGTAATAATTTAAAAAATCCCCACCCCAGGGGCTACATCCCCATCTGGTAATATCAAACAAAGTATAATTAAACATTAACAACAAAAAGAACCAACAAAATATGAATATAGGAGAGGAAAAGAGCAATATTGCTATCTTAACATTTACCTTATCATCTTAACATTTGCCTTATCATTTGAATTAATTTAAAAAATCACCACCCCAGGGGCTACATCCCCATCTGGTAATATTAAATAAAGTATAATTAAACATTAACAACAAAAAGAACCAACAAAATATGAATATAGGAGAGGAAATTGTGTGATCTTAACATTTACCTTATCATCTAGTTCGACGACGCCGACGCCGGTGGTATTGCAATAGCTCTTTTGCACTAAAGTGCAGTCGATCTAATTATGTAAATGGATTAAAAAAGGGGGCGTACGAAATACAGCTTGTGCTATTCCAGTGAGTCCGACCGACATTTAGAGAGGTCAGATGGTCGGTGACCTGTACATAGTAGTATTATTGCGAACTCTTGTTTTGAAGCTCATCTCCTTCAGGTTAATCGTTATATTTGTGTATTTCGCATCACAAACAATAGATAGGTCGATAAGACAAGTCAAACAACAGAGAAGCAGCTCGCTGACCAGAATATGAATGTATTCTGAATTACGAAACCCTGACTTTAAATAATAATATGAACTGAAAGAACATATCTTTTGGATTTTCTTAACGAGCAGAGGTGATATTAATTCAATGTCTGACGGAAATCCTTATTCTTTCTTGGCACATGAAGATGATCTAAATCCAAGATGGAAAGTTTTATTTGCTTAAACAGTCGGGGAAACTTCCTTATATGGAAGTCAAATATAGCGGAACGACTGCGTCACATAATCACTTCAGAGTGAGCGCTCCCTCATATTCACTATATGTAACGTGCGACTGCGATATAACATTTTTTACGGTTCATCGCGACTATTTTCTTCTGTTTTTTGATGCATTATGGGTAATTTACTGTGTTTCTAGAGTTTTCTCCCAAAAACTCTATCCGTTCTAGTTCCTTTATAGAAAATAAGTATCAATATGTGTACATAATATCTACATCTATAACCCCAAAGCATAACAGATGAGTAAGCAGTGTTTTTTGCAAGATTTTCCTCTTTATGCCTTTTTGACATTTTTAAACGTAAATCGAACAAATCTTCGATGCATCAGTCATGTGTATGTTCGGTTTGATAGGATATTAAAAGAAACACAATAGTTTTAATGTCGTTTGTTTATGCTTTCTGCCAGAAAAATACAAATAACTTACATTCAGGCGACACTTTTTAACACTTGAGTGTTAATAAACGTACTATAACGTACGCCCTCTTTTTATATCAATTTACATATTCATCTATGTTGCTTGGGCCCTTGCGTTTTGCTGACTTGTTTGTGTGTGGTCATCTGACAGTGAGGAGGTTGTTTACACCACAATTGTACGTTCTTCGAAACCTCTGGGGAATCGGAAAATTGGGAGGATTGTGCGCACGTACTCCAGGATAACCACATCGTCTGCTACTGACGTGGCAGATCCCCTCCTTTCTTAAAGAACATGTTATCTATATCGTTTTTATAAAGCGCATGATACATAGTCTAGTAATTTCAGGTTCTCGTATAATCTGCTCGGTAATCTGAAATCTACGAAAACGTATTGCACCATGGTAAAAGGTTTGGGTACAGGTTAATATTCCTGGGGGAGGTTAAACGAAAATAAAAGTCCCGGTTTCGCAACCAAAAAAATAATAATAAATGGCGGAAATGTATAACTATGATGCTGTAAATGTGATTTTTACTTAATATTTCCTAATATGAATAATCTTAAGCCGTTACAAAAATGCACACAAACAGCCCGAACTGATCCCCGACCTACTACGATTGAACAACAACTTCTACCGACATTACTACTACGTGCGTTGCAAATTCATTCTTTTAAAGTACCAGTAATATTTGCACAAGTCAAGGCTATTTAAATCGAGCAGATCGTCTATCTGTCTTCATCAGTCTTAGTTAGATCGATGTCAATAAAGAAGGTGGGGCGACTCGTGGTAAAGTCGGGGCTTAGTCTTGGTGCGTCGGGGCTAAGTCGGATGAATGATTTTCTGAATTATCGATTTTGTGCTGTATATAGGGATATGGTTATGATCCATATTTGTTATCCTAGATAAGTCGCGAAGAAGGTCTGTTCCCGATTATCCCCGACTGAGCTAAGATTTACGCCGACTTAGTCCCGACCTTGCTGCAACCTATCCCCGACGTAAAAAGTCGGTACTGAGCTCCGACAAAGCACATGTATACATTTGTCGGGATGTCTCCTCGATCTTCCCGACTTAGCTATGACCCACTCCGACTCGCCCTGACCAAGCTACGACTCGCCCGACAGAGCCCCGATTCACACCGACTTCACAAGTCGGGTACATTGTGAATGGGGCTTAATACTTTTTAGGGCTCAGCCCCCGACTTATCTAGGCCGGGGAGGTCTGAGCTAAGCAAGGGTAAATCGTAGCTCAGTCGAGGTACATCGGGAACAGACCTTCGCAACTGAGCTACGATTAACCACGACTTAGCCCCGATTCACCAAGACTAAGCCCCGACTTTACCTAAAAAAAAGGTTCCAAAAAGACTGATACTATAAAGAATCGTATATCAATTTGCAACATAAGTCGTAGTTATGTCGGCAGAAGTCGTTGTTTAATCGTGATAGATCATAATTTAATCGGATCACTGTCTACTCAAGTCGTGGTGAGTCGGGGCAGGTCGTAGCTAAATCGGAAAGGTAGACCGGGGCTAAGTCGGCGTGAAGTCGTAGGTAGATTGTGGTAGGCAAGTCGTATTGTAATCGGGACAGAGTCGGTGTTACAGTCAATTAGGATCTTACAGTGCCAACCTCCCCAATGTCATCATTTTGAAATATTAAGTCGGGGCTAATCGGGGAGCAAGACTGCAAAACTGCTTCAGTATCTGGATATATCAAAAGCATACATGTCTCTGTGTCTATTCACATATCTCATATACGTATACCATGTATTTCAAGTGCTAAGTAAAACAGTTTATAGTTTTATGGACGATATTATATGAACAGAAAGTATGTTTTCATACAATATCTATATTTTTTCTTCCCTTAAAAAACAGTCGCCTATACCGTAAAAAACTATCGCGATTACATTAAAAAAGTGTCGCCCAATACGGTTTTATACCGTAAAAAAGTGTCGCAACACGGGATAAGTAAACTTATTCTAAAGAAGACTTAAAGATGAAATAAAGACTTTTATATATTTTATTCCGGTATATTTCTTACATAAAAACATATCTTTGTCTGATAACATCAGTATTTTCATTTTGATACAGAGTTTTGGGGACATAAACATTAAAAATCGCTAGAATTTCATGTTTCTTGCGGTTTTTGCCGTTAGAAACGTGATTGAGATTTCATAATTTCTTAAATATGTAAGCATTTGATGGTCATAGAAGAAAATACGAAATGATTTTACAAAATAAACTTAAGACAAGGTCGGAATCTGTATTTTATTACCCGATTTCTTAATTAAATGAAAGATTTACCGTAAAAAAGTGTCGCGATTACCGTTGAAAATGAATTCCCGCAGTCGCACGTTACATAGAGTGATATTCAACCAATCGCTTCAATGAACTTTGCATTATGGGATTACTATGATAGTAAAATCTTGTGTATATTTTGCCTTTAGTATTGTCTTTAAAATTGCTTCGCTATTGCAGAAATCGCAATCAAAATCCTTGACATCTTTGTCACTTATACTTCAAAGGTATATTTATCGATTCCATGTTGCATTTTTAAAAATTCAAACTCTAAATTCAGATATTAAGATTAGAAAATGGCACATTTGTAATAAAGACTTGCATTGGTCCTACACATAACCTTCGTGAAATCGATCCATACAAAGATTTTTCTGTACTAGACATGAATAAATTTACGTTTGTGAATATAAAAACATCGAATATTGAAGAATAATGTGTTTCTAATGTATACATTGCAAACTGTTTTAAAGATATGCCAGAAATTGATGAAGAATTCATCAGGTACCCCCTGGTATTTGCCGAAAGTATGTTTTTTTTTTCTCAAGACATGGCTTTACACCCCTTTTCGTTGTATGTACTATGTACTAATTTAAAAAAAATCCGATATGTCACGGAAAAGCATAATAAGTAATCGAATTTGTTAAACAATAAAATTTATACGAAGTTGAAATACACACTTTCTACACCATTAGCAAATCTAGAATTTTTTTTCCAAGGAGGGGTGGGTGTCCAACCTGTCAGGAGGGTCAACATATGAGTCTGAAAAACATATTAACATAAAAACGGGAAATATAAAAATTGGGTATTCTAAAAGGGGGTGTCCCCCCCCCCCTGGATCCAAATTATTCAGTTAAGAGCATACTATAGATACATCAAATACCTTAGCTGAAATCTCATTCTCACAATTAATAATAACTTATCAAAACTACTGTACATGTAGGTGGCGCCACACACTTTAAAATAAAATTCATTTGAGCAGAATTGGGAAATTTATGAGTTTTTATTTGTCTTTCAAATAATTATGGCATGATGAATTTATTTATTGGTACCGATGTAAGGTTGGGATGGGAGATATTACAGTTTTATTGCAAGTGGAATAGGCCGGTATTGTTCTTTCTATCCTAATTTATAGTTCTCTGAGACGTACCCCTGCTTCCTCATCCAGTGCCAATTTTATGCTCTCTCTCTCTGATTTTGAATTTGCGAAAGAGAGGAACTGAGCTAATGTAGAACGTATAATACGAATGCTGTATCATAATTTTCATTGAGATCACACATTGAACCATTCAAAAGTGCATGATTTTATCACCTTGATTTACAGTCTTAGACTTAGAATTTTTAAAAATGCAATATGGAATCGATAGATATACCTCTAAAGAATATGTGACAAAGATCTTAAGGAATTTAGTCCATTTTTCTGCGATAGCGAAGCAATTTTGAAGACAGTACTAAAGCCAAAATATACGCACGATTTTACTATCATAGTAATCCAATAATGCAAAGTTCATTGAAGCGATTGGTTGAATATGAGAGAGCGCTCACTCTGAACTGATTATGTGACGCAGTCGTTCCGCTATGCTTGACTTCCATATCAGGAAGTTTCCTCGACCTGTTAAATGGAAAATCGTTTCGTTTGTGTTTGTTTTCCATGCATTTTGTCTGATCGGAATGTTCATCTATTACAACAAAGGAGGGGATCTCCAGCAACACCAGGTTGCAGCACCCACAGCAAAACCCCAAAACATCCAATGCAAAAACACAAAGAAGACACGCACAGAAAGAGACATACAAGTTCAGGCGTCATTGTCGTATGGTTTGATCTACATTTTGCATTGTCGAGTAAAAAAAAGACCGAAATATTGCTTTGTTTTAGCAATTTTGAAAGCATTGTCTCAGGGGTGCTCTTCAAAGTATTTTCAATCTAGCTAGTTTTCAAATTTCCTTAAAGGTTTTTTTTTTAATTTCAAAGGAATCAGAAGAACATAATCGTGCAAAAAGTTTATTTTACTCGAATAAATCGGCAAGCGAAACATGTCAATGACAACAATGTAAATTTAATTCTAGGAGATTGAACGATTCATACTAAGAATATGATAATGTAATTACAATTTTGAATTTTTAATAATAATATAATAATAACTAGATGGCTACTGTTGCAAGCAACAGACGGATTCCTCCTTTATTAGACCTTCCTCGGAACTGAAGTGTTAAAATCCGAATAAAGAAGATGGAAAAAGAATAGTCGCTTTAGTACCTTATTCACTTCAGTAAATGAGTCAAAAGAGCTTATGTCTAATTTGGGACTCTTATTTATTTATCAACAAAATAGAAGAAAAAATAATAAATACCTTTCATGTTTAAGAAAGATTTAAACTCCATGCTCTATTTATATCAAATCCTTTACAATAACTTTCTCCAAACAGAATTGCACAATGATTTTGCAATGAGATAATTTCTATTAATAGAAAATGACAACAACATGAAAGTACAGATATGTAATGCTAATAAGAAAAAAAAGAGAACAAGAATAAAAGAGTTATCTTTCTTATACTATGTTAAGTTCAAATAAGAAGGACTACTTGTGTGAGGAATAAATAGTATAGGACAAAAAGTGTGCATTCTACAAGAGTAAATGATTGTTATGACCTTGAGAATGATTATTCGACCTTGAACCAATGTCATGGATGAAAGATAAGTATTGTGATTATTCTCATCACGATTGATCTTAATCTGAGCAAACCTCAATATCATTAATCAACCGAAGTCTGTTGTGACCTTGAAATCGAACAAATGACCTTGGGTCAAGGTCATGATGAAAGGGTTTGACGCAAGGAATATTTGTGTAAAGTTTGAATTATCAAGGTCAAACAGTATTTGTTTTATAGACAAAAGTTTGTTGTGACATTGAGAATGAGAATTTGACCTTGGGTCAAGGTCAAGGTGAAAAAGATGGGCCCAAGCATTAAATATATAAAGTATGAACTCTGAAGGTCAAATAGTCTTTGTTCTGTAGGCAAAAGTTTGCTGTGACTTTGAGAATGAGAATTTGACATTGGGTCAAGGTCAAGGTGAAAAAGCTTGACTGAACAATTATATGCATGAAGTTTGAACTCCATAGGTCAAACAGTCTTTGTTCTATAGGCAAAAGTTTGTTATGACCTTGAGAATCAAAATTTGACCTTGGGTCAAGGTCCAGGTGAAAGAGCGTGGCTTAACGATAATATGTATGAAGTTTGAACTCTGAAGATCAAATTGTCTCGTTCTATGGGCAAAAGTATGTTGTGACCGTGAGAATCGAAATTTGACCTTGGGTCAAGATCAAGGTGAAAGAGCATGGCTAAACGCTAGTATGTATGACGTTTGAACTCTGCAGGTCAAGTAGTCTTTGTTTTATAGGCCAAAATTTGTTGTGACCTTCAGAATAAAAATTTGACCTTGAAAGTAGGTCAGCATTAAATGTCTACCTATAAGTAACCTACCATCCAAGTTTCAACTCAAAATCTCAAAAACTGTAGAAATTGGCAATGTGCCAATTTAAAGTTCCATTTTCAACTCTGAATAGCGCGGAAACCGTAAATATTTTATCGAGCATGTAAGCGTATAAAAGTTTGCAATTTTCCAAAGAACAATATAAAACAAAATTAGTTCAAATCGTACGGTTAGTTTAGGAGTTATAAGTGTTTAAAGATTTGACCTTTGATGACCTCCAGCGGGGGCATGTGAACCCTTTGACAAGAAAAAAAATTTCAATCAAGATCTTCATATGCTCTTTCACATGGTACTATTCATTTTATCGTATGATGTGGTACTTTTTTGTAAAGTGTCCGGAACGATGAGGAGGTAAGAATAATAATAAGAACTAGATGGCTACTGTTGCAAGCAACAGACGGATTCCTCCTTTATTAGACCTTCCTCGGAATTGAAGTGTTAAAATCCGAATAAAGAAGATGGAAAAAAGAATAGTCGCTTAAGTATCTTATTCACTTCAGTAAATGAGTCAAAAGAGCTTATGTCTAATTTGGGACTCTTAATTGTTTATGAACAAAATAGAAGGAAAAAATAATAAATACCTTTCATGTTTACGAAAGATATAAACTCCATGCTCTATCAATATCAAATCCTTTACAATTACTTTCTCAAAACAGAATTGCACAATGATTTCGCAATGAGATAATTTCTATTAATAGAAAATGACAACAACATGAAACTACTGATCTGTAATGCTACTAAGAATAAAAAAGAAAGAAACAGAGAACAAGAATAAAAGAGTTATCTATCTTACAATGTAAGTTCAAATAAGAAGTACTACTTGTGTGAAGAATAAATAGTTAAGGACAAAACCCTGTTAATTCTACAAGAGTAAACGTTTGTTATGACCTTGAAAAAGTTAATTTGGCCTGTAACCAAGGTCATTGATAAAAGATAAGCATTTGAATTTATTCTCATCAAGAGTCCTCTTAATCTAATCAAAGCTCAATATTTTATCGACAAAAGTCTGTTGTAACCTTGAAATCGAACAAATGACCTTGGGTCAAGGTCAAGGTGAAAGGACTTGATGCAAGGAATATTTGCGCCAAGTTTGAACTCTCAAGGTCAAATGGTCTTTGTTCTATAGGCAAAAGTTTGTTGTGACCTTGAGAATCAAAATTTGACCTTGGGACAAGGTCAAGGTGAAAGGGCTTGGCTCAATGATTGTATTTATGAAGTTTGAACTGTCAAGGTCAAATAGTCTTTGTTCTATAGGCAAAAGTTTGTTGTGACCTTGAGAATCATAATGTGACCTTGAAACTAGGTCATCATCAATGACTACCTATTAGTAGCCTACCATCCAAGTTTCAACTCAAAATCTCAAAAACTGTCGAAATTGGCACTGTGCCAATTTAAAGTTCCATTTTCAACTCAAAATAGCACGAAAACCGTAAATATTTTATCGAGCATGTAAGCGTATAAAAGTTTGCAAATTTCCCAAAGATCAATATAAAACAAATTTCGTTCAAATCGTACGGTTAGTTTAGGAGTTATAAGAGTTTAAAGATTTGACCTTTGATGACCTCCAGCGGGGGCATATGTGAACCATTTGACAAGAAAAAAAATTTCATTCAAGATCTTCATATGGTCTTTCACATGGTACTTTCCGTTTTTTCATATGATGCTGTACTTTTTTGTAAAGTGTCCGGAACGGTTTGGGGGTAAGAATAATAATAATAATAAGAATAACTAGATGGCTACTGTTGCAAGCAACAGACGGATTCCTTTATTAGACCTTCCTTGGAACTGAAGTGCTAAAATCCGAATAAAGAAGATGGAAAAAAGGACAGTTCATTAGTACCTTATTCACTTTATCAAATGAGTCAAAAGAGCTGATGTCTAATTTGGGACTTTTATTTATTTATCAAGAAAATAGAAGAAAAAACTAATAAATATCTTTCATGTTTACGGAAGCTTTAAACTCCATGCTCAATCAATATCAAATCCTTTACAATGACTTTCTCAAAAAAGAATTGCACAATGATTTTGCAATGAGATCATTTCTATTAATAGAAAATGACAACAACATGAAACTACTGATACATTTTGTATGTAATGCTACTAAGAATAAAAAAGAAAGAAACAGAAAACAAGAATAAAAGAGTCATCCATCTTACTATGTAAAGTTCAACTAAGAAGTACTACATGAGTGAAGAATAAATAGTTAAGGACAAAATCCTTTGAATTCTACAAGAGTAAATGTTTGTTATGACCTTGAAAAAGTTAATTTGACCTTTAACCAAAGTCATGGATAAAAGATAAGCATTTGAATTTATTCTCATCAAGAGTCCTCTCAATCTAATCAAAGCTCAATATTTTATCGACAAAAGTCTGTTTTGACCTTGAAATCGAAGAAATGACCTTGGGTCAAGGTCAAGGTGAAAGGACTTGATGCAAGGAATATTTGCGCCAAGTTTGAACTCTCAAGGTCAAATGGTCTTTGTTCTATAGGCAAAAGTTTGTTGTGACCTTGAGAATCAAAAGGACCTGTAACGTTAAGAGCCGTAATCTGCCCAAATTTTACTTGCAATACCAGCTCAGCCAGAATTGTTTAAAATGTGTCCTGTACGTGAAATTATTTCATTTCAAGTATCTTTAATCAAATATAGTAGTTTTATTGACATAATTATGATAAATAACCTATATTTTTACGTAGAAGTGAGGGTGGGGGGTCATTTTTATGATATAAATAATGCGATTGAAATGTCGGAAATTTTTTAACAATCGGTCGCTTTTGATGATCAAAATGTCAAAATGAACTACAATGAGAAGATTCAATAAGAAATACCATGCTAAAACGTGATTTTCTCCGAATATTATATTCCGGATTTATCAGACCGTAAACACGTGGCCAGAGATATATAATCGAACACTCACTCTCACTTATATTGTACAATTAACAACGCCGCCGTTATAAAAATAGTTTGAATAAGCTTTTTTTCAGTATATAAAATCATATTTCTTTTACATTTACCATAATTCAATTTTCTAAATACTTTGTGAATGTTACCGAGGATGTTTTGAGCATTTTCCCAAGATTGACTGGTACATCAGTCGTCAACGCTAATTGTTAACTTTTATTGCGAGGGGTTGTTGAATTATCAATGCCCAAAATTAAAATGAAGGGGTTTGTTAGTGAAAAAGTAAATAACAACGAATATTTTTTGTTGAAAATTGATTAATTCGAAGCTATTAATAAAGAAGTTAATTATTTGCCAGAAGCGAATCAAATGCCAATTACTAATTATCTGTAAATTTCACATCTTTCCTTCACCCCTACCCACCCAATCACATTTTCATAAATTGACTATTGTTCCCCCCTTTGGAACACAACTCCGCTTTTACAGAAAATTTGTATTATGAAAATACATCTTTGGTAGAAGTGGTGTTGTGTTCCAAGGGGGGGAACGATATTTTATGAAAACTATTCCGATTTTCATTGATTTCTATACAAAATAAGCACATTTATACTCAAATATCTCTCTATTAGAGCAATTTTATGAAAAATTTTCTTCAGATTTTGAAGGGGTTTTGTCTTTTAAAGTATTTCACCAACTTGATTTAAAAAATGAAGTACTTTAAAATTTCATTATTTTTGGGCAGATTTTACGCCTTATCGTTACAGGTCCTTTGACCTTGGGCCAAGGTCAAGGTGAAAGGTCTTGGATCAATGATTGTATTTATGAAGTTTGAATTGTCAAGGTCAAATAGTCTTTGTTCTATAGGCAAAAGTTTGTTGTGACCTTGAGAATCATAATGTGACCTTGAAACTAGGTCATCATCAATGATTACCTGTTAGTAGCCTACCATCCAAGTTTCAACTCAAAATCTCAAAAACTGTAGAAATTGGCACTGTGCCAATTTAAAGTTCCATTTTCAACTCAAAATAGCACGAAAACCGTAAATATTTTATCGAGCATGTAAGGGCATAAAAGTTTGCAAATTTCCCAAAGATCAATATAAAACAAATTTCGTTCAAATCGTACGGTTAGTTTAGGAGTTATAAGGTTTTAAAGATTTTGCATTTGATGACCTCTAGCGGGGGCATATATGAACTTTTCGACAAGAAAAAAAAAATAAATGAAGATCTTTATTTGCTCTTTTTCATGACACTTTCCATTTTATCCTATGATGCCGTACTTTTTTGTAACGTCTCTGGAATGACTTGGGGGTGAGAATAATTATAATAATAATAATAAGAATAACTAGACGGCTACTGTTGCAAGCAACAGACGGATTCCTCCTTTATTAGACCTTCCTCGGAACTGAAGTGTTAAAATCCGAAATATGAAGATGAAAAAAAGAATAGTTGCTTTAGTACCTTATTCACTTCAGCAATTGAGTCAAAAGAGCTTATGTCTAACTTGGGACTCTTATTCATTTATCAACAAAATATAAGAAAAGAATAATAAATACCTTTCAATTTTACAAAAGCTTTAAACTCCATGTTCAATCAATATCAAATCCTTTACGATAACTATCTCAAAACAGGATTGCACAATGATTTTGCAATGAGATCATTTCTATTAATAGAAAATGACAACAACATGAAAGTACAGATATGTAATGCTACTAAGAAAAAGAACAAAAATAAAAGAGTTATCTTTCTTATACTATGTTAAGTTCAAACAAGAAAGACTACTTGTGTGAAGAATAAATAGTATAGGACAAAGAGTGTGAATTCTACAAGAGTAAATGATTGTTATGACCTTGAGAATGATAATTTGACCTTGAACCAATGTCATAAATGAAAGATAAGTATTGTGATCATTCTCATCACGATTGATCTTAACCTGAGCATTCTCATCATGATTGATCTTAATCTGAGCAAAGCTCAATATCTAATTAACCAAAGTCGGTTGTGACCTTGAAATCGAACAAATGACCTTGAGTCAAGGTCATGGTGAAAGGGTTTGTTGCAAGGAATATTTGTGTAATGTATGAACTCACAAGGTCAAAAAATATTTGTTTTATAGACTAAAGTATGTTGTGACCTTGAGAATGAGAATTTGACCTTGGGTCAAGGTCAAGATAAAAGAGCTTGACTGAACATTGATATGTATGAAGTTTGAACTCTGAAGGTCAAATAGTCTTTGTTCTATAGGCAAAACTTTGTTGTGACCTTGAGAATCAAAATTTGACCTTGGGTCAAGGTCAAGGTGAAAGAGCTTGGTTTAACGATAATATTTATGAAGTTTGAACTCTGAAGGTCAAATACTTTTTGTTCTATAGTAAAAAGTTTGTTGTGACCTTGAGAATGAAAATTTGACCTTGAAAGTAGGTCAACATTAAATGACCACCTATAAGTAACCTACAATCAAAGTTTCAACTCAAAATCTAAAAAACTGTAGAAATTGGCACTGTGCCAATTTAAAGTTCCATTTTCAACTTGGAATAGCGCGAAAACCGTAAATATTTTATCGAGCATGTAAGCGTATAAAAGTTTACAATTTTCCCAAAGAACATTTTAAAACAAATTTCGTTCAAATCGTACGGTTAGTTTAGGAGTTAGAAGTGTTTAAAGATTTGACCTTTGATGACCTCCAGCAGGGGCATTAGTGAACTTATCGAAAAACAAAAATTAGTTAAAGAAGATCTTGTAATGCTCTTTCTGATGGTACCATCCCTTTTGCTCTGTGTTAGAAGACCTTTGAATAAAGTGTCTGGAAATGATGAGGGGGTAAGAATAAAAATAATAATAATAATAATAATAATAAGAATAATAATAAGAATAAAGAAAAGACATTGCAATAACAGAAAGGATTCCGACGGAATAGTCGGAATCCTTAACTAGATGGCTACTGTTGCAAGCAACAGACGGATTCCTCCTTTATTAGACCTTCCTCGGAACTGAAGTGTTGAAATCCGAATAAAGATGATGAAAAAAGAATAGTTGCTTTAGTACCTTATTCACTTCAGCAAATGAGTCAAAAGAGCTTAAGTCTAACTTGGGACTCTTATCTATTTATCGACAAAAAAGAAGAAAAAGACGATAAATACCTTTCAAGTTTAGGAAGGCTTTAAACTCCTATATCTATTCTATCCATTTTGAATCCTCTTAAATTACTATCCCAAAAAAGAATTGCACAATGAATTAGCAATGAGAAAATTTCTATAAATAGAGAATGACAACAGCATGAAATTACAGACAAGTAATGCTACTAAGATAAAAATAAAAAAAGGAAACAGAGAACAAGAATAAAAGAGTTATCTATCTTAATATGTAAAGTTCAAATAAGAAGTACTACTTCTGTGAAGAATAAATATTTAAGAACAAAATCCTATCAATCCTACAAGAGTAAATGTTTGTTATGACCTTGAAAAAGTTTATTTGAGCTTGAACCAAGGTCATGGATGAAAGATAAGCATTTTAGTTTAATTCTCATCAAGATTTCTTTTTATCTATTCAAAGCTCAATATTTTATCAATAAAAGTCTGTTGTGACCTTGAAATCGAACAAATGACCTTGGGTCAAGGTCAAGGTGAAAGGGCTTGATGCAAGGAATATTTGCGTCAAGTTTCAACTCTCAATGTCAAATGGTCTTTGTTCTATAGAAAAAAATTTGTTGTGACCTTGAGAATCAAGGTCAAGGTGAAAGGGCTTGGACCAATGATTGTATTTGTGAAGTTTGAACTGTCAAGGTCAAATAGTCTTTGTTCTATAGGCAAAAGTTTGTTGTGACCTTGAGAATCATAATTTGACCTTGAAACTAGGTCATCATCAATGACAACCTATAAGTAACCTACCATCCAAGTTTCAACTCAAAATCTCAAAAACTGTAGAAATTGGCACTGTGCCAATTTAAAGTTCCATTTTCAACTCAAAATAGCGCGAAAACCGTAAATATTTTATCGAGCATGTAAGCGTATAAAAGTTTGCAAATTTCCCAAAGAACAATATAAAACAAATTTTGTTAAAATCGCACGGTTAGTTTAGGAGTTATAAGGTTTTAAAGATTTTACCTTTGATGACCTCTAGCAGGGGCATATGTGAACTTTTCGACAAGAAAAAAATTTCAAATTTAGATCTTCATATGATCTTTCACATAGTACTTTCCGTTTTTTCATATGATGCTGTACTTTTTTGTAAAGTGACCGGAACGGTTTGTGGGTAAGAATAATAATAATAATAAGAATAATAAGAATAAAGAAAAGACAATACAATAACAGAAAGGATTCCGACGGAAGTCGGAATCCTTAATAAGAACTAGATGGCTTCTGTTGCAAGCAAAAGACGGATTCCTCCTCGATTAGACCTTCCTCGGAACTGAAGTGTTAAAATCCGAATAAAGAAGTTGAAAATTGAAAAGTTGCTTAAGTACCTTATTCACTTCAGCAAATGAGTCAAAATAGCTTATGTCTAACTTGGGAATCTTATCTATTTATCGACAAAAAAGAAGAAAAAGACGATAAATACCTTTCAAGTTTAGGAAGGTTTTAAACTCCTAGATCTGTTCTATCCATTTTGAATCCTTTTAAATTACTATCCCAAAAAGAATTGCACAATGAATTAGCAATGAGAAAATTTCTATAAATAGAAAATGACAACAGCATGAAAGTAGAGACAAGTAATGCTACTAAGATAAAAAAAAAGGAAACAGAGAACAAGAATAAAAGAGTTATCTATCTTACTATATAAAGTTCAAATAAGAAGTACTACTTGTGTGAAGAATAAATAGTTAAGGAAAAAAATCCTATAAATCCTACAAGAGTAAATGTTTGTTATGACCTTGAAAAAGTTTATTTGACCTTGAACCAAGGTCATGGATGAAAGATAAGCATTTTAGTTTATTCTCATCAAGATTTCTTTTCATCTATTCAAAGCTCAATATTTTATCAACAAAAGTCTGTTGTGACCTTGAAATCGAAAAAATGACCTTGGCTCAAGGTCAAGGTGAAAGGACTTGATGCAAGGAATATTTGCGTCAAGTTTGAACTCTCAATGTCAAATGGTCTTTGTTCTATGGGAAAAATTTTGTCGTGGCCTTGAGAATGAGAATTTGACCTTGGGTCAAGGTCAAGGTGAAAGGGCTTGGAACAATGATTGTATTTATGAAGTTTGAACTGTCAAGGTCATATAGTCTTTATTCTATAGGCAAAATTTTGTTGTGACCTTGAGAATCATAATTTGACCTTGAAACTAGGTCATCATCAATGACTACCTATAAGTAACCTACCATCCAAGTTTCAACTCAAAATCTCAAAAACTGTGCCAATTTAAAGTTCCATTTTCAACTCAAAATAGCGCGAAAACCGTAAATATTTTATCGAGCATGTAAGCGTATGAAAGTTTGCAAATTTCCCAAAGAACAATATAAAACAAATTTCATTCAAATCGCACGGTTAGTTATGGAGTTATAAGGTTTAAAAGATTTTGCCTTTGATGACCTCTAGCGGGGGCATATGTGAACTTTTCGACAATAAAAAAAATTTAAATGAAGATCTTTATTTGCTCTTTCACATGATACTTTCCATTTTATTATATGATGCGGTACTTTGTTGTAACGTCTCTGGATTGGCTTGGGGGTAAGAATTATAATAATAAGAATAATAAGAATAAAGAAAAGACAATACAATAACAGAAAGGATTCCGACGGAAGTCGGAATCCTTAATAAAGAAAAGACAATACAATAACAGAAAGGATTCCGACGGAAGTCGGAATCCTTAATAATAAGAATAAAGAAAAGACAATACAATAACAGAAAGGATTCCGACGGAAGTCGGAATCCTTAATAATAATAAGAAGAAAGAAAAGACAACACAATAACAGAAAGGATTCCGACGGAATAGTCGGAATCCTTAATAATAATACCCTATATAATAATACGCAGATCTAAGCAGTATGTCATATTGAATAAAGTTATCAATTTCGTCATACCGTCATAACTCCTGATCCTATACAGTTCCTCCCATAGTTATAGATGACGATGACCACTTGTCGTCTATCGTTAGAGCTCACAACCATTTGACACGGGCTTTCTGTGGCGACCACGGTCAAATCAGGATCACGGGTTTTAATTCTGTTCTCCATACCACAAGTTCCATTCACTGAAATACAAATGTATACATGGCATAGTTGTATTATTGGGTCCTTCAACATGTAATTACGGTTAAGAAAAATAGTCAGTGGGTCAAATATATACATTAAAAGGAATATTCTTGTATTATACATATTCTTGTACGCAGACAGAAAAGAGAAAAAACATCATAGTTTTGATGCAAGTGCAGTTCTTATCGAACATGTGCACATAATAGAGAGAAATGTACATTAGGCCATTTCTTTGTTTTCTACAAACATTTGAAAGTGTATTTTACAAAAATTAAGAAGAAATTGTTTGATCTTCTATATTTCATGTAAAAATGTAAAAGTAATGCAATTATTCAAGATATTTCATTATCTATCATTCTTTTGCTGACAAAAATCTGTGAATAATTAGATGAAACAGGTTTCTGTCATATATCACGTAGTCATATAATATGAAATTTTAACTTTGTTTAATTTACTTGTTTGTTTTTTTTTTTTGCCTGGCTGGCTGGTAGCTTTCTCAATTTCAAAAGAACGCAAAACAGAATAAAAACAAGGAATGGCCTTATAAGGATTAACTTGTGAAAATTACAACTTTGTGTACACTTCTTAATCACTATGCTGTTAGAAATATTCGGAAAGGTACATGTACGTGTATGTAGATAACCGTTTGTTTTTACTTTATTTGTTTGCATTTTTTTTTCATTCTGCGTAAGGACTGCTCAGATCGAGGTTGTCATTGTTCCTGCTTCTTCCACAAATGTTTCAGTGGTACTTTGTAACAGTATTATTTTCAAACCCCTTTGAATGAGGAACGGAACAAGTTTTGATAACGGTCACTATAAAATGAAGTCACGGTATTAAAATAACAAAACACGTGCATCACTATATACCCCCATCAATTTATGGCAGGGGTATAATACTAGAAAATGGCCAAAAAAAGGTTACGATCGGCAGCTGAAAATAAGACAGGAAGAGTGGGCGGATGTTTTTTTTTTTCTTATCGTCCGTATCAGCTTACTAAATTCCACATAGTTTTAAGGGATCTACTATAACAACAAATTTGTTTCTCACAAATAACATATATCCCATCCATACGGAAATTGAAGAGAGATGATAACATTTCGATTCCCCATTACCTAATAAAGAAAGCCCGTTCCTTTCTTATCATGGATTACCAAATAGCATTAGAATGTGCATACAAGTAGAGTCTGGTTTTTGCAAATCGTAAATACAACGGAAAGGGGGGGGGGGTATCATAATAATACTAGATTCAATGTCTTTTCTACATCAACTCTTTGAACACTTCCTTGAAGAAGTCTTCTCTAATGCTCTTTTGGTCATGTGTTATTCCCCTATCGGTATCGCCGTTGAAAGGGGACTCTTATTTTATTTAACTATGCTACTAAATTGACCATTACAAAGTAAATGCACAAAATTTTAAAAGATCAAAATAGAGGGCGCTATAAAATAATTTGGCAAATTCTGAAGTAGCACTGATAAGAATCTGTGTATTTCGTCACGGAACACTTCAACTTTCTGGTGTACATGTATACTTGAATGAAGTCTATATAATAAATGTATATTCTTTTTTTTAATCTTATTTGGTTTTATTATACATGTATACTAGTCATTTAAACGGAAGAATTATCTTGACTTCACTTTCCAATCGAATGGGAAATAAACAAACATGAACACAACATGAGTGGCTCTAGAATGTTTACCTGGGTAGGGATCCAGTCCGTCAGGGGAAGAGGGGGGGGGGGGGGATCCAGTCTTTGACTTTGAAAAAAAAATATGTATGAAAAATAGGAATATGAAGACTTCATCAAATTTACTGTGTAGCATCACGTGACTTAGATTGGTGAAACCATGAACTAGAATGGAGGCATACCGCTCAATTTCAGGGGAAAAAAAACAGGTAATGTGATGGTTGTTTCGATTCAATTTTATCTTTCATAGCCGATGTCCTTGTAATAAATGAGCTCACGCTCGCCTTTGCAACCCCTATACACTACACCCTTGTCAATAAACAAGGGCAATTAACTAAAAAAGACAGGATGGTAACATTGTCTTTTGACCTTTATTTAACCCTGACCCTTTACCGCTCGCCAGACTATTTTACATTTAATTTGATCAATAATCAAGATCAACGTGTTGGAAATTCACGATACCATTTTATTTATTTTATTTATTTATTTTTTTTTTTAATCTATTTTAATTTTAACTTTTTTTTTAAATTAAGGCAAATGAACTTTAGTACCCCTCTTGGAAATAAAATTCTTGATCCGCCCATGGAAAGTACTTGGAATTGGTTTACCTTGACGTTGAGATCTAATGTTAGGCTATGCCTCTTCAGATTCCATACTAAATTTGGATACAAAATATAGAAAATATACATATTCTTGATAATTGTATACGTTTTAACACCACAACACAGACTAGGAGTTTTTGATATAACCACGATACATAACAAAGAGTAGACTGAGCACTGCGCAAGAGAAGCTATTACCAACGACATTCAGATCCTTACTGTAGATAATGTGTTTGATAAAGAAATATTTCAAATAGCAATATTAGACAAAGGAACATATCGAGGCAACATTAAATATACACGTAATAACACACATTTCAACAAGACATACAAGATTTTACAGCCTTTTATGCTAGTTTTATAACTACGACTTTGTGTATGCACATGATGTAGGGGATTTTTTTTTGGGGGGGGGGGGTTAGTTGATACTAGTTTATCCTACTTAGACTACATGCCTAGTGTCTTGAGAGTTACAATGGTTAAATATCAAGTGGGATTTTTTTTTTTTTTTTTTTTTTTTTTTTTTGCCTTTATTTCTTTTCAATTAAAAGACTGAAATAATTCACAAATTCTTGATATGAACCTTATGAAAACTAAGGTAACGAGAGAGAGAGAGAGAGAGAGAGAGAGAGAGAGAGAGAGAGAGAGAGAGAGAGAGAGAGTTGATTACATACCTTGGGTAAAGAACAAATTCAAAAAAGATCCAATTACAAAAAGAACGATATAATTTCCCATTGTGAAATGAAGAACTCTGTACGTCACGACTAAATCATGATATCTTGTACTTTTCTTTTCGTACTGACTTGCGATGAGTCAGTACAGTAGTTTGTACTAAGTCTCAACGTATACATGTGTAATACGGAAGTTTAAATATGAAGAAATCTTCGTATGAATCGGGCCGTATACAGACATAAATAGACTGTCAACAAAACTTGTTTACATACATGTACCTACATGTATATGTACCACCTACACTGTACATGTGTCGCGTGTAAAATTAAATATTGTACGATTCAAGGTGATAGTTTGAAATCGCAGATGTATGGTAATTATTAAACGACTCTCTCTCTTCAACCTGTTTCGGGAAAAAATGCTGATTTTTCCGAATTTTACAAATTGTTTTTTCAAAATTATAGGCTGCATGGTTCCCAGGATTTAGATTTCCAACGATGTACATGTATTGTTGTGTGTCATGTATACATGTACATGTAAAGCTTAAAAAATAAACCCAAAAATTCTTACGAATCAAAATATCGAATTTCGGTAGGAAGTAGGGTAATTTTATTCTTTGATCAGGTACACAGTTTACAACGGCGGTTGTGTAAGGAAGATATTCAGGTGTCGGAAGTTTTAAATTTCGTTACTTAAATACTTTGTAGTTTTCCTTGTTTTGACTATTCCATTTTATTCATATATAATACATGAACTAGATTTAGACTATATTGGTTATTTAGTAAATCATTAATTATTTTTTATGTTTTAATTAAGAAATTATACACCAATATGAACCAACAAATTCATTCATTCATTCATTCGCTCATCTTTTTTCATTCAATCATTCATTCATTCATTCATTCACTCACTCATTCAATTATGATTTAAAAGTACATTAATAAAACTCAAGAAAAAATATTGCCTTGCATGGAGTTTGTTACATTTACGATCACGCAGCTTTGAAAATATGAAAAAGGGCAGATAAAAATTCTTCTAATTTACGATCACGCAGCTTTGAAAATATGAAAAAGGGCAGATAAGAATTCTTCTAATGGGAGGGGGGGGGGTGAGGTTATTGTTGAGGCTGGGGTTGAGCTACAGTCTATTATTTGAAAAATAAGAGACAAAACGGGAAATATGAATATTTCACAAATTCCAGGGGAGATGTGCTTTTGAAGAAGACTGAATTTACGACTTTGAGGTTACTGAGGCGTAAAATATTATATTAAATAAAATGAGGAAAATGTATGAATTAATAAATTAAAATGAACTAGATTTGATGATCGATAAGTACACCCTCTGACAAATAATTGAAATTCAGTAGGTATATGTAGGCTTCAAGAGGAATTACAAGTATTTAAAACACAAAAGTTCCGCGTCATGCAAATTATTTTAAAACATCTGCTTTTTTTTGCAAGTCATTTAGGAAAAAACTAAACAAAAATCAAAAAAAAAAAAGAGAGAAGTCTGAGAGAGACCCCGTGATGTTTCTTCTTGAGTCGGATTTTTACGTTAATCCTGTCGATATATACATTTATTTATTTATTTATTTATTTATTTATTTATTTATTTATTTATTTATTTATTTATTTATTTATTTATTTATTTATTTATTTATTCATTTATTTATTTATTTATTTATTTATTTATTTATTTATTTATTTATTTATTTATTCCCTTTATTTATATAGGATAGCACATTTAGCTACAAAATGAACTAGTTTACAATGTGGCCCTGTCTTAAAAAAATGTACATTTAACATAATCGAGATTATCGAAGACCGAACGTCACAATGAAATATGTGCAAACCCCCACAACTGGAGAACTAATACCGTAAGCCCGGATCTATGGAGGGGGTTCAGACGGACAGGAGACAAACTAGAATTTCCCAATTTTTAATTCATAATCATAGGCTAGGACCCCCCCCCCCCCCCTCCTTCTCTGACGGACTTGATCACCCGTTCCTTGATAAAAAATCAGCCTACATACCGCGAATTTTTTTAACACACCGTGACTTTAAGAAATAAAAATCCCGTCAGAGAAAGAAGATTCAAAATGAATATTAATGCTATTTTGTATTACATGTCGTGTATAGCCCGAAGTCCTATTATAATAATTAATTCCGTCATGATACCCGAGGTCAGTGTTCTATGTCTGGGTCGTGATATGTATGCCCTTCCTACAACTTCCTTGTTTTTATATCATTTTGTTTCGATATCTTTTCCTTTTTTTGGGGGGGGTCTTTTTCTTTAAATATTTCCCTTTACGTGTAACTATCTCAGTTCTGAGTTTTTCTGTTTAAAGTTACTTTGAGACTTCACTTTTCTGACAGCATTTTAAAAGTATTGTATGATAAGAGACAAGGGCGTAGGAGAAGGGGGCAGTCAGGGCCCCCTCCGACTTTGAAAATTGGGAGGGGGCAAAACTAATGTTTGCCCCCCCCCCCTTTTTTGACTAATTATTTTATACATTATGATATATTTTACAAAATATTATTTAAAATGTTTATTTTATTTTGAATGTACAGAAATTATTATAAATACTTTCAGCATTGTGACTATTTCGTATATTCAAATAGCGAACACGGTTTGTTTTGTTTCGTTTTTGTTGTTGTACATATTGTTGTTGTTGTTGTTGGAGGTTTTTTTTTGGGGGGGGGGGGGGTTAGGGGGGGGGGTGTTTGTTTGTTTGGGTGTTTTTTTTTTCTTATTTGTTTTTTTTGGGGGGGGGGTGTTTTGGTTTTTTTTTCTTTTTTTTTTTTTTTGGCACGTTTTCAAGTTTCCTGGTTAAAGCCGCTATTGTTTTAGTCACGGCGCGCAACAGTAACAGTTGTCATCAATGTAAGTATTATGTATAGATGAAATTAGTTCAAACGTACATTGTAAGGGAGAAGTGATGTGGGAAATAAATTCTCAAGATGAATAAGTAACAATAAAGCCGTTTATACCCGTATTAGGTATTTTTCAAAGCAATTAATGAACAACATAAAATATGCATCCCCATATCCGAATAATAACACAGAATTTGGTTGGATTATTTTCCTTTTGTTTGTTTTTCTTTTTTTTTTTGGGGGGGGGGGGGGTTCTTGTAAAAAAAATTCAAGTTTCGAGCCTCCCCCCCCCCTTTTTTTTTCTATTCCTAGCAACGCCGTTTAAGGAAATATATGTAGTGGGGGAGTGGCAAATGAAAATAAATTGCATGAACTTGTTAAAGTCATAGTAATCGGGTAACTTTTAGGAAAATTGCACATTTCATTTCGATAAAGGATTTTTCTATAAATAAGTTTACATGTAGAGGTATCCAATATTGATTTCTTCTTTTTTTTACCAGTCAGCGTCTTTTCCCAATTCAGTCACGTCTTTGTGTGATTCATGCCTAACGGTACAAATGTAGGACAATCGCACATTATTCAGCTTCTCCGGAGAAAACTCCGATCAAGGAGGGGTGTACAGGGTCAAAGGGAGGGGGAGAAAGGGGCGGGGGGAGGGAGAGAGAGGGCGGGAGTGACGAGAAAGAGATATGATTGGGAGGGTAACAGTTATAGAAAAAATATAGGAAATAACTTTTAAATATAAATATTCTTGCTCTTATGCGTTCATGCACATAATCTCAATTTGAAAAATTACCACGAAATTCATCTTTATATACCTTTAAAATTTCCGACTCGCTTCGCTCGCCGCAATGTTCAATTATTTTTCAATTATTTCAGGCTCACTTCACTCACCTTAGTTGTTCATCTAAACAGGTCTATTTTTTCAAAGTCAAAAAAAAAAAAAGGAAATAACCCAAATAACTTCACTATTGCACCAATTTACACTTTTAAGTTTAAACATTTGTCTTGAACCCCCCACCCCTCCCCACCCCCCACTTTACAAAGTTTACATGTTCCTTGTATATAGTTTGCAGGCATTCTTCAAAGCAGCCATGTGTCATATTTCCTATAATCCCTATATTTTTGGATATGCCCTATTTTCCTTACATTTTGCCCAAAATAACTCAAATTTTCCTATATTATCCCTGTAATCTAAAATTTCATTGAAAGCAACATCTTGCTATTAAATGGTAATATTCAATGTTTCCTCTAAATTGAATTATAACACGAAATACTGCAGTACATCCTAAAAAAATAAATCCGGCTCGCTTCGCTCGCCATTTGAAGCTTTCTCTTACACTTATGAATTAGTATTATAAACATGTATTCTATAATAGAAAAAAATATATTTGCCCAACTTTGTAAGAAAAACATAATTTTGCCCCAGTCCGGAGCGAAAAAAAAAAATTGCCCCGACAATAACAAAAAAAAAAAGAAGCCGCACCACCCCCCTTATATTCAAATGGACCGAGTCTATAAGCTACAGTTAAGTAATGTCCACTAATAAAACCATGTCCGCTCGTGTGATTTAGAAGTTTTCTAGGGCCTTTTTCTATTCACTCGTGTATATACAATGTGATAAGTGTGTCAGTTTAGTGCATTGTCATATACATGTATTTCCTTTAAGCACGGGGACCTTTGATTAAAAAGGGAGGAGGGAGGAAGGGGAGAAGGAGGGAGAAAGAGGGGTGTGAGGGGGAGATAGGGGCAGGAGGAGGAAGGAGTGGGAGAGTGGTACCCCCTCCCCCCCCCCCCTCCCCCATCATGCGACGGAAAGGTCCGAAGATGTGCGATTTGATACCTTTCAGAAAAAGGTCAAGGTTTTTTCTCACACAACAGTTAAAAGAAAAACCAAGATTTGCTTGAAACTGTTAGCAATACAAGGTTAAGTACACCGTCACAAGAACGACTTTTATTTTCTAAAATTATAAATTCTAACCAAAGAAGACTAGAACACATCGATACATGTATAAATCATTAAAATACAAATATCGAATTTCCCTGTATCGACGAAATGCCTGACTTCTATATAATTTAAATTCAGCTCTCTTTATTTGGTAAACTACATAACGGTTAGTATTTTACGAAATGAAGCGAGCTGAATTTTAATTAGATTGGTCCTTAAATTGATTATTAACATCGATAATAAAGAATCCCTCTGATCCCTTCTTCTTTTTGCCACCAATTTGTACACTTGACTTTCGCTTCTTTCGACTCCTTTGGTTTAAATAGTATCGGCCTCGTAGAAAAAGTAAACAGAAAAACAGGCAAATAAACAATAATTTCGCAGATTCCACGCAGAGATTAAAAAGTTCAGAGCAGCGCTGAATCCCTATAAAACAATCACTTCTATATTTTAAAGTTCCTTCCGATGTCAGTGGCGGATCCAGCTTTTGAGTTAGAGGGGGCGTAAAAAATGGCGAGGGGTCTGGGAACCGCCTAGCTCCCCAGCGGGTGTAGGGCGAAGCCCTGGTAGGGGGACCAGGGGGGGGCGAAGCCCCCCGGAAGCTAGCGAATTTCAGCCTTTTCGGACCCATTTTCATGACTGAAATTTATTAATGAATTGAAATTAATGCATTTGACAATTATATTAACTATCAGATAGTTAATATTTACTAATATTTACTCTTTTTTATATGGAAAATGATCGTTTTACCAATGATTTGCTAATTTTTTTTCGGGGGGGGGGGGGGCGCCCCTTGAATCCGCCGCTGGATAGGGTTACTTCGAACGAATATGTACATCCCGATATTAAATCTATATTGTTTATATTTTACATGTCGAACATGTATGTGTTTCGGTTCTAGATAAAAAGGAAACCAAGTTAAAAGAAAGAAAAATTAAATTACAACCTAAACTTTGTGGACGTAGATGTAGGATTTATGGGGAAGGGTGTTACTCCTAATAACTTAATTTTCTTTAGAGGAGAGTTAGTCGTCTGGGCTACATGTTTGTCAGAGGCACGAAAAACCCATTTCAAATGTGTTTTTTTTTTCTAGCTAAGTTTTTTTAAACTAAGTATAAGTATATTTTGGCAAATTGTGATAATTCTACCAAAGTATCATACCAGAATTGCATATTATATAAAAATTCCACATAAATTTAGAGAAACTTTGAAAAAATAACACAATTCTGAATTGATTTCGTGCTAAATGTAGGTAGGAATGAACAAAATAAAAGAAAGAACGAGCGAAAATCATGACGTTTTTTGATAAAAAATAAATTAAAACAAAACGCGATGAATCGAACAAAAATATTTTTTCGCTTCATCTTAAAAAAAAGTTAAGAACAGAAATGAATTCGATGTAAGTCGTAACCACACATGTACATGCCTATTAGAGGTACGTAGCACAACCTGTATTTTTTCAAGTATATAAATTATCTCGTGCTTTTGCGCATATTTATAAATATCATAAAGTATTACAAATGTACATGTATCATGTGGAAATACAACGATTAAAGATTAAAGGGTTCGAGAGAAATAGCAGATTTATATAAAGGAAATTGAATTATTAATTTCAGTCAGACGCATGTGACTAACATAAAATTCTGCTGGAAAATAGATAATAATATATTATTCATTTGATGTATATTTGTATTTAAAAGCAAACAGCGAAATGCACATCTGCCCAAAAATACTTAGATGCTATAACCAACAGAAAATTAGGAAAATTACAGCACAAACAGGGAGAAAGAGAGAAAAAATTCCTAAACTGGAAAGAATTGTAGGTGACGCTACATGTACGAGAAACAATTTTAAGTTGAAGTCATCTCGGTTGTTCTTATGTGTATTCAAATTTCTTGGTTAAACTTTGCATTTTTCATGTTGTAGATTTTTATCAATGGGGAACAAGGAATATGAAGGAAAATTCAACGGAAGATACAGACTATGCTACATGTACTTTAAAACAGGCAAAGTTCCATTGACGTTTCCGTACACTTCCTTTTGAAGTCATAGGGCCTCTCAGACATACTAAAAGTGTGCTGGAGGGTCTGAAAGGCCCTATGTTTGCAGTTGAATTAAAAAATCTGTTCCCACAAAATGGAGATGGCGTTCTGAAAGCTATTGTCAAACATATACATGTACGAAGTGTGTACCTTTATTTAAAAAAGACTCGATGTTACTGAGAAAAAAAAATGGAAATGTATATCATTTATTGGAAAAGTTTTGATGGACCTATATATCGGATGAGGAGGGGCGAACAGGGGTAACCCTTCCCCTCCCTCCCTCCTCCTAGCCCCTTGATCCCCCTCCCTTTCACCCTGTCCATCGCCTCATAAATATGAGCTAATTGAAGCAAGTGATTTTGAAATAATTCAAAGACGGAGAGAGTACTTTAGAATTTCTAATCACAGTCCTTTTTCATTGTGCAATTGAATAGTATGTCAATACATGTATTCAAAATGAAGTATATACTCCAGAAATGATAATTCCCATAGAAAAATTATGTGTCCTAGCTCTAATATCAAATCAAAATACAGACATATAAATGAGACAATGAGCCGTCATCAGTGATACCACTGGGTTACCAGAGAATTGGGAGTTTTTGTGTGCACGTAATCGAGATAAGTTCACCGCTTGCTACTAATGTGGCAAATGTTAAACGTCTTTAAATTCAATAGCATCATTTAAGACAAGATAAATTTACAGCATGGACCAGACATGCATGTTTCGGGTACTCAACCCTCGTCAGTGATCCTCAGTCTAAACAATGTAATATGTCCAAACAGTGTGAAAATTATTATGTCCAAAAATGTACCGAAAGATGCAGCAGAATGAGTGGGATATGATGCTACAGGACCAACGTTTTAGTAATTTCAAGAAATTTTGTAACAGAAAGTTTCAAATGCGTTGAAGAGAAAGACGATCAACCGAAGTTGATCGAACTTGGCTACATGTGCCCTCGGGGACTCTTGGTCCACCAGCAGTGACACTCACCAAGTAGTTCAAATGTTAAACGTCTTTAAATTCAATAAGCCGTCCAGGATCGCCACCGTTAACCATTTGGTCTAAATAGCTTATGTGTAGTCTTTAGTATTTAGCGGTTCGATGGCATCTTTGTTGTTTGGTCTTTCATTGTTTCCTTCGTATCTGATGTTGCGCTTGCCTATGCTGTGTGTTTGCACTTGAATCTTTCGATGTTTTGCTGTTGGTGCTGCAACCAAGTCCCGTCGGAGATCCCCTACTTTCATTATAAGCCAGAAAGATCATGAAAAAAGCATCTAAAAAAACCAAAATAATTCAGTTGCGCTCTCTCGTTCAAAGCAAGAGAAATGCCCCGGAATATATATCTGAGACTTCAATGCGTATGAAATTGTTGATATCAAACACAGATAAAAAAAATTTATTGTCTGTACTTTCGAAACGCAAATGAACACTTCCTATTAATGGTTAACATTTCTAAGGAATACTTTACTCTTTAAGCGCTTCCCCTGGACGACCGACAACTCTTCAAACGATCAACGACATATATATTTTCTAGTACGGAAGGACAGTGTTGGATAATCTATTCATGTTACTATTCTCAGTAAAGCTATGCATGAATGTTATCTTACGGTATATGTGTTTCCAACAATGATCTATGATCTCCATGTTACGTAACATTGCCCTTCCCTAAGGTCTATAATGGCGGACTTAAGTAGCTTCGCTTTAATTTACTTACAGCTTCATTGAGGATCGATCACTGACGAGGGTTTTAAGTACCCGAAACGTGCATGTCTGGTCCATGCTGAAAATTTATCTGTTCTAAGATGATGCTATTGGAATTTAAGACGTTTAACATCCTTTTGCATCGCTTAAGCATAAGAACGCAATCTGCACGATAATCACGCACCATGTTCAACTGAATTCAAAGGGACCCCTTGCTATGAAGAGATTTGATGTTTTCGATCAAATTTTCTTGTGGCGTTTCCGTTGGTCAAGGCTTATATTTCTTATTTTCACATGTGGTCTGAATGGAGTCCAATCTGATGAAAACCAGATCTCTAAATGCTCCCGATAACAAAATCGGGAGGATGTAGAGATCTGGTTTTAATCAGATTGAATGGAGTTGTTGCACAGTGGTGAACGTGCTCGCTTTGTAATTCCCGAGGTCGCGGGTTCACATCTCGCCATAGATTTTTTTTTCATGTATACATGTACTCAAAATATTAATTTTATTTCATGGTTTCAAAGCTTCTGTGACATTGCTAAAGCATACTCGTAATACAATGAGAACACAAACTGCACGAATGTTCAACTGAGGTCAAAACATATAAATGAATACTCTTTCTTTCTCACTTGCCCGCTTTCTCTTTTTCTGACACTCGGTAAGTATACAACTCAACACATTCACGTACACTACATCTTTGTGTAAGCAGCACAAATACCATTCTTGCTCTCTATTTGTGTCTCAGTTTCTTGCTCTCTCATCCTACTACAATACATAAACAACCAGACATCAACTTCCAAACACTATTACGTATACCCTACAAACAGGTAAAGTCTCTCTCTCTCTCTCTCTCTCTCTCTCTCTCTCTCTAATAAAAAACAACAACAACAACAACAACAACAACAAAAAAAAACAAAAACAAAAAACAAAAAAAAACTTTAATGTACGTCAACCAATTATTTTGTTGGAAGATAAGGCCAAAGTACGTTGAAACGATTCCGGGAGACCGCGTGGTCCATTCTGTATAAGAATGAGACCTATCCAGAATTAACCAATCAAGTATTATGAAAAGGAAAAATACACATAGCCAGTCCAAGGTGCCTCCTGCAGACTGCGGCCTGCTGCAATCTTACATAATCGAACCCCGCCTGTACGCGACGGAAGAAGCTCTCCCAGTCTACACAGACTGAAGGGTTGTCCCTCCTTGTACCAAAGATAAGATATGGCAGTGATTTTCATATGTTGCCCTAACAAGGCTTTTATCTACTTGGACCTCCTACTGCACAGCCTGTAGATCTACCCTAGCATCTTGGCTGGACTAGATATATGGATCTGTGTCGGCCTCCTAGAATCGCGCCATCTGCAATTACATATTATTTGCATTACTTGGGTACTTGTACTTATATTTTTATCAACATTCCTTTACCATTAAAAGTTCCAAAAAAAAATGAATTATAATTGAATTACATAATATTTGACGTTAATCATTATTACATTACACAAATTAGAAAGAATACTACTTTTCTTCAATGTACGTGAAATTTTAAAAGCAAATTGAACATAAAATAGTACATGTATCAATATACAAATTAATAGAATCACTGCGCGCATATATGATCACTTCCGGTAGTCATTGTTAATTTCCGGTTGCGTCTAACATCCAAATGAGACAGTGTCCGATGAGATACAACAATGTTCAGTCCACATTTCCAGTGCAATAGACAGGATATACTTGGCCCATTGGCCCAATAGAACGTTGTTCAATATGGAGGACGATACCAGGACAGCTGAAAATATGTACAAAACTCGTGGCAGAATCAAGATCTAAATAAGTGGATAGCAATTGAAATGGTTTAGCTGTTCGCGCTTTGACTGGCGTCGAAAATGAGAAGGGACGAAGGACCAAATGACGTCAATAAACATTAAAAACATTTGATAAGTTGATTCTAAATAAACTAGTGAAAAAGAGACATACATATTTTCAGAGAAATTATATCGTATTGTAGCAAAAGCGGAATAACTCTTAAATTTTGTAGGATTTCACACGAACTAAAATGAATTGTTTTTGGGTATTAATTCCCATTTTAATCAAGATATTTCATTTTTTGTAAGGTTTTTATTTAAGGTTGCATGAAACTTTCATAGTTAAAATGTACATGGTTAAAGTGAAAAAGGCAGTACGTACTCTAGCTATAACATTATTATTATAGCTTTTCTTGTTACATATTTTACATGATACAAAAATATGGAAGTGTTCAAAGCTTTTACCTTCTAACAGAATGTTTCAAACCAGACACTTGCCTCGGATAGCAATCCCCATCAGCGATGCATGCCTGCGAACCTCAGACATAACCAACCTTCATTTCAGATTTTTTTTTTTTTTTTGGATTTACTTTACAGAGAGTGCACTAGTATCTACTATGAAAAAATGATAAAAATCTTTTCTTGGCGAACTAATATTCTCACAGTAAAGAAAGGAGGGGAACTCCAACAAGACCCTGTTGCAGCACCAACAGCAAAACAGCAAAACACCCGATGCAAAAACATAAAAGACGAGAAAAGTATGTTACGAAAAAGAGACATACGACATGTAAACATCAAACACAAAAGACTACACATATACCGATGAGACCAATGGGCAACCGGCGCCGGCTTTGGACGGCCATTTGCCACGCAAGTAGCAAATGGTGTGGTTATTCTGGATTACGTGCGCACAACCCTATCACTTTCTCCAATTACCCAGAGGTCTCAAAGCACGTACAATTGTGGTGTAAAACAACCTCCTCACTGTAAGATGACATCACACAAACAATACTGCAAAACGTAGATACCCCAGCAACACAGATGAATATGTAAATGGATATAAAAAGAGGGCGTGCGTAATACAGTCCGTGCTCTGCCGGCTGTAGCGAGCTCATGTATGTAATAACCCGAGGAGTCCGACTGACATTCAGAGATGAAAGGTGGTCGGGGCCGTGTCTGCTCTAAAGAGGTTTTGACAGGGCTCGCCATGGAGTCCCGTCGTCACAGTCAGTCAGAGTGCAAGTCTCAAGGATGCGCTGTTACAAGACTGTAGATTGGTCAAGTACCAAGTCTAGTGTCCGTGCGGTGACATTAAGTTCATATCCACGGTATAAAAGGAGTTTGATGACTCTGACGCATTTTCGATGGTTATGCTGCTACCTTTGATCCTTCTAATTTTGTTTACCATATCACCGTAAAAGACAAGTTGTGTTATACCCAAAGTATTGTACTCTGTTGCGTGTATAGAACCGAATTTTAAAAGACGTTGACCGTAATTTTTCTAAAATTTCCAGAAAGTCTTAACTAGTTTATGAAAGTGGAAACCTTGACCTAAAAGTGTTTTGGTAATTTGTAAATTTCTAGTGTGAAAATCCAAAATATCAGTACATGCTCTAGCGTACCGGATGATCTGTGATATGTAAATGCCGTATGACGGTAATCTTTGAACATCACCGTCAAGCCAGGGGAAAATTACTGTGTTGAATCCAAAATCATCCCTTTTGTCATATACACTTGTATGAATCTTTCCGTTTACAATTTTGATATTTAGGTCCAAAAATGGTGTTTCTGTATTTGAAAGGTTTGCCTTGTTAAGGGTTACTTCTTGTGGATAAATTTCATTCTTATATAATTTAAAAGCAGGATTGTCAATAGTTAGAATATCATCCAGATACCTAGAAGTATTATTGAAACATTTCAGATCATCAAATTTTCTTTGCTTTTGAATATTTTGGATAAATTCTTTTTCATAAGTGTATAGAAATAAATCTGCAACAAGAGGCGCGCAGTTAGTACCCATAGGAATTCCTACAACTTGCTTGTATAGATCCCCACCAAATTTAACATAAATGTTGTTCAAGAGAAAGGACAAGGCATTACACAGGTCACTACATGTCCATGATTTGTATCATTTGTAGTCTGTCGAGGAAAAGAAACCCTTCGATTCAGATGTACAAATGTAAGTTTTCCGCTCTCGATCAAAACACCATTTAATGAGATTAGATAATCGATCATTAATTTTGTCATGAGGAAGTGTGGTGTACATATTAGAGAAGTTGAATGATGAAATTGTATTGGCTTGGAAATTTCAAGATTTCATCTTGTCAATCGCATCCCCTGAATTCTTAATAGACCAAAACAAATTTACATCGTTCCTGTCTAGAACTGTTTCATAATATCTAGTTACGGGTTCTTTGATAGCAGTAAGTGCTGACGTCAGATTTCTAGACAAAATTGTAGTGGAGCATTTACTATTATTAGCAATAAATCGAAATGTGTAAGGAGACTTGTGCAGCTTCGGTATGCAATATAGTGTTGGGAGATCCAATTTAGAAATAGAGATATTGAATGAAGACAGTTCTCTGTTATGCTTGCTTAAAATGTTAGATGCACTTTCATTGCTTTTGATATATGTATATAGTAGACGAAAGTTCCGAAATCAAAGTTAATACGTAGTAACGTTTTCAAATGATAATGGTGTTGTAGCTGCTTAATCAGCTAGTGGCAAAGACATATTTTCATGTAAGTTACTTAGTTTGGATTTGAAATATCTTTCTGATTTGGAGTAAGAGTCCTTTCCCCACCACTTTATTTGGTTTATGTTATGCAACCAAGTAAATATATTCTATGACAAATATGTAGAAAAAAACTATTTAAAATATCTATACAAAAGTAAGAAGGGGATCTCATCATTCAAGAACAGATAAATTTGAACAATGGACCAGACATGCTTTACCCTCGTATTGTTCCTCAGATATGATGCTAACAGGACCCACAATTTCAAGAAATTTTGATAACATAAAGTTTCGAATGCGTTGAAGAAACGGTATTTAAGAGACAACAAATACGACATTAAACTTAAAAGAATATTTATCTTCCTATGAAAATTTTATGTACACAAATATACAATATTTAATGCAGATAAATAAAATCGAAGTGTTAAAACTTTACAGCGAGAAAACATTCTGTACCGAAAATTGTAAGTGGTTATACAACTAGGAATGAGTAGTTTTCAAAAGTTCTACTAAAGGTAATGTGCGAGAATATTAACCATCAATGAGAATGAAATGGTATATCTTCAAAACAAGATCAAACAAAGAAAGCTGATATTTCTATATGACCGTTACATTATTCGTAAGCAAAATATGATTATGTGAATGTCACAACAAAAGTGATAAATTGTTTTGTGAATAAACAAGTTCAAAATGAATATGATATAATGTTGCATGTACTTTGATTTCTACAAGACGAAAACAATCAGTCAAACATAAGAACAAACGAATGAAATTACTCAACACTACTTAAAATAGTTAGCTTTGTGCACACACATGAATGAATATTTATAATTATCCAGTACAAGCAACGAGGGATTAGTTTCTTTCTTATTCATAGTAACGTTGTCATCTTTTTGTGTCGCCTGCGAAGCATAGCGACACTTAGGGATCACTTTTTGATTTAATATTCAAGATCTATACGTCTGTTCCCCTTTTATAAACCACGGAATATTTCATTTTAATTGGTTCTATAACCAAGTCAACCAGTGGCTGTCTGTGTTCTACTCCGAATTCCTATACAGCTTGTTTCCTTTGACTGAAATTCATAATGGTGATAAATCAGTAGATGTGGGATCTAATTTATCCTTTATGTGACAAATATGGATAATGAACATTTCCCTATACACAGCACAAAATCGAAAAATCAGAAAATCATAAACCGAAGTCATACAAAACCAGGATAAAATAGTGATACCAGGTGCCAAGGAAGCGTCAGCATCTCCTGCTTGCATGAAACACCCGTCGCTTCATTTTGATAGAATTGTCACATCCGGTTACTTCCATTTTGGAAGATATAAAGTATAATTGTTGGACGGTACAAATGGTCTATGACAGAATATCATCCACCATTCTGGAGAGTGTTATATCATAGTGTATGACGAGTTTCCCATATCGACCGTGTGTAGAACTTCCTCAGTGACGATGTTAGTCGATCACAAAATTTTGTTTTATTATACTAAGGTAGTCCAATAGACCACTACTTATTATAAGTATCAAACAAAATGAAAATAGAAACATATTAGAGAGGATTTGTTACAAGTGCTTTCATAGTGTACGTATGAAGTACAAGTCTATGCCACTGTATGACGTCACAATCCGAAAACGTCGTTTAGTCATACGCACGAACCAGAGAAAGTCAAAGTATAGCTATGAAGGAAGGTGTACGTGTAGTAAGCTTCTTTTCACTCAGTTTAATTTGCGAGAAATGTACATTGAGATTCGTAAAACTTCGATTATGTTGTTAGGATTAAATTATGGACTAAACTCATCAGTGTTGGTGTAACAGGTAAATTGTTAAAAATTATCAAATCGCTATATTGTAATATAAAGTGTTGTGTAAAATATGAAGGTATTCTGAGTAACTACTTCTCGAATGATTTCGGGCTTTTACAAGGGGAGGTACTCTCATCCATTTTATTTACAATCTATGTAAATGACTTTGAAAGTCAATTTATCAAAGATAATTGTCCATTCTATGATTAAGATATGTTAAATATATTTCTTTTGATGTTTGCTGACGACATGGTACTTGTAAGTGAATCAGTAGAAGGGCTTAATTCGTTATTATTATCATTATATAGATATTCCAATGAATGGGGACTAACAGTAAATGTAGAAAAAACTAAAATTATAATTTTCAGAAATTCAGGAAGAGTACGCCAAAACGAACGCTTTACATATGCAGGTAGAGATTTAGAAATAGTGGATGAATTTAAATATCTTGGTCTTCTTTTAAACTATAACGGAAAATTTGCAAAAACACAAAAGCACTTTTCAGATCAAGTAAGGAAAGCATTATTTGCAATTTCAGCATCTTTGAAAAAGTTTAATTTAAATGTAACAACTCGTATAGAAGTGTTTGATACATATGTTGCTGGTATTTTGCTATATGGGAGTGAGATATGGGGGTTTCATAAGGCACCAGATATTGAAAAGTTACACATACAATTTTGTAAAAATCTGCTTGGATTTAACAAATATGCGACAAACGATTTGGTTTATTGTGAATTAGGTAGATATCCGCTTAGCATTTCGAGGAAATTAAGAATATTTAAATATTGGTATAAATAAAAAGAAGTGAAAGTTGTATCTTAAGAGCTTGTTATCAAGATAGAATTAATAATAATGATGAATGGATAAATAACATAAAGAGAGAACTACATTTATGTGGGTTAGGATGTCTTTGGGATCAGGATATGGACAGCAAAAAAGCATATAGTATTCTTGAACAGAGACTGTACGACATTTATAAACAACATATAATGAGTAATATTACAAGTTCATCGAAGTCTTTATTGTATAGACATATCATTGATAGTTTCACATTACAGTTTTATCTAAAGAAACCTATAGATTTTATATACAGAAAGTGTATCACTAAAATTCGTATCTCAGCACATAAACTAAATGTAGAAGTGGGAAGACGATATAATATTGATAGACATAATAGATTTTGTACAAGATGCTCTCTAAACGACGTTGAAGATGAATTTCATTTTATACTTATTTGTCCTTGTTACAATGAAATTAGATTGAAATATATAAAGAAATATTACATCAGACGTCCGAGTGTTTTCAAATTGATACAACTTTTAAGCAGCAATAATGTCAAGGAATTGAGAAAACTAGGTCAATATTGTTATTATGCAGATAAGCTTAGGAATGATTTGTCTCAAAGTTAACATAAAATTAATTAGTTAATCAATGTATGTTTTCTTTATTAATATGATATGTGTGTGACTGTCAAGAAGTATTAGATATGTATGGTTGATTCAATTACTATATGTTTGTATGATTTGTGTTAGTATTATATTATCATAATGACAATGTAACACTGATGTACCATGCAGTACAAAGTATCAATAAATCAAACATAAATCAAAAAAAAAAAAGGAAAGTTTGAATCCTAAATGTGCTTTATAACACCGAAAACTGATCATTTGATCAATGATCAGTGTGGGAATTTTCAAAGAAGTTACCCAATCTGTCGTTACGTGTAGAGCGCCGATTACACGCCCGTAACGAGTAGCTGAACGTCAAGCCAGGACGTCATTTGATCAAAGAAGTGGTAACTTCTTACGTTCAAGTCGCGCTAAAACTTGTAACTAAACCTCTCTAATGTGTCGTTATAAGGACTATTGTCCGCGCGGCTCACTTCGGAAACTGGATCAACGCAATTTTGATAATTTTGTCATGCAAAAATTAGAATAAAATCATATCATTGAATAGATCTCGCTTAGTCGTAAATTTTGGTATATATTACATTGTCGAGGGTTTATGCAATCATACAGGCAAAATAAATTTTAGATGGGGCGTTTTCAATGTTAAATTTCAGCCTGACGCCGCCGAGTTGAACATTGAGCCGACTAGAGAGCGTCACGACGTCATGGAAAAAAAGCATGGGAAATGGTCTATCTAAAACTTGTTTTGTCTATAAAGTTTTATTGCGTGCACTGACTATCCTATAATTTATACCAAAATTTACGACTAAACGAGATCGATTGGATGGTATCAATTTCATTTAAATTTTTCATGCATGATGAAGTAGTCAAAATCGCGTTTATCCAGTTTCCGATGTGAGCCGCGCGAACAGTAGTAGTACCAATTATTAATCTAATGCAATTTTAAGATATGCAAGGAGTTTATATCATAATATTAAAACATTGTATTTTAATGATATCGCTGAAAAAGGTCGATACAATGTAGTGTGAAGTTTTTGTTGAGAAGTTGAGAAGAGAAGCTAATCAATCAACGTGACTCATGAAGATGGTAAATTATATACTGTATAGGAGACAGATTTTATTAAAACTTGTTGGCATTCAAATTAAATTCATAAATTGGGTGTTATGACGTCACATTATCTTTTATAGGAAAATCAATAACATTCGTCCTGAAAGCTTTATCTCGAACAATTACAGTGGCTATGTATATATTTATGAAGCATAGGAGAAAAAAGGATTTATTGCGTGCTTGAATTCATCATTGTTCTCAGCTAATTATATTTCTTATTCTTTATTTGGTTATTTGTCCTATTCATCCGTCCGAAACTTTGATTATCTTATATTTGATGAAATTGGTAGGATGATGCTTCTTGTTTTGGTGTGTTTATTTTTCCTATTAAAGTAATAATTTATTATTATAGTTTCTTTAGGTATTTCATCTATATTACATGTAATAAGGATTTATTCCTGACGTGTAATCAGAGATGGAGAGAAGTATTTAGGATAGAATTCGCATCCTTTTCCTTATAATTTGGGAAAAGGAAAAAAGGAAATTATGAATTCAAAGTATTGAAATTTTAAAACATTTGACTTTATGTAGAAGTTTTGAATATGATATTCGAAATCATGAATTTATTTTTATAAAGAATAACATGAACGATGTATATGTAGCTTATTGAAGTGTTAGTAAATTTACTTGATTTTCAATGATTTATGTCAACCGTTGTAATCAAGAATAAGCTCTTTAATGATTTAGTTTATAGAGTAATTATAATTGTTATTTAGTGTAGGGATTTCTCTTATTTACAATTACATATCTACATGTACTTCACTATACTAAGATGTTTAGTTGATGATGAAGTCAATGATAAAATACCTCTTAGTCTAGCCTTACATATCCCCTCAGTTTGGGAAAATTGCTTGGATATCCTACGACTACTCCCACATAAGTTTACAAAAAAAAGGTATCGGTCGTTTCACGGTAACGTTTTGCTATTCTTACATGTATATATAGAAAAATGTAGAAAGAAACTTTATGCAGCCTAGGTTAAAGGTTGCAATAACCAACTTACCGATTCTTAAATTTGTGAATAGGACAAGAATCGATGAGATGACCACAGTCATAACAAAGCACGCTGCAGTTAGCGTGATACATTTCTGTAATCGACTTCCCTCCTATAGAAATAATGCATCACTCTTGAATATGATTATTTACTATCTTTGTTTACTAATGCCTCTTATGTTAATACACATCAACTGTTGAAATGAAAAATCGATAACAAAATCAAGAAATGAAAAAATCTTGTAATACAAATGTATTACTAACCATTAAATGATATTCGCTCAAGACAGATAAATAAAATATTTGACTCTATAAAACTTCAATATAAACAATGATTATAAGCATAATAAGACAAAATGTATTTTGTACCAGTGACGTCGCTTCTCGGATCCTCTGACACTGTAACATCTGAAAAAAAAATAGACGAAAATCGTATGTTCTTTATTTGTGATAGCATCTGACAAAACATTTATCTCTTATTGCAACAAATGATGACTCATCAGTGAGTTTCGAAGAAATACAAGAAGTTCATATCATATCCTAAAGAGCAAAACTTAAAGGAGACCATCAATGTAAAACACTCAACTTACTAGATATTTTACAATATAAATGAAAGGCTTATCTCTTAATTTGAGGTGATTATTTCAAAACTCATTGCGGGTGTTTTCAAGAATCTTACAATTCGACGCGGAAGTACTACAAAACTAGTTGAGATAGATCTTCGATCTCCATTGATTCCATATTAATGTGGAAATCTATCTTCTATAGTGATAATATTATCATGAAAAGAATAAATGTATTTTATTTCAACTTGAACTTTTAACATCAATTGTTTGGATATGAAGACTATTTATGCCTACAAACATTATTGAAATACATAAAAAAGTAAATGATAAAACTAGTATTAACTCCTTGCCTTCTTTATCAATGTCATTAATCAGTATACGGTGTATCTGAACATTATTACTATTACACAAAATTACATTATTACACAAAATTACATTATTACACAAAATTACATTATTACACAAAATTACATTATTACACAAAATTACATTATTACACAAAATTACATTATTACACAAAATTACATTATTACACAAAATAATATATCTTAAAATATCTTTGGCTTGAAGTACAATGAAACTATCCAAAAAACACTCCGCGTGGGATCAAAACGTATGATGTTGTGATTCCTTCGGGAGGGTTTTGATTAGTTTTCTCATCATTTAAGTGATACTGCACAAAACTGACGAGACGTTGCAGTAGGGAAATGCCTAACAAATAAGTCCAATAAATAGGCATTTCGTTTATATATCTGAAAAGTCTATAGTTTTTGCAAACACTTCAAGAGTTCTGCTGAGGCAAGGACGTTTCTATCGTCGACAAACTATTGAAGTGCTTGCAAAAACTTTGATTTTATCATATAACTAGACTTCAACGTCTCATCAGTTTTGTAAAGTTTAACTTAGAAAATTAAAAAACAAAAAACAAAAACAAAAAAAAATTGTCTAAGGAATCTCAACACCATAGGTTACGTTCCCGCGCGGTAAAACACGTGTACATGTAGACCTGGTGAAACAAAATTGGTCTGAAAATGCTGTTCAAGAAGGTAAACAGTTGGAACACAAATACTCCAAGTTTCTTATCATTAAATACACTATTTTCGTTTTCAATGCGGACCATTTACACACTTTCCAGCGATTGCATGTTTCAATTTCATTCTTTCTTTTTATTTTGTTATTTTTGAAGCTTTTTACGTCATCCTAAGATCATCGAAATAAAAAGAATTAAAAATTCCAGCACTATCCCTGTAACACTTTTTTTCATGCATTTCATTTATCTATGCTGTAAAATTGACCCTACAGGAAATTTGGAGTTAACAGAAGCTGCAAAGTAGATCCATTTAACTCCAAAAATCAAACGAGAGGGCGCTTCTAACATAAATTTGCCTTTGTCTGAAATCACTTCGGTTTCAAGAACCATTGGTGAGGTCTAACTGTCCAAAACACGTGTCTGGTGCTTTATAATTGGTTTGAAATGTTGTTTAGTAAGGTTATGAGTTGGAATACTTCAATTTTCTTATTCTAAAATACATGTATATACACAACTATTGTAATCTCTCGAGATGAAACTATTGATAGAAACGAGTTGCGTTTCAGCATGTAAACGCTCGTGATATCAGAATACAAGAAACAAGTCGCGGCGGCTGTTCTAACCTTCAAACTGAACTCGTGGTGACCTTAACTTTAACGACACACTGACCTGGAAAAACGCAATTTCAGAAAGAAAGAAGAATGAAACTGACAACTGTTGTGTATATATCTATATACATAATCAATGTCATACTTCGCATTACATGTATGATAATTCTATCCTGCGTAATCATACTCGTAGTAATGTTAAATACAAATTATGACACTAATTTTCTATAGCAAAGTTTTATTACACTTATTTTTCATAGTTCCTGAGAGTAGTAAAACACAAATTATGACCCTTATTTTCTATATAAAGCCACCGTTCCACTGCAATCCCGCTGTACCTGCGACCATTCCCGACCGCAATTTTCACAAGAGCGGGTAAAACTTTCCCGACCTCTTCATTTTTTTCTTAACATCACGCTCTATTCCCGACCGATTCCTGATCCATTTATGACCGATTCACGTTTCATCGCGGACTTACTCACGCTTTACCCGCTCTACTCACGATCATATTGCCGACCAAGTCCCGTTCTATCCGATCCAACTCCGATCTATTCCCGACCAAAACCCGATCTATTCCCGATGCAATCCCGATCTATTACCGACTGTCCCGACGCATTCCCGCTCAAAACATAAATTCTGACTTAAACTGATCTCATTTGTCATCCAATTATCCTATCGGCCAAGAAGAAGCCCATATTTCTCGTTTTGATCAAGCCTTACCCAAAAGTGTCGCAATCAAAATTAAAAAAAAAAATTTACTTAATAAATGGCATTGGATAGCCAAAAATCGTCACCGCGACATTTTGATAATAAGTATTTTGAACAAATCAATATCAGTGCGAAAAAATGAATGAAATATGCACAGATCCTATTTGAAGCGTCGTTTGGTCGTACCTTGGTCATATAGAGCGTGAATAGGTCGCAAGATGGTCATGAAAAGGTCTTAGCAAGATCAGCAAACATTGAATCTGTAGTGGATAGATCGTGGTAAGAGCGTACAATAGACGGGTAAAGATCGGGAACAGGGCGTAATTAAAGCGTATCGTATGCGTGAAGAGAGCGGGGTTAAGTTAAATGCCGATCAGACCACGCTCAAGCCACGCTCTTTCCCGACCGGGACACGATTAACCTAGGCTGTACCCCCGACTATCCCGACCAAGCGCCGACTATTTCACGACCAAAAAGAGAGCGGGAAAGTTTCCCGTATTTTTTCAACCGGTTGAAAGAATACGGGAAACTTTTCCCGACCTCTAAAGCGTGCCCGCTCTAATACCGATCGATTTTGGACCAACACACGCTGTACCAGACCAAGATACGACTAAGAGCCGTTCTCTCCCGACCTGGCAATTTTCGAGGTCTGGAATGAACGTAGGTACAGCGGGATTGCAGTGGAACGGGGGCTTAAACCTATCCGTGTATATAATTTCACCCGTTTCGTTCGTCCTTTCTGTTTCAACTGTGTCTTTGCTTTTCTTTGGTTGTATAATATTGCTGTTTTATTTTTATTTTCATTGTCTTTTGATTATTTCTGACTTGTGCGTGTTTGTTCCGCCTATGCCCCTGTGGGGTGATCTCGATGGAGTTAATCTCATCATTCATATGGCCTTAAATATTTATTTCATCGTGAATTCTCGTTTTCTTATGTGTCGTAATTTTACGTATCAACTTTATGATTAAGCAACTTACCGTTTTGTTCGGTTGTTGTTTGAACTAGTCTACTAGTACCTTCTGTCACTCCTACATGTATATGTAGGTAAAAAACTACAATTCTAAATATTCAAAGTCCCTACTTGAACAAACAAACTTTCTCTATGAATAATTAAAGTAAGTGAAATTCCAATATGTATAAATATATAGAGTGAGATTTCAATTTACAATTGATATACATTTTGTATTTCATTTCTATATTATGTTAATTGTTATGCTGAAATGTTAGACACCCCTGTTAGCACGAATAATATGCATATTACTTAAGAAATTATATATAAACCTTCACACTGAAAGTTAACGTTACATGCAAACAGAAGTTTAGTATATAAATCTTTTTCATTTGCATCATATATTTCTAAGGTATATTTTATCACACAATTCTTTGTTACCCGTCGTAAATGATAACTGATCAGTAGATATTTGAATCCCTCTGATAGAATGCTTAGAATGCTTTTGTGCGTCCGTATTTGAAGCATTTCTTGCGATATTATCTGGAAAAGTCGATATATAGATTATTAAGTTATTTTAGATTTACATACTTTCCTGAGACATTTTTTTTGATAAATTCATTATTGAACTTTTGCATTGATGATAAAACATTCATTTTATTTCAGCAAATATTCTTATTTGGGCCAAAATATCTAAGTACTAGTAGTTTTATATGTTAATATGCAGAAAATAATATTCAGCCAAACAAGCATTTTCTTACCCCAATTTTGCTCACAACAATATGTGACGGATAGGTATTTTTGTGTAAAGCTACATGGATCACCGAACACTTCATTAGAGGCCTCGACTACGCACTGATGAAGACCTGTACATCTAATATCAGAAAAAAAAAATATTCATTTTGAAATATGGACCATTCTGCGCCATTTTTTTTTTCGTACCTAGGGCAGTCATTCTCGCAAGCAAATAAAAAAGAAGCGGCAATTTTCGACAAAATGCAAAAGAAATAAAAAAAAAGGATCTTAATGTTGAGGACATATACAAGAAACCTAAAAAGATTCTCTCTCTCTCTCTCTCTCTCTCTCTCTCTCTCTCTCTCTCTAGCCATTTGTCATTGAAAAATTGCAGCCTTTTTTCTGTATCTCAATGAATGGTAGGGTTGTGCAAACATAATAAGTATAATCAATTTGTTTACTATTATATTAGTACATTAATGTCAACATGTATATTCATTCTTGAATGTTGAATTGTTGAAGGTGTATATAATAACCTCAGAGAAACCTTACAGGAAGCAAGTACTGTAGGTCAAAAAATATGGCCACCGAGGGCTCTGATTGGCTGACGTATTTTCGAACTTTCCCCTGTCACCGCTTCACAGAAATTCATGAAACCTTACAGGCAGCAAGTACACAAAGTCTTCTACGTAGTTTGTGTTTTTCGTGCTGATCGGTCAACAAATATGGCCATCGAGGGCTCTGATTTGCCTACAAATTTTTAACTTCTCCTCTACAACCGCTGCACAGAATTTCATAAAACTCAGGCAGCAAGTACTCAAAGTCCCCTACCAAGTTTGTGTTTTTCGTGCAGATCGGTCAACAAATATGGCCACCGAAGACTCTGATTGGCTGACATATTTTCGATATTTCCCCTGCAACCATGAGCGGAATTTAATAAAACCTTACTGAAAGCAAGTACTCAAGGTTCTCTACCGATCGGTCAACAAATATGGCCGCCGAGGGCTCTGATTGGGTGATACATTTTCGACATCTCTGTAACCGCTGCACAGAATTTCATGAAACCCTACAGGAAGCAAGTACTATAGGTCCTATACCAAGTTTGTGTTTTTTCCCGTGCCGATCGTTGAACAAATATGGCCGCCGAGAGTTCTGATTGGCCTACAAATTTTTGACTTCTCTGCAACCACTGCACAGAATTTCATAAGCCTTACAGGAAGCAAATACTCAAGGTCCTCTACGAACTTTGTGTTTTTCGTGCCGATTGGTTAACAAATATGGCCAGCGAGGGCTCTGATTGGATAATAAATTTTGGAATATTCCTTTGCAACCGCTGCACAGAATTTCATGAAACCTGTCAGGAAGCAGGTCAGGAAGTTTATTGAAACTGAATCGAAAATAGATCTGATTCATGAATATGTGTTTTATTTCCAGCCCAAATAGTCCACTTCTACCGAAATTAGTGGTAGAATGATAACAACCAGATTTCAACATTAAATTTTATAGTATATTTATGTATAGAACATAAGTTCGGAATATAAAAAAGATTGTCCCATGTAAGTTCGAACCTGTTACATGCCCTTGTTCTGACTGTAGGTATGTCCGTCCCTTGCCGAAAATCTGAGTTTATTATAAGAAGACGTATAACTCAATGTTCAATCATTTGCCCTAAAAGGTTGGGCTCTCGAGATATCACATACAAGTTGTCTAACCGCTGCACAGAATTTCATGAAACCATACAGGAAGCAAGTACTATAGGTCCTATACCAAGTTTGTGTTTTTTTCCGTGCCGATCGTTTAACAAATATGGCCGCCGAGAGTTCTGATTGGCCTACAAATTTTTGACTTCTCTGCAACCACTGCACAGAATTTCATAAAGCCTTACAGGAAGCAAGTACTCAAGGTCCTCCACGAAGTTTGTTTTTCGTGCCGATTGGTTAACAAATATGGCCGGCGAGGGCTCTGATTGGATAATACATTTTGGAATATTCCTTTGCAACCGCTGCACAGAATTTCATGAAACCTGTCAGGAAACATGTACTCAAGGTCCTCTACCAACTTTTTGGTTTTTCTTTTTTTTTTCTTTTGCATCTCAGGTAAGCGATGTGACCCCTTGGGCCTCTTGTTTATCTTTTAAATAGGGGTACAGATATTGTTGTTTATTGAAACTGAATCGAAAATAGATCTGATTCATGAGTATGTGTTTTATTTCCAGCCCAAATTGTCCACTTCTACCGAAATTAGTGGTAGAATGATAACAACCAGATTTCAACATTAAATTTCATAGTATACGAGGGTTGTCCGTAAAGTTCGTGGACTACCTTGATAAAAGCTAACAAACAATGGTAAAATAAATGAAAGTATCATTTTTATTAAATTCAACTGTCATTTCACAAACAAAGCACAAATGGTTATATTTATATACAGTATAGAAAGGACACTTCCTCATACCCGGAGCACAAGCATGAGAATCCTTGACGTTATCCGTTATTTATAAATTGTTTTGACAATTCTACTCTCCTCGCTAAATTTAGATTTCTAAGAATTTTTGGAACCATCCAGCACAGACATAACTCGTTTTAGGATCATGGGATAAGATCTTATGCAAGATTTGTTTTAATTTCAAAGTTACCTGCAATTTCCCGAATTGTAATCAAATGTGTTAGTCGCCGATCACTATGAATCAAGTCACATTCTTCATTTAAAAGCTCTTTTCTCTTTAAAAGAAAGTCCTCCCCAGCACATACCGTCCTGCAAACTGTCCCTAACGTCTAAAAATTCTCTTTACCACTTGAAGACTTGCGAACAACTAGTTTTATCATTTTTTTTCAGACTGTTTAAGGAATATGTGGGTCACTGTAGTTGTTTATCTGAAGCCTCTGCAAAATTTTATCACTTCTCTCTGCTCCGCCTCTCGAAAAAAGTCATTTTTTTTGAACAATGACGATCACGTCTTATTACCTTAAGATCCGGTTTTCTCCGTCATCTTGAAACTTTGAACGTTCAAATTTTGCTTGTATGATGTTATAACTATTGGCAACATCACAATGTAAAATTATCGTTTCAACCGCGGAATTTTACAAAATGCAAATGAAATGAACAAAATGATAACAACACATTTCTGTAAAAATTCATCGTGCTCCGGGTCACCATCCTATGTCTAATTACGAAGTCGTAGTTGTAATAATAAAATCAAGATATGATACTTGCTTACATTTCGTAATTCGCAAATGGTTTATCATAATATATATACTAAAAATAAACATCTTTGACGCTGATTTTCCTTTACTTAAGACTTGTCCACGAACTTTACGGACAGCCTCGTATTTATATATAGAACAAAGGCATGGAACAAAGTTCAGAATATAAAAAAGAAATGTCCCATGTGAGTTCGAGCCTGTTACATGCCCTTGCTCTAACTGTGGGTATGTTCGTCCCTTGCCGAAAATCTGAGTTTATAATGTGAAGACATATAGCTCAATGTTCAATCATTTGCCCTAAAAAGTGGGGCTCTCGAGATATCACATACAAGTTGTCTATTTTTGTTCAGAAGAAGCATAATGCATAAGAAAGTAGAAAATTTTCAAAATTTGGATTGGGGCCAAAAATGGTCACTTTTGCCCCTACCCCAGATTATCTCTTTTCAGAATATTTGTATCATCCGAAGCGAGCAAGTCTGGTGCAAATGATGAAGAAAGGCCCTAAGGCAGCTGAGTTGGACACTTGGGTTCATTATTATTACAATTTACACGTATTCCCTTCTATTTATTTTCTGACCGCGGTTATCTTCCCTGATACAGGAAATATAGACGACGAAGAAAGATTAGTGCCTCAACACTGCTGAGAATAGCATCGATTATTATTTAGCGTTAGCGATTTCGTCAAAAGTGAGCGGTTGTTAATTTTGTGACCTTTTTCAGAGGCGAACAGAAGAGAATGTGGCCAAAAGCATTTTCTTGATAACTAAGAATTAATGCGAAGGTTTTGAATAAAAAACAAAATCAATATATAAAGAACTAATTTTTTACCAAAGAGAATATTTTCTTTGGAAACAGATTTGGAAAGTACGTAAATAAAAAAAAAAATCATCAACTCTTTAAATAAACCGAAGGAACGAAAAATGTTTACATCTCGGTACCTTATAGATCTACGAAAACAAATGTCTTCTAGATATACATCCCTCTTTTCAATGCATTTACAATTGGTGCAATTGACCTTAGTATCTAAAACAATCCGAATTTGACAAGTACATCGGTTTTGACCTTTTCAGCACAGCCAAAGTTACGGGTGCGGCTAGAAAGCAGGAGATGCTGAATTCCTCCCCTGTAGTCTGTTTCTCCCTCAATACTTACGATAAATTCTAGGAATATCCGTAACGTTTGATCGCTTAGTACATCTTAAAAACTAAATATTCCGATGTTTTGTTTTTGAATTCATATTCAGGATGTAGAAATGATATTAATCATGACAGTATAATTGAAAAACATTTTTGACTTTTAATTGTTGATGGAAATTACGATAATTCTCCACCGGAGATCCATTTTACTCCTTAGTAGGATGTTCCATCAATTTCGTTTGATTTCGAGTATTTCAAAGCTATGTATGCCCTGTGATTCAGATACTATTGCTCTAATTTTTGCTTTTTGTTTCGCTTTCTCTCTATGATTGTTTATTAATTTCGATTCCTTACCTGCTCTTAACGAGCAATTTTGCAGAGGAAGCGCTGCAACGTGTACTAAACGGCCAACGTCCGTCACAGATAGCGTAGGTATACCTGCCGTAATGTGCATACCGTATATAGATGACATCATTGCTTGTACATCTAAGAGAAAGTTTTGATCCCTCACAAACATACTGCCTCTTACAATGATAGCATTCTGAAAAAAGGGATTAGAGCAGAAAACAATTTCTGAACTTTTAAACTTCAATATATGATAGCCGTGACAACTTCTACTTTGGGGTTGGTTGTGGGTGCTGCGAACGAATGTTGTTGGAGATCCTCTCCTTTCTTCCAGACTGCGAATTTGTCTTGAGTAAGAAGCACATTGCTTTGTCCCCTACTTATACCAACAATATATCGCAACTGATACATTCTTCTAGAGTAAGCTCAAACTACAACAACTCTGTTCTGAGGGCTAAAAGAGTACATTCTGCTACGTGTTTCGGTACGCTTATCCGACATAGTAACTTTCATACTTTTTTGGCATATTACATTGTTAAGATTTGAGGATCACTGACGAGGGTTAAGTACCCGAAACGTGCATGTCTGGTCCATGTTGCCAATATAGCTGTTCTTATATGATGCTATTCAATATGAAGATGTTTACACTGAAAGGAGGGTACATTTGAGAGTTTAAATTGGTTATTTATTATTGCAAATAGATAAATGGAAAGTTTTCTTATAAATTAAGGAGAATAATTCTCTATTTTTTTGCAACAAATACCTTAATGTATACTTAATATACAATTTGTTGAAGAGGATATACATGTAGTTTCTTGTTGGTCTTTAAGAATCTCTACAGGGAGCTTTATTGATTTAGAATGGCATTATCAGCTTTTCCGAACTCTTGGATGATAAATCCGTATACTTACTTTAAGAATCATTTGTCCTAAAATGTTGTCTACAGATGACGTTAAGCACGATATTTTCTTTACTACGGACAAATACTTATATACCCATATGAAGCCGAGCTTTTGTCTTTGCTCAATCGTAGAAACGCATACACTCCTATTCAATTTTACATAAATATATATATCGATGACTTGCTCTCAAATTATCCATTTTGCATAATCTATCCTGGTGAACTAGAAGTAAAAGAAACCTCTGAAAGCATAACTCTGCTTCATGTTTATAGCTCATGTTATCTTTGACGAAAATGGTCATCTGAATACGTCAATAAATGACAAACATGACGACTTCAATTTACTCTTTCCTAAGTAGTATTATTCCTACGTCTCCTGTCTATTGTGTATTCATATACATGTACTATATTCCAGAGTAAAATCAAACTACAACGATTTCATTCTTAGGGCAAGAAGACTAACAGAAAAAAACTATTGAACTAAATGTACATTTGTGAACGACTGACTCTGTCACTGGAAAAAAATTGGAGGATACAACGAAAATATTGAACGTAAAAACATCTCGTTATCCTCAGTATTTAAGGTATTTAAGGTCAGGGTGGCGACTTTTAATAGAAATGAGGTAGAAGAAAGATGGATATATTCATATGTAGATGAACATCTCCTCTACCTATTCAGACCAAAAAATCAAACTTTGCCCGTCTCGTTTTTTGGCTATAAACGTCCATTTTTGGCCTGTTTTAACATTTTTGTATTTTTTAGAATACCGCATCATAACTTTACATACCTCTGAAATGCATGAAATTTCAAAAATTCATATATATCCTAATTTTTTAAGATTCTTATAGCTTATGGATGAATTAAAGGCTATTTTGAGAAATGCTGATAAAATAACCAGTTCTAAGGAGAGTATTTTCTTATAAAAACTATGTAGCTGGTTGCCATGGCAACAATTCGTTATTTTAATTAATAGCTAGAAGGTGGCTAGCTACATAATTATTTTCCTACGTATATATCTATGGTAATGCTTCATCCTAAAGCAGTCAAATCAATATGTACCCGAATTAGTTTTTGAGCAAAATGACTGTTTCTATGAATAGCACAATAGTTTATGCAAAAAATCAACATTTTGACCCAAAAACATAGAGGTTAACTTGAAGTTCGAATTTCTAATTATCTCACTGTTACAGAGTATAATGGATAGTAAATATTCTGATGTTTGAATCTTTGGTAGCATAACTCATGCGAAAATGACAATTTTTTCCTATTTTCGGCGATTTTTCATTAAAAAATATGCATTTTCCCCAAAAATAACCATTCAGCAATGAAAGGTTCGAGAAATATTATTTTTTTCTAAAAAATGTAGCAATCTGAGCTTATACAATGTATTGTTTATGTCAGTTTCAAATATTATGTGATATGAAAATAGTAGTCGCAACCCTAACCTTAAAGAACCGTAAAACACAGATATATTACAATTTACTGGATAAGACTTTTCTTCACGTGCTTTATACATGTAATAGCTTAGTGACGGGTGTTGCTAGCAAACAGAAGATGCTTACTCTCCCGGGCACCCGATCGGTTCTCCGTTGTGCATTGACTTTTGCTACTTTTCAGAATGGTCAAAATGATTGTATCATTCAAGTCCCCATAGAAAATTTCGTAGAATCGATATTTAACGTAGATGGCGCTGAAGAAATCAATTTGTGCGGCGCTTCACACATGGTTATTGCTATATATTTCATTCTCTTCTGGTGGGTCTGTAATTTTGTATAAGTTTCAAAATATATTGACAAATAGAATGTTGAAGTTAATTGTTGTATTATTGAAGTGTTCGCTGTGTTTCTATTTTGTTGTGGCAGATGTCATTAGAAAATGTCATGTTTGGCCGGTGTAACGACGAATAATGACCCCCTTAGAATAATGACCGGGGGTCATTATTCTACGTAGAAAAATGACCCCCGGTCATTATTCTACGACTGTGGGGGTCATTTTTCGACCGTAGAATAAGTGTCATTTGCCACACACACTCACGAAAAATATTGACCCCCGTAGAATAATGACCCCCCCTCTTTTATACTTAAGACTGTCTAAATTGTCCAATAAAATGCTAAATTACTCTTCATTGTTCATGCATATGGGCTGTTTTGAAAGATTGTACATTTGTAGACAAGAAACAAATGGACGCCTATACTTGACAGGAAGCAAGATCTCAACGTCCTCTACCAAGTTTGTATTTTTTGGCCGATCGGAAAACCAAGATGGCCGCCCTGGCCTCTGATTGGCTGAGAAAATCTCCTCTGAAACCACTGAACGCAATTCAACGAAACTTGACAGGACTCAAGGTCCCGACATTCTCTGCCAAGTTTGTTTTTCGAGCCGGTCGGAAAACAAAGATGGCCGCCCCAGCTTCCGATTGGCTGACATTTTTTACCTTTCCTTTGAAACTACTGAACAGAAGTCGACAAAATTTGACAGAAATCAAGATCGCAACGTCCGCTACCAGGTTTGTTGCTGATCGGAAAACAGAAATGGCCACCCTGACCCTGATAAGTGGAAACGCACCAACTGTGACACTGAATTACATAGCAGTCCAACAAAATAAATCTTATCATTGAATTATTAATATATACATTTATCTCAATTAAGAATAATTGCAAAAATTTAATTTGTTTCTTTTGTGTACTGCTCAAATGAAATTAAACTTTTAAAAGGTTGAGCGCTCGTAAACCGGTTTAACCACACCAGTGCATGGGTTGCTGTTGTTACTCCAACTGACCGGTCCGCAATCGTTGTGTAATCGATGTTTTGGTGGCGTTTTTTGTGTTGTCACGTTGCTTTTTGGATTTTTCTCTGGGTGTAGGGGCTTTTGTCATAGGACTGAGTCAGATCTCTTCCTTTTTATCTTCATATACTATTGTTTTTTCTCTTCAGATTTGCTCTACAGATCTTTAACAAATTTTTCTAAATCACCATTTTCAACTAAATGTATTAGGCACTGCTTGATAGATTTGCAGCACAGGCAATTAACTCTATATTAATTAGTTAATAATTAATTAGTGATAAATTAATATTTTTGATTAATTAGTGATAAATATTTCAAAAATATTAATTTAACACTAATTAATTATTAACTAATTAATATAGAGTTTACTGCCTGTGATTTGCAGAGGAAGAGAGATACCTCTTACATTAAGTTTACTCAGTTTCTAAAACTGACATGTCAGCAAAACCGCTGAGTTGAATTTGCGGAAACTTGATAGGAAGCATGAACTCAATGTCCCCTGCCTAGTTTGTGTATTTTTAGCCGATCGAAAAACCAAGCTGGCAATCCTGGACTCTGATAAAAACCAAGCTGGCAATCCTGGACTCTGATTGGCTAAGACATTTTCGACTTCTCTTCTGAAACCACTGAACAGAATTCAATTTTATGTCTACCGAGTTTGTGTATTTCAGGCCGATCGGAAAAAAAGATGGCCGCCTCGGCCTCTGATTGGCTCAGGCATTTATGATTTGTGCTTTGAAACCATTCAGGGGAATTCAACGACACTTGGTGGATACCAAGCAAGATCTCAATGTCCTCTGCTAAGTTTGTGTTTTCAGGCCGATCGAAAAACCAAGATAGCCGCCTAGGTATCTGATTGGCTGAGACATTTACAACTTCTCCCCTTGAGTTGCTGAACAGAATTCAACGAAACTTGACTAGAAACCAGATCTTAATGTCCTCTTCCGAATTTTTGTTTTTGGGCAAATTCTAAAGCCAAGATGGCCGTCCCGGTCGATCCTTGAACAAAGGTGGCACATTGTACTCAGGAGCACGATATGTGGCCTTTTGGATCCCTTATAAATTGAGTGACTCGGGCATGGAGGACATCGTATTTTCACTTTGCAGAGAGGGCTTATTTTTTACTCTGAGTGACACCAAAGATAATATGTGTAAAACCCGACATGTAAAATTAAATATCTTCTCGAATCTGTACAATATGTGACTTGGCAAAGTAAAGATACAAAATATAAGGCTAAAATACATATACTTTAATCAAGTCATTTACATAAATTATGTAAATTGAAACTTGAAATAGTCGAAGTCTTGTGTAAGTACATGTATAATTTTAGCAATATACGTTGAGATATCATGACATAAGCATTGACTTAATTTCACCGAAAACAATTAGCACAAAACGTGATGGTCATAAAAATACAAAACTAAGCCGCACCAAAAATTGCCATAGAGTAGATCATATTCAACTTGGAAAAAACTAACTTACACTTCACATAGACATACCCCCCCCCCCCCCCCCGATTTCTTTTTCAATTTCTTGTTAACATTTAAATTCTTCAATGGATTCAAAATCTTTCCATCTCAATTTAAACATTCGCATAAACTTTTGCGCAATTAAGTCATCTGGCCATCTGGCAGGTGTTGCTTGGTATAATATATTTAAGGTGTATATGGTTGAACTGAATATGGTTTACTATATGTCACTGCTGGTTTGGAAAGTGTTTGAATTCAGGTGAGACTGCTTTTGCCCAAATGTGTTTCGGGGAAATTATATTTAAATGTGTAAATAAAACTCCTTATAAACATATGCAACGTCTCTGATGTCGTATAAAACAGAACTGCTTGTTCACGTTTTCATCTTGAATACTTAAAAAAGTTACTTTAACGAAACAATTGTACGGATGGGTCTCTGGATCAGACATAAAGACACCATTACAGCTTTTGTTCGGAAGTCTGAAAAGTTACAAAAACTGGTCAAAGTCAGCCCAATCACATAGGGCGTTAAAGATGTTTGGGTCCACTTTGAATTTGCAAGGCGTGCAGAACTTGTCTGTGAACTTTCGAGTAATCACATATGGAGGTTCTATGTCCTCGATGGATCTCACCTTCAACTCGTCTATATTGGAGTTCACCAGAGCGGATTCTAGAATGTCCTGTGCAACGTAATTCTGCAGACGTTTGTCGAGGTAATCTGCGATTTTCATGTAGGGTGTCCTTGTGTATACCTCTTCCCTAACATCCCTAACAGGTTCGAAATGGCCATAGATGTTTTGGAGATATACAGAATGGTTGTATAAGCTCTGTCCAATTGCAGGCTTGTAGACTAACCACTTGTACTCACCATGGCCAGCCGAACAGTACACGTGGACGGGTGTATTGCACATAGATGCAAAAGCAATTATTTCCAACTCAGTCCCCCAGGTTCCAGGGTTTTTCATTTTTGACGCCGAAAGATATTTTTCCATCGGAGTGTTTTCGATTCTCGAAAAGACGTCATTGTTTTCCTCCATATAGGACACTATTTTTTCCCTCACAGTTTTCTTTAATGCGTTTCTTTTAGAAAAGTATTATACAAAAATAGCCTTTTGAAATGTTCATGACGGGCGTATTATTCACCGTTTGCGGTGCTCAGATATATTTATGTTTAGAAATCGTGCATTTTCATGTCAATTCATCTTCCCCAGTCGGTAGGTAACCGCTATCTAAAATGAAGGAAGGCTATACGAACTATTATTCATTCAATATTTTTAAGTGAGCTACAGCTGTACGTATTGATAACATTAACGAATAATGCTGGCGAGCGAAGCGAGCTAAGAACATTTAGAAAAATAGCAGTTAAATTTAACCACCAAATATGAACAAATAGTGAAGTTAGAACATTTAGGATTTAAGGGAGCCGAGACCGTCCCCTCCGCCCCACTCTGAATCCGCCACTTGGGATGTTTGTAAGTATATATATATAATAATAAGGATGGGAAATACAACTCTGAAAAAAATAGATTGAAGAGTATGCGCCCGACTAAATAAGCCAACATGTACTTTGCCTATGAAGTGGCTTCAAAACAATTTTTTTAAATCGGGCATGCGCGGATCCAGAGGGGGGGGGGGGTCCAAAGGGTTTTTTTTATCTTAATTTTTTTTTCTGGCTCGCTCCGCTCGCCAGTATTCCAAACATTATAAGTATTTAAAAAATCCGAATCACTTCAAAGCTCAAAGGGTTATCCCTTCTCCCGTCATACACACATATCCCTGGCTTTCATGAAAGTGCTATTTCCATGTTTATTTTGTCTAACATTATACGATTTTACACCATTTCAACCAAAAATTTTCTAGGGAAGGACCCCCATAACCCCCCCCCCATTGTGACTTCACTTGCACATTTTACAAAGCTAAAACAATCATCTCGAATGTGTTTTACATGGAGGAAAAAACGCGGGATGTCATATTTATAAAAAGTATTGTCTGTAAAGCTGTTTCAATGGCAAAAATAGATTTCGACCATACTAAAGCAATAGATACTGAAGCCCCCTATCCCCTTTTCGTATGTGTGTGTGTGTGTGTGAGGGTGTGTGTGTGTGTGTGTGTGTGTGTTTTTTTTTTTTTTTTTTTTGCTTGTCAAAAATTTCGGAAGGTTGGACACCCCCACCCCCACCTGAGAAAATTCCTGAATCCGCGCCTGCTCGGGATTTCTCTTTAGCAACTAAATATAATTCTATCGTTAGTACTCTGTCCATTTCATATCAAAGTTATGTGCAGAGTTGAAAAAAGTTAAAGTTTTTCAAATGTAGGTCAAAGGTCGCGGTCAAGGTCTCGTGCTCAAAATTTATAGTATCATCGAAAAGGTCTTGTCATAAGGAACACATTTGCCCAATATGAAAGCCATACGTCTAATGGTAATAAAGTTATGTGCAGAGTTAAAGTTTTCCAAATTTAGGTCAAAGGTCGCGGTCAAGGTCACGTGCTCAAAATATATATTACCATCGGAAAGGTCTTGTATATACACACATGCCAAATATGAAAGTCCGGACAGACAGGCAGACAGACAGACAGACGACGGGCTAAGTGATCCCTAAGTGGCGCTCTGCTTCGCTGGCACCACAATAATATACATGTATGGGGGGTCATTTTTCTATGGGGGTCATTTTTCTATATCCCACACGTTGAATAATGACTCCCCGGGTATTTATTCTACAGGTTGGACTCATTATCCTACGACTGGGGGTCATTTTTCTACGTAGAATAATGACCCCCGGTCATTATTCGACGGGGGTCATTATTCGTCGTTACACCGGCTTTAAGCCCTTCGATTGTGTATTAAAGTGCTATTAGAACATCTGTGAAAATAGTATATAGCATTAGCTCTTGACAAATCAACAGAAAAAAATTCTGGTTTTAGAAAAAATAGACATTTTTAGTCAATTTACCCAATAAATCTTCGGGCTCGACTATATTCTTCGTAGGTCTCAGTAAATGACATCAGAAGTTGTATACGAAAAAGTGATTGCCTGTACACATGCGCACATGTGTATACGTATGTGGTTACCGTTTCAAGCATAAAACAATCAATATCAAAAACAGGTTTTTTTTTTAGTTATTTAACAATAATTTATAATAAAGGGCGCACTTGTCAGATTTAAACATGTTCGTGGCTGGAGATCAGGACAGAAGAAGTTTGACATAATTATATTCTGATTAAGAAAAATAATCGTGCCAATATTTTTTTATAGATTCTGTATCTATAAATGGAATTATGGATCTAGCACTTGCCGAACATAGATCGTGGTTTGCGGGAGTAACCCCCCCCCCCCTCCCACCCAAACACACAGGCAACTTGTCCGTTTTGAGTCGATGATAGAAAAAAAGCATCCAATCTTTTCTATCATCAATTGCCTCTCATGAAAACGTATTTTAAAAATGTTTTGAGATATAAATTTATTGCTTCTTTTATCTTTATGTTTTCAATAAAAACAGCTAGCTGTGACCATAACATAATGATTTAGAAAAAAAAGAATAAATTAAATGTCGAATCGTTTTTCATTGTTAATCCCTAAAATTGTGACCATATATATTGATAGAATAAAATTTGATCCTTATTGTAATTAAAATGGATTCAGTGTCATCGACCTCCTCGGAATAGTATTAAAATCAACTGTTTTACCCAAATGTCCAAGGAGCTCTTCAAATACATTAAAGGTCTACCCTATATTCTTGCACTTATGCGGGTGAATTTTGAAATAATTATTTATAAAGATAGCGAAGATCCGAGGGCGAGAGAACAATGACGATGATGCGATTAATCAATTAAGATGTGAATATTTCGATGTCCATAGAACAGCATTACGATGACGGATAATGCGTCGATTCAAGACGCTCTGGCCTTAGTGTGTGACAAATATGTAAATATTGCATATTCCAAGAACCTATTTCAACATTTTCAAATGTAAATTAATATTTGAGATATAATCAATGCAAGTACAAAACATACATATTTCCAAATAGTAGTACATTCTCCGGTAAATCGTTTTATCGAAAGGTTAATCTATACGTACGCACCTTTAATAAAATTTTTACTTACCACTAAATTCCACCACATGCATAACAAGTAAATGTATGCACATGTAATAAATAAGGCTCATTACTTCATTCAAAATATTAATCATTTGTTCGTTTATTTTCCGAACTTTTTCGAATTCAGTACATACAAGCGGTGGTTGTTTCAAGGAAGCACTCGATTCTCATGTTAAACATTTCCTTATTTCAATATAATGAAAATTAATCTATTTCGAGAGGGTCCAATCAAATCTTCTCAGCAATCAGAACAAAACATCAACAATATTGATATTCAAATCTGACCTAATGCAAATTGAATTCATCATTTCCGATTCCCATAATATGATATCAAAGTCATATCAAAATTTTGTTAAGGGAAGCGGAACTCACCATTTGGGGAATAACATTTATGGAAATTGAAGATAAGTCGAAGGAATTGCGTAAAAATGTTTCCTCTGAGTTTATGATCTACTGAAATTTGTATTACTAAATTTTTTGAACAGGTTGGATTAATAAAACCGGTGACAATGTAATAAACATTAATTTTGGGGGCCAAGTATGATTAAATCAGGTGAATGATGGTAAAAGTTTGCAAACTTATTTTTTGCAAAATAGAATTTAACAAATGAAAAATTGTATGCCAAAAATGGTTAATCACTCCTTTTTGGAGCAAAATGTACAAAAACAAATCAGCGTAATAAGAACGCAGAAACTTGCGGAATATTTTTTTAATTGGATCAAATATGTAGGTCAAGGTAAAAATTATTGGTAATTATGGACAAATTCTTGTCAAATGGAATTCACAAGTAAAATATCAGGCCTATTACTAACCAATCAAAAGACATGGTCAGTCTCAAATTTTCAGATAAAGTCTGTCATCTAGGTCAAGGTAGCTAAGACTAACTATTTGGTAACAAAATGTCTTATCATAAGCAATACACATATGAAGTCAATCACAGCCCTATCACTTAAAAATGAAAAAAATATAGCCATTCTATTTTTTTTGTAAAATGTAGGTAAAATATCCAGGTCAAGGTCACTAACATAACATGGCATCTATAAAAGAGTATCACCATGAGAAATTCACATGTAAAATCTCAAAGCCCTATCACTTACCAATCAAAAGGTAGAGTAAATCTTTTTTTTTTTTGAGAAGCGGTATAAATATCTAGGTCAAAAAAGGGAGGGGATCTCCAACCAGACCCTGTTGCAGTACCAACAGTAAAACCCCAAAACACCCGATGTACAAACACAAAGACCAGCTCTCTAAGAGACGACAAAGAGAAAAACGACATATAAACATCAAACACAAATTAAATGACAATACCAAGGGGTAACCGGTGCCGACTTTGGACGGCCATTTTCCCCACAAGTAGCAACTGGTGTGGTTATTCTGGATTACGTGCACATAATCCGCTCACTTTTCCGATTACCCAGAGGTCTCGAGGTACGAACAATTGTGGTGTAAAACAATCTCCTCACTGTCAGATAACCACACACAAACATGACTGCAAAACGCAGGGGCCCAAGCAACACAGATGAATATGTAATTGGATATAAATACAGCGAGCTCATGTATTGTATCACCTGAGAAATTCCACTGACATTCAGAGAGGGCAGATGGCCGAGGCCCTGTCTTCTCTAAAGAGGTTTGGACATAGAACGTCATGGAGTCCCGTCGTCACAGTCAGTCAAAGTGCAAGTCTTAAGAAAGCGCTGATACAAGACTGTAGATTGATTAAGTATCGATCCTAGTTTCCGTCTGGTGACATTAGGATCATATCCACGGTATAACAAGGCGTTTGAATATTCTGACGCATTTTCGATGGTTATGCTGTCTACCTTTGATCCTCTAATTTTGTTTATCATATCACCATAAAAGCCTGGTTGTGTAATACCAAAAGTAATATACTCTCTTGCTTGTATCGATCCGAAATTTAAAAGGAGTCGACTGTAACTTTTGTAAAATTTCCAGAATGTCTTAACTAGTTTATGAAAGCCGAAACCTTCACCTTAAAGTTTCTTGGTAATTTGTAAAGTTCTACTGAGAAAACCAAATAATACATTTCTAGCAGGTCACTAGATAAAAATCATTACGGTATGTGTAGAAAGGTCTTGTCACAAATGAGAAAAAGAAGATCCGCACGACAAACTCAGCAACACTCACAATAAAACACTAAACTGAGCATAGACGGACCCCTAGCAATGACAAATATGGATAATGACCATATCCCTGTTTACAAACCTTCAAATGCGATTCTTTTGTTATTCATCGGTCATTTTATTTCATAAAGACCGCAGACGATTCTAAATATACGAGGTTTTATGAAAGTTCAATAAAGTGTGGAGGTCAATAAAAACAATGAGAGGCGGAGTATAGAAAATTATTTCTGTCGTGGGTTTCAATTGTTTTGATTATGATGAGTATTCGGCCATAGTATAGAAAATATTGTGTTTTAAGTCCGCTCAAGACATTCTTTTATAAGAAATGCTAATAGAAGAAGAATATATTTCCTATCCCGAAAGCTCAAAATGCCATTTCAAATCAATCTAGATCCCTATAGCGATTCTTGCATGTAGACCAGTGATTCTAAATGCTCATCAAATACATGCATATTAAGGAATTTGATGGGCAAAATAAAGAAATATTATCCTCACTTGATTGAAAAATCGATCCTTATCTCTATTTGCAATAATTAAGTCACCTAATTAAAACTTGATTGAAGATAGAAGTCATTGTTACACTGTTGTTTTCTTTTCTTCTTTGACCAAATATATGGTACCTTTCAGAAAATTATTGTGATGTATAACAAACTATTTTACTTCTATGGCCTAATAATCGTTAGCATTGCATATTTCGTCCAGATAATTTGCATGGTCTATTTCATTTTGAAAAGCAGGGGTGTATTAAATATTTAGATTTTTGTTTTTCTGAATATTGAAGAAAATCTGCGGTTAGTAAGTCGGATAAAGACCTCGTTGAGGTCTGTATGAAGGTAAGATGCCCTTGGAGAGAACAGTGTGGTGTTTAAAGGGGCATCTTACCTTCACACAGACCTCAACTCGGTCTTTATCCTATAATTCAGAACGAAATCGATAATTCAGAAAATCAGAAACCGAAGGCATACAAAATCAGGATAAAACATGAACCAAAGCAAACAAACAAAAACCTCCACCATATGAAAAGAAGCGAACTCCCGATATGGCAGTGAGACCAGGTGCCAAGGAAGAGTAAGCATCTCCTGCTTGCATGCAACACCCGCCGCTTCAATTCGGTAGAACTGTCACAACCGGTTACTTCCATTTCGGAAGACATAGAGTACAATCTTTGGTTGGATGGTTCAAATGGTCTATGACAGAATATCATCCAGCATTCTGGAGAGTGGGACATCATAGTGTACGACGAGTTCCCCATATCGACCGTAGAACTTCCTCAGTGACGATGTTAGTCGGTCACAAACATATCCCTGACTGAGAAGCTTATCTGAAAGACGCCTAGCTCTCAGAACAAAATCCATATATTTGGCACTTGCTCTGGCATAGCGTATCAACTGAGATATGAACACGCCATAAGCTTGCGATGAAGGGATGTTGCTACTCAGAAAAGGAAAGTTTGTAATCCTGAAATTGAAGTCGTCACGTTTGCCATAGAGTGAGGTGTTCATGTGACCAACAGTGTCGTAGGACAACATTATGTTCAAATAGGATGCTGAATTATTTGTCTCTGTAGTTTCTTTGACTTCAAGCTCCGAATGATAGATACTGCTCAGGTAATCCGTGAATTTTGGATTATTGATGAACAACACATCGTCTATGTATCTGTAAGTGAAATTGAAGTCAGAAGCTAAGTATCTTTTCAGAGACCAAAGATTGAACGAATTCAGCTTCGTACGAGTAAAGCTAGAGATGGGACCAGGTGCCCGGGAGGAGTAAAAATCCACTGTTTGGCTAGCTGCACAAGTAAGAAATATGTGAAATATCAATACCCTGTCAATTACCAGTCATACGTTATATCCAATCTAAATGTTTTTGAAAAGTAAGTTGAATATTGGAGTTTCTCAAATTTCTAAAACCTAGGTCCTATAGCATCATATCCCAACAATCTTGCTGTGTCTTTCGGTATATTTAGGACATAATTTTCCTAGATTTTGGTCAAAATACACTGTTTAGATTGAGGATCACTGACGAGGGTTAAATACACGAAACGTGCATGTCTGGTCCATGCTGTAAATTTATCTGCTCAAAAATGATGCTAATGATTTTGAAGACCTTAAACATTTGTACCACTTGGTGAGTGTCACTGCTGGTGGACCAGGAGTCCCCGAGGGCACATTTACGATCAATTTGGGTTTTTCCTTTCTTCAAACGCATTTGAAAATTTCTGTTTACAAGAGTTTCTCAATTTTCTAAAACCTGGGTCCTATAGCATCATCTCCCAGCCATCTTGCTACGTCTTTCGGTATATTTAGGACATAGTTTTCACAGATTTTGGTTAAATACACTGTTTAGATTGAGGATCACTGACGAGGGTTAAATACACGAAACGTGCATGTCTGGCCCATGCTGTAAATGCTTCTGCTCTAAAATGATGCTAATGAATTTGAAGACGTTAAACATTTAGGTCAAGGTCACTAGATCAATCATTATCGCCCTATCGCGTCCCAATCAAGAGATATAGCCAATCTTATTTTTATTCAAAAGTAGTTCGAATATCTAGGTCAAGGTAACTAGGTCAAACATATGGTATGTGTGGAAAAGCCTTGTCATAACGATAAGACAAATTAATTATCAAAGATCTATCACTTACCAATCAAAAGTACTTGGGTGTGACAGACAGACGAACGGACAGACATACAACGTATAAAATTATCCCTGTGTGTCGCTATCCTTTGCAGACGACACAAAAAATACAAATTATAAATTTGGGGCAAAATTTGCAACTAAAGTAAATGCAAACTCTATAAAGGATAATGTTAAGTATGAAAATCAATTCGATCAAAGCCTATTATTTTTCGACACTTTACACTACAATCCAACATTCTAAATTGAAGGAAAGACTCTCAAAAATTATAAGTAATGTGTTTACAAGCAAGAACGGCAATCGCAAATACAAATTTATTTTTGTTAACTATGGTCATGACAAAACCTACTTCCGATTCCGAAAATAAGTACACTGAAACAGATATCATTCAGATGTTAAACTTTCTGATCGACAACATTTTTGTGGTGTTTGGATGAAAGGTATTCCAGCAATTTGTCGGAATTCCAATGGGGACCAATTGGGTCCCACTCCTTGCCGATATTTTCCTTTACTCGTACGAAGCTGAATTCATTTAATCTTTGATCTCTGAAGGGAAAAGATACTTAGCATCGGACTTGAACTTCACTTACAGATACATAAACGATGTGTTGTCCACCAAATTGATGATAAAAAAAATGCGGATTACTTCAGTAATATCTATCCTTCGGAGCTTGAAGTAAAAGAAACTACAGCGACAAATAATTCAGCATCCTAATTTTGACATAATTTTGACCTACTACACTGATGGTCACATGAACACCTCAAACTATGACTTCTCTTTTAGCATTACAAACATTCCTTTTCTGAGTAGCAACATTCCTTCATCGCCTGCTTATGGCGTGTTCATATCTCAGTTGTTACGCTATGCCAGAGCAAGTACCAAATAAACAGATTTTTTTTCTGAAAGCTAGGCATCTTTCAGATAAGCTTCTCAGTCAGGGATATCTTTAAGACCAACTAACCTCGTCAACGAGGAAGTTCTACGGTCGATATGGGGAACTCGTTATACACTATGATGTCCCACTCTCATGACTGGTGGATGATATTCTGTCATATACCATTTGAACCATCAAACCAAAGAGTGTACTCTATGTCTTCCGAAATGGAAGTAACCGGATGTGACAGCTCTACCGAATTGAAGCGGCTGGTGTTGCATGCACCAGGAGATGCGTACTTTTCCTTGGCACCTGGTCTCACTCCCCAATCGGGAGTTCGCTTCTTTTCATATGGTGTAGATTTTTGTTTGTTTGCTTTGGCTCCTGTTTAATCCTGATTTTGTAAGCCTTCGGTTTCTGATTTTCTGAATGATCGATTTTGTGCTGTATACAGTAATATGGTCAATATCCATATTTGTCATGAAGAGTGTTTGCTCACAGTAGAAATTTACACTTTACTAAGAATGAAAAAAAAATTACGATTAGCGTATAGACAACAGGGAGATATCTCTATTTTTATTTGTAACATTATTTCAGAAAAAAATTATATTCCTTAAAAACTTTATCGCTTAGTGGGTAAACGGGATAAATTGATATTTCTAATGAAATAGAAATTCACAGAAAATAGGAAAAACCACTTTTGTAGGAGTTATGTAACGAAAAATTGAAACATCAGAATACATACAGTATACTAGTACTCTTGAGAAAGATTGAAACCCGTATACAAAATCTATGTCTTGAGGTCAAAATGATAATATTTTATCATAAATTATTATGAAATTAGCTCAATAAATAGAAAGGATACATATTAGTTTGACTGCTTTAGTTTAAAGCTAAAACTATAGTTTTATACCTTAAAAAATAATATGCAAATGTACACCTTCCTGCTATTATGAAAATTATGATTAAATTAAATTGTGTTTATAAGAAAATATTGCCCCTAGAATTGTTTATATTTAATTGTTCCTCCTTTATAAGTAACTACATATTCATTTTGAACTTAAACGGTAGCCAAGTCCAAAATCTGCTGTCTGAATGCATTTTCTGCAGGTAATGTAGCAGAAATCTCTTTTCTTTTTATTTTGCCATATCCGTTAGGGACAATTCAATTGACTGTTTCTGCACCATTCCATCGTCATTGGATAAGGAATAATTTTCGTTATCAGAAGTTTGATTCTCAGCAGAATGTCTGTGAGCACGTCTTATCCTCATGATGTCATAATCATCATTTGCAACATAAACTGTTTCAGTTGTTACTTCGGAAGGCAAATTGACGCTTTCCTCTTGATTTCTTTTTCTGAAAAAAAAAATGAAGATGAAAACTCAGTACAAACCAAACTATTATTCGTAATGTGGTAATGATAAATAATGATCGAGAATATCGTGACATGAAGTATTTAAATTCGAATATATGTCGTTAGGCCAAATTTACCAGATAACAAATTAGATAAAGAAGATCTAGACGATAATAGCAATAGCACTCACAAAAGAGTACCAACTAAGCATCGACGAAACCTTAGTAAGGAAGAGGTGGGGCCAGGTGCCCGGGAGGAGTAAGCATCCCCTTTTTGGCTGGCAGCACCCGCCGTCGAAGTTCACGCACGAAAATGAAAACAGGTCAATGTTTTTACAGGACTACCAATCATAATTACGTTACATTGTAGTACGAACTAAGGGTGGTACGTAAAACGGACTTCTACAATGAGGCGAAAACGATCGTGACAAACGACAAAACAAAATTGAATATGAAGGAAAACGCACTCCAAGATAACAAATTAGATAAAGAAGATCTAGACGATAATAGCAATAGCACTCACAAAAGAGTACCAACTAAGCATCGACGAAACCTTAGCAAGGAAGAGGTGGGGCCAGGTGCCCGGGAGGAGTAAGCATCCCCTTTTTGGCTGGCAGCACCCGCCGTCGAAGTTCACGCACGAAAATGAAAACAGGTCAATGTTTTTACAGGACTACCAATCATAATTACGTTACATTGTAGTACGAACTAAGGGTGGTACGTAAAACGGACTTCTACAATGAGGCGAAAACGATCGTGACAAACGACAAAACAAAATTGAATATGAAGGAAAACGCACTCCAAGGAACGAGGGACAATGACTGGATAGTACAGACTAAACACGGAATTAATTGTAGATTGCAGAAAAGCATGCAATCAAAAAAGCGTCAGGATAACTATTTAAACATGCAAATATAAAAAAGTAGTCCTAATAAAAAGAGACCAACTTTCGTACAAAAGCAAACAAGGACGAGAAAAGGAAAAGCAATGACCCATATTGTGCTGCTCCTGATAATGGAATTCATGTAGATGGCACCACCGAAACAGTGTAAGTAATAAATTTAACAAATATATACTGTTACATAATGACCCACGAAATTCGCATTTTCAAAAGTGCTGTTGGTAATGAAAGCAATCAGAGGTCACAAATATTCTTTACAAGAATGATAAAAAACAATACATGCTCCTTCCTTCTTATATGTGAAATTATCATAATTTTAAAACATGAGAATTTTTTATCGTATTTACATGCTAGGCATTTTATATTGTTCTTCTATTAAGCTCTGTATATCTTACTTCAGTTGAAACCTCATTTACAGAAAATTTTATCCGTAGTTAGTCAATTAATATATCCTCCAAATACGTGAACTACCTTATCGAGTCCGAAGCTTTCTTTATTGAGACTTCGAAACTTTACGTACCGTTTCGTTAACTTATAAGCAGCGACACAAATCGATACGATTACCACAGTTACGACATGGCAAGTGACAGCAACAAAAATCAACCAAACAGAATTATGTTCTGCAAAATAAATTAGTAAAGATATCATTCCACAATTTGAAATTTCATTTTTGTCCGGATAGCGAAGCAAAATCCGGTCTATGAAATGGCGAAGTCCGTCTGTCCATCAATCCGTCCGTCAGTGCGTAAACATTTTGGTTAAAGTGCGTTTAAGTTCGTTGAGAGAAAACTGCTTGGAGCAGCAACTTGAAACTTGACATGGTGATAGACCATGATAATACAAATCAAAGAAAGCATCAAAATTTTACCAAGCAACCTTGACCTTGGAGTTTGACCTACTTTTGAAAAACTTTAACCTTGGCCATAACTTTTGAATGTTAAGTGATAGGGCTTTCATATTTCACTTGTGTATTCCTTGTGACAAGACCTTTCCATGGATACCAAAATTTTTTACCTTATGACCTTGGCTTTGGAGTTTGACCTACTTTTGAAAATAATAAACCTTGGCTTTATCTCATGAACTGTGGAGGCTATGGCTTTGATATTTCACATGCAGAATCCTCATGACCAGACCTTTTATTTGATGTCATGACTTTTGACCTAGTGACCTTGACTTTGACCTTCTTTTAAACTATAAGATGTAGGTATTTGATATTTTACTTGTAAAATCCTCAACACCAGACCTTTCATCTGATATCATGACTTTTGACCAAATGACATTGACATTTACCTTTGACTTTAAACTATAAGAGTTAGTGTATTGATATTTCTCATATCGATTCCTTATGACTAAATCTTTTATTTGATATCATGACTTTTGACCAAGTGACCTTGACATTGACCTACTTTTGAACTATAAATTCGAATATTTGACCAAGCAGTCAATCGATTCTTTGTTTACAATAATATTGGACCTAAGTCCAAGACCTCAAATAACTATTTACCGATACACGTCACACCGTTTGTGACGTAACGTCATTGATGACGTTAGAAACTCTACCTATTTCTCGGCGCTCTTTCTCTTATAGACGAAAATGAATGTTCACATGGTTGGCCAATCGGTTCATTTCTGCAGTATTTGAATAAGGTATTACAAAATAATAACTGACTTGGAAATCGGGCAACATATGATTTGTTGGACTTGAAGACACTCCCAGTCAGTAATTTTGTAGTATAACGTTGAATTCATTATTCGAAATACACACGGTTTTCAACCGGAAGTCTTCTCTATGGAAGTATATTTGAAAACGCTGTTTTTCGTTACAAATAATGAAATTAAAGGGGGTTATCATCTGAACACCATCCCTCCAATGCTTTTTTTATAATCGATTTTTATTCAACTTTGCTACTGAATCGAACCTACAGGAAATTTGGAAATGCGCACTTTCTGCAGAGAAATTTCAAAAATTCAAATTCCAAAACATAAAACCAGAGGGTGCTACTGAAATGAATTTTTGCTGTGTCTCAAAATCACTTTAGCTGGAAGCATCACTGAAAAGAAATTTACTAGCATCCCTGAAAATGAATTTATTTCTGAAACACTTGTCTGGTGCATTAAAATTGGTTTATGATATTCCTCAAGAAGTGAAAAAACATTTCCGTATTATTACTATTACATGTATGTTCATTAAAACGTTTTTATTTAGATATGTCAATAAAACAAATTGAAAGAATATAAAAAGATAAGATCTAGTTAATATTATGATCTGTTTAATTTCGCCTAGGATGCAAATTCACAAACTCATATTTCTCTGTAGATTATATTTCTAACTTCAGATGATGATAGTGTATTGTGTGTTTAGAAAGTGTAGTTAGAAAGGTGTCTTATACCACTGAAGTCACCTGTCTGCCTTTCCGATGTCGTATTACCTGGAGAGAGAATAAAGATCTATTATTAGACAGGGAAACAACATTGTATTTAATTTAACGATGGAAGGCATTTTCATCACTTTAGAACAAGCCTAGAAAAGATTTACAGATTCAGGTAAAAGATTGACAGCCATTGATGATTCATTTTTAAATCTAACTGCACATATCACTATCAATATTTATTTCAACATGCATTCGCATTCATTTATCTCTTTATTTAGTGGATAAACGTACTGTGTATTGTGGTTCCGACAGGTTAATGTTGGATATACTGTTAGAAACGCAGTTATGCCGTCGGGGCTTGTCACGGGGAGTTTACATGTGGAGAGCTTGTCACGGGGCGTTTACATGTGGAGAGCTTATACCTTGTAGTTTTACGTCACAGTATGACGTCACAGGAGCACAGAACAAAGGGAAGTATGACGTCATACACAAAAAGTGCGCTAAAGCTTGTAACGTGCTAATTTACGTAGAAATACATTTTAAAGTATGTCATGTGAGTCGGTTTGCGGCATGTATATCATCGTTATACAGTCATGCTTATAGAAATCCTTTGAACCAATGAGAATGCATGAAACAAACAGAATGAATGAGAATGAATATTTTACCAATTTACTTCGCCGTTGTCTGATTTATATTTATACCTTTTCCTTCTTTGTCCACTCCATTCAAGTCTGTTGAAGTATAGAGTTTTAAGTGTATGAATATAAACTAAAAGTGCAAGAATGAGAAAAAATAAAACAAAAGGTATCTTTCTGTGACGAAGCTGTCCTGTAAATGCATATGCTATAACATCTTATCTAAGTTCGATCAATTTCGGCTGGTCGTTTCTTCGAACGCTTTTGAAAATTTCTGCTTACAAAATTTTCTCAAAATTCTAAAACCTGTGTCCTGTAGCATCATATCCAAGCCATCTTTCTACGTCTTTCGGTATGTTTAGGACATAATTTCACAGATTTTGGCCATTTTAAATTGTTCAGATTGAGGATCACTGACGAGGGTTACATGTAAATACTCGAAACGTGCATGTCTGGTCCATGCTGTAAATTTATCTGCTCTAATATGATGCTAATGAATTTGAAGACGTTAAACATCCACTTGTCTACCGTAACTTGCTCTTATACGCATTGCCAATTGACTTTATTTATTGTGATGGAATATTAACTCAGTAATGAGTGACTAAGTGGTCCTCTTACATCCTATAATCCTTATGTCATGAAAAGTATCTGTCATTTTGCCTTTGTTTCCCCGCTGTCTTCTAATATCCTTTACCATATAAGATAGCACATCTATAAAATATTCCGCACAATGCCAGTCAATCGAAAATAGCACACCAAGCACATAAAGATGCAGGAGGACCACATGGAGACCCTGGTTTGGTAGAAGATAGCAAATTAAAACCGATAAAAGGATGAAAATAAAAGAAATTAGAATAACAACGCCAACGCTGCAAGATACGCCCGTCTGGGTATTAATTTCTTATAAATAAGTTTGTGAATGCAATTATGTCAATTTTAGTCTCAAAATGACTTGACCTTTACAAATAATTTCTCAATTGACATGATTAAGAGACAAAAAAACATAAAGCCTGTACTTGTGAAACACGAATGCCCCCGATGTCACCTTTGTTAGTATAAACACTATTTTCTTTTTAGTATGTGAAAGGTCAAGGTCGGGTTAAAAAAAATGTTGGTATCAATGGAACAATCTTGTGACAAGGAATACACACGTGAAATATCAAAGCCAAATCACTTACTATTCAAAAAGTCCTGTCATTATGGATACACATGTGAAACATGATAACCCTAGCAATTTCCAATCAAAATAAGTGCCCAATTGCAATGTTAAAGATTTTGAAAAATTGTTTAAAGGTCAATGTAAAAGTCATGAGTTCAAAAATGTTTGTATCAATGGAAAGAAGATGTACAGATCGATACCCTTTCCGAATTGATAAAATCCATCAGAGGGTTACTTTTATCTAGAATTTACCGATTAAAATCATCTCTGAACACCAGATTCGAGTCTATCTTTAAAGACCCTGAGGTTATCACAGAGCTTACCTAACTCCAAGAACATTATGTCATCACGCTAGCAGACAAAGCCTCAAATAATTACACATTTACTTGCAAAAAGTACTATTTCGACAGTCTTGTTAAAGAGTTGAGTTTAAATTCGACACCTGGAAATCACACTTACACTCCAATAAACATTTCTGCCCCTGAAATAATAGATAAACACAAATCAAACTTCCTTTGGCTTCGACGCAAACAATTTAGATCTAGATTTACCATACTTATACCGCATGCCTAAAATGCACAAGAATCCGTACAAATAACGTTTCATCGCTTGCTCCTCAAAATTTTCTACCAAATCTATATCGATCTTACTCACCAGAGTTTTATCTGAAATCAAATCTGGACTTCAAAAATATTGTTTGACATTATATTCCCTTAGTGGTATCAACTAGATGTGGATTTTAAGAATTCGAACGAAACTTTTAGAACATCTGAAATCCATTCATTTTAGTAGAGTCCATTCGATCAAAGCCTTTGATGTTTCGACACTAAACACAACAATTCCACTTTTTAAATTGAAAGAAAAATCGCAAAAACTATAAGTAATACGTTTACATGCAAAAACGGCAATCGCAAATACACATTTATTGTTCTTAACTACATGTATGAAAAAACCTACTTTGTAAAAGAAAAATCCTATTCTGAAAAAAAGTAATATGAGACAGATATTATTCAGAGGTTAAACTTCCTGATCGACTACATTTTTTATCGTGTTCGGAGGAAAGGTCTTCCAGCAAATTGTCGGAATTCGAGTGGGGATCAATTGTGCTCCACTTTTTGCCGACATTTTTCTTTACCCGTACGAAGCTGAATTCATTCAATATTTGGTCCCTGAAGGGAAAAGATACTTAGCATCTGACTTCAACCTCACTTACAGATACAACGACGATGTGTTGTCCATCAATAATCCAAAATTCGCGGATTACTTGAGCAGAATATATAATTCGGAGCTTATAATCAATGAAACTACAGAGACAAATACTTCAGCATCCTATTTGGACATAATGTTGTGCTACGACACTGATGGTCATATAAACACCTTACTCTATGACAAATTTGACGACTTCAATTTCAGCATCACAAACTTTCCTTTTCTGAGTAGCAACATCCCTTCATCGCCTGCTTATGGCGTGTTCATATTTAAGTTTGTACGCTATGTCAGAGCAAGTACCAAATATACAGATTTTATTCTGAGAGCTAGGCGTCTTTCAGATAAGCTTCTCAGTCAGGGATACGTTTGTGACCGACTAACATCGTCACTGAGGAAGTTATACGGTCGACATGGGAAACTCGTCATAAACAATGATGTCCCACTGTCCAAAATGGTGGATGATATTCTGTCATATACCATTAATATCTTACAAAATGGAAGTAACCAGATGTGACAACTCTACTGAGTTGAATCGACGGATGTTGCATGCAAGCAGGAGATGCTGACTTTTCCTGGGCACCTGGTCTTACTCCCATTTCGGGAATTCGCTTCTTTTCATGTGGTGGAAGGTTTTTGTTTGTTTGCTTTGGTTCCTGTTTTATCCTGATTTTATATGCCTTCGGTTTGTGATTTTCTGAATTACCGATTTTGTGCTGTATATAGGGATATGATCAGTATCCATATTTGTAATCTTAATTGTCACAAGGAATACACATGTGAAATATGAAATATCTATCTCTTGCATTCAAAAGTTTTGCCCTATGTTAATCAAACAGATGGACAGGCCAAAAACTATAAGCCCCCGAATCTTTGATTAGGTAAATTATATCCATCACAATTTCTTTTGTATATTTTTTTCACATGGAAACAGTGTCTTAGGATGACGAAATTAAACGTTGGTTTAAACAATATCTATTTGAAAAGCAAAATTACACATTCATTAACATAAACAAAAATGTTACGTTTAATAGTATTTCGATGCCATGTTGAAAATTAAAATGAAATATATCTCAAAAGTGACTTGTAGGGAGTCCCCTTAAGCTTGTGGCATTTGCACAAAATGCAATTTTAGGATGTCGAGGACAGCAAGACTTAAATTTGATGATATCATTTAATTTTCCTAATAATTATAAATGTTAAAATTAAAATTGAAACATACTTTTTCTACATGCAAAGTTTCATCAATTTTTTACCGTTAGTTTGTAAGCTACGGACATACATATATACCCACTGAAAGCCCCAAAATAGGCCGTAAATGTGACGTTAACATTAACACTTTTTAGGTAATGAAAAACAGTTACAACTCTTCTGTAGAGGCAGAATATTAACAAGTTCTGTATTTTTCACTTAGATATGATGTGGGAAATCGGATATGTATCAAATCATAAATGATCACCAAAAGACTTTTAAAAGAAATTGTCGAAAGGAGATAAATTTATGTCTATTTTCAAAACGTCTTTGAGTTGCTAATTTTTTAAAATAAAGTCCGTTTATCTGAAACCCTATCATTTATTTTTCGTAAAAACTTGATATTATCTTCTTCAAATGTCAAGTCAAACACTGATAAATTCCTATTGAAATTTGACCGTCAGTTTTTAAGTTATGGTGATTTTTGTTACCCCCTCCCCCATTTTTCTACGTTAACTTATCCTGACGTTCTTGCGAAAATAACGATCCGATGTCGCCGTTCTTATTGTGACGTCATAATTGATCCAGAGCTTTCCGATAGGGTTCTTTCGGATACTGTTCTGGACCCCCTTAAAAGGAAAATAAAACGAAGAATATGAATGTGATCTCCGGTAAGAAAACAAAAGACAGGGGACAGCGATATACACAGTCTTCACTCTGTATATAAGTAGAGGACATCTTCTTGACCAATGATCCCACAATAAAGCACATTAGTACAAAAATGGTCCAAAGATAGAGCACAATAGTACAAAAATGGTCCAAAAATAGAGCACAATAGTACAAAACTTATAAAACATCATTTGCGCTCCCTAAATGAAGTAAGATAATAAACTGAACATCCCATCTGGTATGCTAAATGTATGGCATGTACCATCTGTAAGACATTGAATTATTCGTAGGGCCCGTATATTGTTTCCATATCTATTATTGGTCTTTACTTAGAAATAGTATCTATATTTCTTGCTATTTGTCGTTGTAATGGCCTTCAGTGTTCGCTGTGTTTCTATTTTGTATTGGCAGATTTCTTTGTAACTATTATGTTTGGTAGGCTTTGGGGTCGATTGAATTACATTTGATTATAGATTGCACTGTACACTGTACATTTATTTCTTCATTAAACTTACTCAAGGTGGCGCCGCATTTTTTTTTTTAATTTTTCTGATACATGTAGAGGAGTCAATAAGCGAAAATCTAGTAGTTTTTATTATGTACGGCGAGATATTTTAGAATAAATCTTGGCTTCTTTTTTGGCTTTAGTTACATAGATACTTCATTTATACTTGCAATATGTATTTGATATGATCCATGTAATTTGTCAATATGTTTAAGTTTTGTAAATTAGCACGGCGCGTTTTAACAGCGCCTCCTAAAGTGCTTTCCATTTTTGCACTGAGCTCTGGGAATGCATTGTGTAGCATCACGTGACTGAAGTTGGTGAAACCACGAACACAAAATGGAGGCATACCGCTCGTTTGGGGGAAAGAAAACAGGTATTTTGATTCAATTTTATCTTTTCATATCCGATATCCTAGTAAAAAATATATTTTCAAGATTCTTTGTTTGTCGATCAAGAAATCATTGTAGTTTTTACAAACATTCTGACGAAAGGAATGTCGTGCTCGAAATATGTAAAACACAATGTTGTGGTGGTTTCCACGCACTATCTACAGCTTATTTCACAATGTTTGTAAAAACAACGGCGTTTTATTTTCTAACTAGTCAACGATGGTAAAAGTATCAATTTAGACAAGGATATAGGCTATGAAAAGATAAAATCAGATCAAAGCAATTATTGCAGTTCTTGTTTTCTTTCCTCCAACTTACCATTATATTTATTCGTGGTTTCACCAACTAAAGTCACGTGATACTACACAGTGGAGTGGTTCATTGGTTATCTTTCATGTTTCTGTGGAGAGTTATTCTTGTCTCCGGCTGCTTGTCCCATTTTCTTTTTCGTGTTTGAAGTACATGCATAAATTTGAATTAAAAGAACTCAAACCTTGGCGCTACTGAAATACAATTGGTTGTGTCAGAAAATATTTTGGCATTTTATAATGATACGTAAGTGTGAATTCTGTGTTGAAGGTCTGTGTCCCAGCCATCTTGCTACGTCTTTCGGTATATTAAGGACATAATTTTCACAGATAATGGCCATGTTACTTTGTTCAGATTAAGGATCACTGTCAAGGGTTAAAAAGAAGGGAGGAGATCTCAAACAAGACCCCGTTGCAGCATCAACAGTCAAACACCAAAACACCCGATGCAAAATCACAAAAGACGAGTACAGCACGATACTGAAAAGAGACACACGACATGTAAACATCAAACACAAAAGACTACACATAAACCGACGAGACCAATGGGCAACCGGTGCCGACTTTGGACGGCCATCTGTCACGCAAGTAGCAAATGGTGTGGTTATCCTGGATTACGTGCGCACAACCCTCTCACTTCTCCAATTACCCAGAGGTCTCGAAGAACGTACAATTGTGGTGTAAAACAACCTCCTCACTGTAAGAAGACATCACACAAACAAGACTGCAAAACGCAGAGGCCCCAGAGACACAGATGAATATGTAAATGGATATAAAATGAGGGCATGCGTAATACAGTCCGTGCTCTGCCGGCTGTAGCGAGCTCATGTATGTAATCACCCGAGGAGTCCGACTGACATTCAGAGAGGACAAGTAGTCGGGGCCCTGTCTTCTCTAAAGAGGTTTGGACAGGGCCTGTCATGGAGTCCCGTCGTCACAGTCAGTCAGAGTGCAAGTCTCAAGGATGCGCTTGTACAAGACTGTAGATTGGTCAAGTACCAAGCCTAGTGTCCGTCTGGTGTCATTAGGATCATATCCACGGTATAAAAGGCGTTTGATGATTCTGACGCATTTTCGATGGTTATGCTGCCTACCTTTGATCCTTTTTATTTTGTTTATCATATCACCATAAAAGACAGGTTGTGTAATACCCATAGTAATGTACTCTGTTGCATGTATAGATCCGAATTTTAAAAGAAGTTGACTGTAATTTTTGTAAAATTTCCAGAAAGTCTTAACTAGTTTATGAAAGCGGAAACCTTGACCTAAAAGTTTTTTGGTAATTTGTAAATTTCTACTGTGAAAATCCAAAATATCAGTACATGCTCTAGTGTACCGGATGAGCTGTGATATGTAAATGCCGCATGACGGTAATCTAGGAACATCACCAACAAGCCAGGGGGAATTTACTATGTTGAATCCAAAATCATCCCTTTTGTCATATACACTTGTATGAATCTTTCCGTTTACAATTTTGATATTTAGGTCCAAAAAGGGTGTTTCTGTATTTGAAAGGTTTGCCTTGTTAAGGGTTCATTCTTGTGGATAAATTTCATTCTTATATAATTCAAAAGCAGGATTGTCAATGGTTAGAATATCATCCAGATACCTAGAAGTATTATTGAAACATTTCAGCTCATCAAATTTTCTTTGCTTTTGAAGATTTTGGATATTAAATTCTTTTTCATAAGTGTATAAAAATAAATCTGCAACAAGAGGCGCACAGTTAGTACCCATAGGAATTCCTACAACCTGCTTGTATAGATCCTCACCAAATCTAACATAAATATTGTCCAAGAGGAAGGACAAGGCATTACACAGGTCACTACATGTCCATGATTTGTATGATTTGTCGTCTGTTGAGGAAAAGAAACCCTTCGATTCAGATGTACAAATGTAAGTTTTTCGCTCTCGATCAAAACACCATTTAATACCAGACAAGTGCATGTCTGGTCCATGCTGCAAATTTATCTCCTCTAAAATGATGCTAATGAATGTGAAGACGTTAAATATTTGGAAGAATTATTAAGCATTTTATTTATCTTGTTTTGAGCCTGATTTGGGATTTGTATTTCACTTTCCTTCATTCATTCATTGATTTAATCACTTAATACGTATTCCATAAGAAATAGATTTGTTACCCGAGTGAGATGAAATTTCTCTAGCAGTTTCACTCCATCCGTTCGACATGGTTTGTACATTTACAGTTGATGTGTATTTTGTGGTTTTGTCTGAAAATATAAATATTACATTTATCTATTTCAATACGTAGATAAAAAAATGCTTTCGATTGTGTTCTTGTGTTTGGGCTCGAAAGTCCTAATTTTTCGTTGTGATGAAACATTGTATGTGCATGGGGGTCCCCACTGGCTCCCCGACTATTGTCGTTTTCACGCTTACCTTATCAATATCAATACACGTCTTATCTAAAAATGATTTTCTTACCTTCGATTTCAATACAGCAGTATCTGACTTTCAAGTATTTATACGTCATTGCACAGGGATCTCCAAATACTGTGTTACTGGCGTGAACATCACAGGAATTGTAACCTGTGCATCTATGAATTTGTAAAATAATATGAAATTATATTAGTTTGCCGACAAATATCAGATTCCCTGAAAGGGTCAAAACAGCTGGCTACGATACGTAATGGATTTCATAAAATTGTCTGTTATGATCATACTGAGTATAATTAAATAAAATGAAAATAAACTGTATTGATCCATTAAACCATGATCGTTCAACCTTATAAATGTGAGAATTGCTTTTTACTAACGACGGGTATTTACAAGTTCGTACCGTCACGTGTCATAAGTGACCTATTTCAAAGACATACAAACAAAAAAGCCTGTTCTTTTTTCCCGCTCCCCATCAATTTGCCAGAAAGTCCTTGGCTATAATGTAGTACAATTCTGCTTATAGGCAGCTTTACTTAAGATCCTCTTAGAACTACATGACAAATATGGATAATGACCATATCCCTGTATACAGCACAAAATCGATAATTCAGAAAATCAGAAACCGAAGACATAAAAAATCAGGATAGAACCAAAGCAAACAGACAAACACCTCCACCATAAGAAGCCAACTCCCGATTTGGGAGTGAGACAAGGTGTCCAGGAAGAGTAAGCATCTCCTGCTTGCATGCAACACCCGCCGCTTCAATTCGGTAGAACTGTCACATCCGGTTACTTCCATTTCGGAGGACATAGAGTACAATCTTTGGTTGGATGGTTTAAATGGTCTATGACAGAATATCATCCACAATTCTGGAGAGTGGGACATCATAGTGTATGACGAGTTCTCCATATCGACCGTAGAACTTCCTCAGTGACGATGTTAGTCGGTCACAAACATATCCGTGACTGAGAAGCTTATCTGAAAGACATCAGGTTTGTCATAGGGTGAGGTGTGACCATCAGTGTCGTAGGACAACATTATGTCCAAATAGGATGGTGAACTCTTGTCTCTGTAGTTTCATTGACTTCAAGCTCCGAAGGATAGATACTGCTCAGGTAATCCGCGAATTTTGGATTATTGATGGACAACACATCGTCTATGTATCTGGAAGTGAAGTTGAAGTCAAAAGCTAAGTATCTTTTCCTTCAGAGACCAAAGATTGAATGAATTCAGCTTCGGCAAGGAGTGGGGCACAATTGGTCCCCTATGGAATTCCGACAATTTGCTGGAAGACCTTTCCTCCAACATGTCCAAAAACCACAAAAATGTTGTCGATCAGAACGTTTAACATCTGAATAAAATCTGTTTCAGTGTACTTATTTTCAGAATCGGACTTTTCTTTTACAAAGTAGGTGTTATCATAGTTTACAACAAGAAGTTTGTATTTGCGATTACCGTTCTTCCTTGTAAACGCATTACTTATTACTTATAATTTTTGCGAGTCTTTCTTTCAATTTGGAATGTGGAATTGTAGTGTAAAGTGTCGAAAAATCAAAGGGTTTGATCAAATGGACTCTACTAAAATGATTACATTATATTCCATATCAATGTTAAACGTCTTCAAATTCAATAGCATCATTTCGGGTAATAAACCCTCGTCAGTGATCCTCTATCTAAACAATGAGATATGGCCAAAGAGTGTGAAAAATATTATGTCTAAAAACGTGGCGAAAGACGTAGCAGAATGGGTGGGATATGATGCTGCAGGACCCACGTTTTAGAAATTTCAAAATATTTTGATAACAGAAATTTCCCCATGCGTTGAAGAGACAGACGATCAACCGAAGTTGATCGAACTTTGCTACATGTGCCCTCGGGGACTCTTGGTCCACCAGCAGTGACGCTCATCAAGTGGTACAAATGTTAGACGTGTTCAAATTTAATAGCATCATTAAAGAGCAGATAAATTTGCAGCATAATCTATCTAAATCATAGCTTAAATCTGGTCAAAAATTGGCACGATGAAAGCTTTATATTTACATGTAAGTAAATTTACGTGAGAAAGAGTTACATGTAAATGCAGCAGAGCATCATTCATATATAGTTGAATACAAGAAAATAAATAAATGAATTTATGTACCACAAGAGCCGTTGCCATTGAAACGAGATGCATGAAATGACTTGTTTTAAGGAGTAATCATACAAAACCTTACTTACCATTAAACAAAACCTCATTTACAACGTTTACTAAATGGCATTTCGTTCTAAAGGTATCATATACTTTTTTTATACAAAAGATTTCAAAACTTTTGGGCATATCACGGCCAGGTATGTCTCAATTTGTCTTTTTTTTCTTACTGAGAATCTATATTAAAAGTTCATTCTTTGAGTCTATAGATCATGTCGAATCTGTCTCACAATTACAAGAAGAAGATAACATTGTTTTTCGAACAAAATTGTTGAGGCATCATTGGCATAAGTTTTCACCATAACAACTCATTACGCCTAAAAGTTAGTCACTTGAGCTTAGATTGGTGTTTTGTATTTCTCTGAAAAATAAGAATTAGAAAAACAAAATAGTCTACCGTAACTAGAATTTCATAAATCTACCTTAACAAAATGGCATCATGTTTAATAGATAGAACTTGAGCATAACTTATGGCCAAAGATGAACCTTTTGATGAAAGTATATATAAGACATGCATTTTATGTTTTTACATACATACTGTACATACCAAAATGTACCAAAAAGTGACTACTGGCATCCGTATCAAAGCTGAGATTGTTTCGGGGAATGTGCTTTTGGTGGAAAATCATTAAAAATGGGAAGCAAAACGAATTTTTTTAAATGAAAAACATTTATATGAATCCGTACAAACAACGTTTCATCGCTTGTTCCTCAAAATGTTCCACCAAATCTGTATCGATCTTACTCACCAAAGATTTATCTGAAATAAAATCTGGGCTTCAAAAATATTGTTCGACAGTATATTATCGCAGTGGTATCAACCAGATGTGGATTGTAAAGAAATCGAAGGAACTTTAAGAACTTTTTCGCATCATTAAATATATCATTAACTAACGAAGTAGACAATTTGTATGTACAATTGTTTAACCCTTCATTTTATGGGATAAAAACTTTGTTCCATCAAACAGTCACAATTACTTGAAAAAAATATCGTATTGAGATTTTAGGTCATATACAGCTATAGAACTTATTCATCGAGATTGAGTGGTTCGTTATCCTTAGTTACAATTCGTCTATGAATTATTTGTCTTTGTCCTTATTATTTCAGATTAAAGAGATATTTTTAAGGACACAACTCGCATGAAATTGGAAGAAATGTAGGGATCGGGCTCTCCAATAATACTCTGTTGCAGCACCCACAGCAAAACATCAAAACAGTTCATGCAAAAACACAGGGCAGACACGCACATCAAAAGACAGCAAGAGACATAAAGGACAAGGAACATTTGAAATGTGATAAAATACATTGTTTTAAAAAGGACAGTACCAGCAAATACCATATATGATTACATACATGAGCTCGCTATATGATTACATACATGAGGTCGCTGCAGCCGGCAGAGCATGGACTGTATTACGCACGCCCTCTTTTTATATATTTACATATTCATCTGTGTCGCTGGGGCCTCTACCTTTTGCGGTCTTATTTGTATGAGGTCATCTTACAGTGAGGACGTTGTTTTACGCCATAATTGTACGTTCTTCGAGACCTCGGTAATTGGATAAGTGTAAGGGTTGTGCGCACAACGTTATCCAGGATACCTTTTGCTACTTGCATGGCAAATCGCCGTCCTAAGTCGGCATCGGTTGTCCATTGGTTTTGTCTGTTTATGTGTAGTCTTTTGTGCATGATGTTTACATGTCGTATGTCTCTTTTCCGCCTCATACTATGCTCGTCTTTTGTGTTTTTACATCGGGTGTTTTGGTATTTTGCTGTTGGTGCTGCAACAGGGTCTTGTTGGAGATCCCCTCCCTTCTTATATATTTCTTCAGCCTGCATGTTCCTCTTTTCCCACTTTAGAATGCAGAAGAAATATAATGTTTTTAGTGAAAGCGCTTTTTAAAGAATCAGCATTTATTTGATTCCCTTTTTATGAAACTTTAGGCATATCTTAAAATGCTATCTAATTAAGTAGTGCCTCATATTTATCAATGAAGCATTCAATGTATAAGGTATAGACTTTTGAAATGAAAATTTAAAAAATCAACATCAACGTTTTCCCGGTAAGTTCCAAGACTTATCCATGCAGTTTGGAAATTTAACGAAACTTTTATCTTCAGTTGCTGTGTATTTTAGACCCTTTTCACCAAATAAACTCAGAGATTCAAATAATAAATTGTTTTGATTACATAAATTCTACAAGCTCCAAATTATTCCATAAATTATAATGGCTATACATATGATTGGGATTTTCAAAACCGAGAATTGTGAAAAAATATATACTTTAATGAAGTCCCCATCAGAATTCATTCATTAGAATTCCCATTAAAACAGTTGCGAACCCCGGAATAAAACTAAATATTCCAAAGTGAGACGATATTGTTTTCCTGACTGAATTCATTGCCTTTTAGATGACAATTTCAATCATCTGTTCATTTAAGAATAGATGTGGCTATATTATTTTTCATTGGGAAAAAACAAGGAGTCTAGGGGCCGCTCAAGTGCCGAGCGGGTTCGATATAGAAGCCATGATAGAGGTTCCGTTCAACTAAGCCTTCTGATAAATAAAACATTTTACATGTAACACGTTTGAATCCTGAAATTTGAAATTATTAGAAAAAAGACTATTTTGTATGTTAAATTGGCAAAAGGTATCATTGTTATGACGGACGCCGTTCCAGCTCTGCCGCCTGAAAGAGGCTATGTTTTGGCACTTTATCGATTTGATGTCATAAATATTATTTTGCTATTTCGGAAAATTTCATTCAAAAACATCATCGAAATTAAAGGAGGTTGACATCTTAGCACCATCCCTCCTATGCTCTTTTGAACATATATCTTATTTGGATATGCTACTGAATCCACCCTACAGGAAATTGGAGCCGCGCACTCTCTGCAAATGCACAAATTAATCTTTTTAAATATAACCTGAGGGCGCTACTAACATGAGTTTGGGTGGTGTCTAAAAATCACTTTTCCTGCCAGACTGAATTTCATGACGTCATATCTTGTGCCAGTCGCCGTTCCTAAGTGGCCACAAACCATTTTTGTAATTGTTACAACACACACTTTTAAGAAATATGGGCCTCTTTCTTCCACTAAAAAGTCACACGGGAATCCTAAGACAACAGCCCATTATGAATATTCATTTTCTCCTCTAAAGGGACGACCAGGGAGGAGGGCTGACAATTTTTTCGGGTCATACTATCTATTTTCAACGCTGAGCCGACCGGATTATTTATTTTCTACTAACTTAAGGGTAGTATATTTATTTTTAATCTCTAACAATCTTTCAAAACACAACAAAAAGACACACACACTGAGAATGTCATAATTTTGAATGCAACTAATATTTAACTATAATTAATCTTTATACAGATGATATAACGTATCACCTGCGTGCATAATCTAATATGTTTTTACAGCACATGAGGAGAGGGGTATGCCAATGTTAAACGTCTTCATATTCATTTGCATCATTTTAGAGCAGATAAATTTACTGCATGGACCAGACATGCACGTTTAGGGTATTTAACCCTCGTCAGTGAACCTCAATCTTTACAATGTATTATGACCAAAATCTGTGAAAATTATGTCCTAAATATACCGAAAGACGTAGCAAGATGTCTAGATTATGATGCTACAGGATCCAGGTGACAAATATGGATAATGACCATATCCCTGCATACAGCACAAAATCGATAATTCAAAAATCAGAAACCGAAGGCATACAAAATCAGGACAAAACAGGAACCAAAGCAAACAAACAAAAACCTCCACCATATGAAAAGAAGCGAACTCCCGATATGGGAGTGAGACCAGGTGCCCAGGAAGAGTAAGCATCTCCTGCCTGCATGCAACACCCGTCGCTTCAATTCGGCAGAACTGTCACATCCGGCCACCTCCATTTTTGAAGATATAGAGTACAATCTTTGGTTGGATGGTTCAAATGGTCTATGACAGAATATCATCCACCATTCTTGAGAGTGGAACATCATAGCGTATGACGAGTTCCCAATATCGACCGTAGAACTTCCTCAGTGACGATGTTAGTCGGTCACAAACATATCCCTGACTGAGAAGCTTATCTGAAAGACGCCTAGCTCTCAGAATAAAATCCGTATATTTGGAACTTGCTCTGGCATAGCGTATCAACTGAGATATGAACACGCCATAAGCAGGCGATGAAGGGATGTTGCTACTCAGAAAAGGAAAGTTTGTAATGCTGAAATTGAAGTCGTCACGTTTGTCATAGAGTGAGGTGTTCATGTGACCATCAGTGTCGTAGGACAACATTATGTCCAAATATGATGCTGAATTATTTGTCTCTGTGGTTTCTTTGACTTCAAGCTCCGAAGGATAGATACTGCTCAGGTAATCCGCGAACCTTGGATTATTGATGGACAACACATCGTCTATGTATCTGTAAGTGAAGTTAAAGTCAGAAGCTAAGTATCTTTTCCCTTCAGAGACCAAAGATTGAATGAATTCAGCTTCGTACGAGTAAAGGAAAATGTCGGCAAGGAGTGGGGCACAATTGGTCCCCATTGGAATTCCGACAATTTGCTGGAAGACCTTTCCTCCAAACACCACAAAAATGTTGTCGATCAGAAAGTTTAACATCTGAATAATGTCTGTTTCAGTGTACTTATTTTCAGAATCGGACTTTTCTTTTACAAAGTAGGTTTTGTCATAGTTAACAACAATAAATTTGTATTTGCGATTACCGTTCTTACTTGTAAACGCATTACTTATAATTTTTGCGAGTCTTTCTTTCAATTTAGAATGTGGAATTGTAGTGTAAAGTGTCGAAAAATCAAAGGCTTTGATCGAATGGACTCTACTAAAATGAGTGGATTTCAGATGTTCTAAAAGTTCCTTCGAATTCTTTAAAATCCACATCTGGTTGATACCACTGCGAGAATACACTGTCGAACAATATTTTTGAAGCCCAGCTTTGATTTCAGATAAAACTTTGGTGAGTAAGATCGATACAGATTTGGTAGAACATTTTGAGGAACCAGCGATGAAACGTTGTTTGTACGGATTCTTATGCATTTTAGGTATGCAGTATAAGTATGGTAAATCTAAATCTAAATTGGTAGTGTCGAAGCCAAAGGAAGTAAGAGCTGATTTGTGGTTATCTATTATTTCAGAGGCAGAAAGGTTTGTTGGGGTGTAAGTGGGATTTCTAGGTGTCGAATTTAAACCCAACTCTTTAACTAGACTGTCGAAATAGTACTTTTTGCAAGTAAATGTGTAATTATTTGAGGCTTTGTCTTCTGGTGTGATGACATAATGTTCTTGGAGGTAGGTGAGCTCTGTGATAACATCAGGGTCTTTAAATATAGACACGAATCTGGTGTTCACAGTTGATTTTAATCGGTTAATTCTAGATAAGAGTAACCCTCTGATTGATTTTATCCATTCGGAAAGGGTGTCGAGCTGTACATCCTCTTTCTTTGCCCAACGTCTTGCATAGTCCTTACAAGAGTCCATGATAATTTTGACATTTTGGTTCCATGTAAAGGACATACTTTCTCTGTATTTGGGACCCTTTTTTAACAATTCTCTCAACTTGTCGTTCTTGACTATACTAAGGTCACCAGTAATAACGTGTCCACAAGGAGAGTAGTTGAAATCCGATGAAGAACATTCGCAGGGAAGTTGATGTAGTGAGGGATTACTTAAATCAATACACTGCAGGAATCGTTTGTAATTGTAAATTTTAGAGCAACTGTTGGTGTGTAGCTATAGGAAATACAAGGAGTTTCTTTTCTTTTGAAATATGGTGGGATTGTTTCTGTGACAGTTTTGTGATTCAATATTTGACCAAGATTCAAGTTATCAATACCTTTGTTTGCAAATCTTACTTTAATGAAAGGGCGGTTTGTTTTCTCCTCTGATTTATCTGATCTAACTGCTTGAAATAAACGAAAAGTAGAAATGTCCAATATGACTCCTTGTAGTCTGTATTCTGGGGAACGTGTATCGGTATATGTGAGGTCCTTCGTATAATTGTAGATTTCGTGCAACTTCCGTAAAGGAACAGAGTATAATTTGGTACGAATATAATGCAGGCCTAGAGGCTCATTCAAAAATGGAACCAAGTCATCGAAGGAGAAACTATGTATCTCAGGCCTATTATATTTTCGAATGCCATGACTTCGAGGTCTTCTTTTTTGTCTGTTGAATAAGCTAGTCACGTTTACCGATTGACAACCGGGACTTGTTAAGTTTCCTATAGTGCTGATGTTATCGTTGCACCCATATGGCGCTGCAGTGTTAAGATTTTTTATCCAGAACTCTTCTCTGTTGCGACGGAAAGGTGTGCTCAAATTGGGATTGTTTGTGGGGTGATATATTTTCTCAAGGATTCTGACTCTCATAGATAAAACCGAATGATCGGCCTGGTCAAAATGTCGGTAAAGGAGTTGACTTCCTTTATTATTTATTTTTGACCGGTGTCCTGACATTCTGGTTCGGAGCTTACCTTTGGTTTCGCCCACATAAATCAATCCACAAAGTGAGCACTCTATTCCGTACACAACATGAGATGTCATGCAGTTAAGGTTTTCAAAACTATGCGTGTGAAATGTTTGTTTTGTGAGATTACTTGAGAATGAAGTGTCTGTTATTAGGATGTTACAAGTTTTGCAGTTCTTCGTGCCGCACTTAGAAACTGAGCAATCGCTTGGTGAAAATTGGTGCTCTTTTAGAATATCGACCACTTCAATCTTACAGGGCTTGATTTTAATATACCCATCTGCATGTTTGTACCAAAACTCATTGTTACTACTCACTACAAATGTTTCGTCTCTAATGTCATTTAGACTAATTCTAGCGACACCTAAGTTACCTGTTGCGTATGTGTCCGTAGACGCAACAGGTTGGGGCCTTTTTATAGTGGGCGACGCCCCAGCCACTTTGTAGGTCTCTTGTGTACTATCCATTGAAGCAAAAGACTGCCCGACAAGTGCCCTCGGGGACAATTTGTCCACCAGCAGTGACACATGGACAGTGGTAAAAATGACAAATATGGATAATGCCCATATCCCTGCATACAGCACAAAATCGATAATTCAAAAATCAGAAACCGAAGGCATACAAAATCAGGACAAAACAGGAACCAAAGCAAACAAACAAAAACCTCCACCATATGAAAAGAAGCGAACTCCCGATATGGGAGTGAGACCAGGTGCCCAGGAAGAGTAAGCATCTCCTGCCTGCATGCAACACCCGTCGCTTCAATTCGGCAGAACTGTCACATCCGGCCACCTCCATTTTGGAAGATATAGAGTACAATCTTTGGTTGGATGGTTCAAATGGTCTATGACAGAATATCATCCACCATTCTTGAGAGTGGAACATCATAGCGTATGACGAGTTCCCCATATCAACCGTAGAACTTCCTCAGTGACGATGTTAGTCGGTCACAAACATATCCCTGACTGAGAAGCTTATCTGAAAGACGCCTAGCTCTCAGAATAAAATCCGTATATTTGGTACTTGCTCTGGCATAGCGTATCAACTGAGATATGTACACGCCATAAGCAGGCGATGAAGGGATGTTGCTACTCAGAAAAGGAAAGTTTGTAATGCTGAAAATGAAGTCGTCACATTTGTCATAGAGTGAGGTGTTCATGTGACCATCAGTGTCGTAGGACAACATTATGTCCAAATATGATGCTGAATTATTTGTCTCTGTGGTTTCTTTGACTTCAAGCTCCGAAGGATAGATACTGCTCAGGTAATCCGCGAACCTTGGATTATTGATGGACAACACATCTTTCCTTGATAATTTGATAAAATTTGTAAACAGGAATTTTCCCATGCGTTTGCAGAAATGACCAACCGAAATTGATCGAACTTTGCTACATGTGCCATCGAGGACACTTGGTCCACCAGCAGTGACACTCACCAAGTGGTACAAATGTCTTCAAATTCATTTGCATCATTTTAGAACAGATACTTTTACATCATTGACCAGACATGCACGTTTCGGGTATTTAACCCTCGTTCGTGATCCTCAATCTAAATAAAGTCACAGTGCCAATATCTGTGAAAATTGTGTGCTAAATATAACGAAAGACGTAGCAAGATGAGGGTCCCTGTAAAGTGCGAAACGAAACAAAAACGAAACGAAACAGAATGAAACAAATCGAAACGAAACGAAACGAAACAAATCGAAACGAAACGAAACAGATCGAAACGAAACGAAAGAAAACAAAACGAAACAGATCGAAACGAAACGAAACAAAACATAAAACTTAAAGAATATGAGAAAAAGAGGAAAAATTGCCGAGAACGAATATCTAAAGACAAGGTCAGCATGTAATATTGCCTTAATCCAAGAGTTCTACATTGGTAACTAGAACCGAGAGGTTTTCTTGAAAGAGTCAAAGTTGACAATTAAAAAAAGTAAATGTCTAATGCCATTCATGTATTTAAGAGGAATAAAGGGGAGGGAATAGATAACCACGCTATGACACTGTAATGAGATCATAAAACTGGGGGGGGGGGGGACATTTCAGGGAAAAAATCGTATCCTCTTTCAAACGAAATGTGTCCCCCTCAGTATTTGTTCTCATTTTTCCTCCCAGCTAAGTAATATTTTTCCGCCTATGACGACGTGTTTCATCCCGTTCATTCTCCTTAAATCCTTTAAAATGCAATTGTGCTATATACCGTATATATAATGTTTTAATCGTCAACTTTGACCCTTTAAAAACCCTCCAGCCACAAGAACTAATAGTTGAAGGCAATGGTATATGCAGATATTGATATCCGTGCTAGTTCTCTGCATTTACATCAATTTCTCTCAATTTCTTTAAGATTTATGTTTTGTTTCGTTTCGTTTCGTTTCGTTTCGATCTGTTCCGTTTCGTTTCGATCTGTTTCGTTTCGTTTCGATCTATTCCGTTTCGTTTCGATCTGTTTTGTTTCGTTTCGATTTGTTTCGTTTCGTTTCGATTTGTTTCGTTTCGTTTCGTTTTTGTTTCGTTTCGCACTTTACAGGGACCCGCAAGATGACTGGGATATGATGCTACAGGACCCAGGTTTTTGAAATTTGAGAAAATTTTGTAAACAGAAATTTTCAAATGCGTTTGAAGAAACGACCAACCAAAATTGATTGAACATGGCTACATGTGCCCTCGGGGACCCTTGGTCCACCAGCAGTGACACTCACAAAGTGGTACAAATGTTGAACGTCTTCAAATTCATTAGCATCATATAACGTATCACCTGCGTGCATAATCTAATATGTTTTTTTACAGCACATGAGGAGAGGGGTATGCCAATGTTAAACGTCTTCATATTCATTTGCATCATTTTAGAGCAGATAAATTTACTGCATGGACCAGACATGCACGTTTAGGGTATTTAACCCTCGTCAGTGAACCTCAATCTTTACAATGTATTATGACCAAAATCTGTGAAAATTATGTCCTAAATATACCGAAAGACGTAGCAAGATGTCTAGATTATGATGCTACACGATCCAGGTTTTAGGAATTTGATAAAATTTGTAAACAGGAATTTTCCCATGCGTTTGCAGAAACGACCAACCGAAATTGATCGAACTTGGCTACATTTGCCATCGAAGACACTTGGTCCACCAGTAGTGACACTCACCAAGTGGTACAAATGTTAAACGTCTTCAAATTCATTTACATCATTTTAGAGCAGATACTTTTACATCATTGACCAGACATGCACGTTTCGGGTATTTAACCCTCGTTCGTGATCCTCAATCTAAATAAAGTCACAGGGCCAATATCTGCGAAAATTGCGTGCTAAATATAACGAAAGACGTAGCAAGATGAGGGTCCCTGTAAAGTGCGAAACGAAACAAAAACAAAACGAAACGAAACAAATCGAAACGAAACAAAACGAAACGAAACAGATCGAAACGAAACAAAACATAAAACTTAAAGAATATGAGAAAAAGAGGAAAAATCGCCGAGAACGAATATCTAAAGACAAGATCAGCATGTAATATTGCCTTAATCCAAGAGTTCTACATTTGTAACTAGAACCGAGAGGTTTTCTTGAAAGAGTCAAAGTTGACAATTAAAAAAAGTAAATGTCCAATGCCATTCATGTATTTAAGAGGAATAAAGGGGAGGGAATAGATAACCACGCTATGACACTGTAATGAGATCATAAAACTGGGGGGGGGGGACATTTCAGGGAAAAAATCGTATCCTCTTTCAAACGAAATGTGTCCCCCTCAGTATTTGTTCTCATTTTTCCTCCCAGCTAAGTAATATTTTTCCGCCTATGACGACGTGTTTCATCCCGTTCATTCTCCTTAAATCCTTTAAAATGCAATTGTGCTATATACCGTATATATAATGTTTTAATCGTCAACTTTGACCCTTTAAAAACCCTCCAGCCACAAGAACTAATAGTTGAAGGCAATGGTATATGCAGATATTGATATCCGTGCTAGTTCTCTGCATTTACATCAATTTCTCTCAATTTCTTTAAGATTTATGTTTTGTTTCGTTTCGTTTCGTTTCGTTTCGATCTGTTCCGTTTCGTTTCGATCTGTTTCGTTTCGTTTCGATCTATTCCGTTTCGTTTCGATCTGTTTTGTTTCGTTTCGATTTGTTTCGTTTCGTTTCGATTTGTTTCGTTTCGTTTCGTTTTTGTTTCGTTTCGCACTTTACAGGGACCCGCAAGATGACTGGGATATGATGCTACAGGACCCAGGTTTTTGAAACTTGAGAAAATTTTGTAAACAGAAATTTTCAAATGCGTTTGAAGAAACGACCAACCAAAATTTATTGAACATGGCTACATGTGCCCTCGGGGACCCTTGGTCCACCAGCAGTGACACTCACAAAGTGGTACAAATGTTGAACGTCTTCAAATTCATTAGCATCATATAACGTATCACCTGCGTGCATAATCTAATATGTTTTTTTACAGCACATGAGGAGAGGGGTATGCCAATGTTAAACGTCTTCATATTCATTTGCATCATTTTAGAGCAGATAAATTTACTGCATGGACCAGACATGCACGTTTAGGGTATTTAACCCTCGTCAGTGAACCTCAATCTTTACAATGTATTATGACCAAAATCTGTGAAAATTATGTCCTAAATATACCGAAAGACGTAGCAAGATGTCTAGATTATGATGCTACACGATCCAGGTTTTAGGAAATTGATAAAATTTGTAAACAGGAATTTTCCCATGCGTTTGCAGAAACGACCAACCGAAATTGATCGAACTTGGCTACATTTGCCATCGAAGACACTTGGTCCACCAGTAGTGACACTCACCAAGTGGTACAAATGTTAAACGTCTTCAAATTCATTTACATCATTTTAGAGCAGATACTTTTACATCATTGACCAGACATGCACGTTTCGGGTATTTAACCCTCGTTCGTGATCCTCAATCTAAATAAAGTCACAGGGCCAATATCTGCGAAAATTGCGTGCTAAATATAACGAAAGACGTAGCAAGATGAGGGTCCCTGTAAAGTGCGAAACGAAACAAAAACAAAACGAAACGAAACAAATCGAAACGAAACGAAACAGATCGAAACGAAACGAAACAAAACGAAACGAAACAGATCGAAACGAAACAAAACATAAAACTTAAAGAATATGAGAAAAAGAGGAAAAATCGCCGAGAACGAATATCTAAAGACAAGATCAGCATGTAATATTGCCTTAATCCAAGAGTTCTACATTTGTAACTAGAACCGAGAGGTTTTCTTGAAAGAGTCAAAGTTGACAATTAAAAAAAGTAAATGTCCAATGCCATTCATGTATTTAAGAGGAATAAAGGGGAGGGAATAGATAATCACGCTATGACACTGTAATGAGATCATAAAACTGGGGGGGGGGGGACATTTCAGGGAAAAAATCTTACCCTCTTTCAAACGAAATGTGCCCCCCTCAGTATTTGTTCTCATTTTTCCTCCCAGCTAAGTAATATTTTTTCCGCCTATGACGAGGTTTTTCATCCCGTTCATTCTCCTTAAATCCTTTAAAATGCAATTGTGCTATATACCGTATATATAATGTTTTAATCGTCAACTTTGACCCTTTAAAAACCCTCCAGCCACAAGAACTAATAGTTGAAGGCAATGGTATATGCAGATATTGATATCCGTGCTAGTTCTCTGCATTTACATCAATTTCTCTCAACTTCTTTAAGATTGATGTTTTGTTTCGTTTCGTTTCGATCTGTTTCGTTTCGTTTCGATCTGTTTCGTTTCGTTTCGATCTATTTCGTTTCGTTTCGATCTGTTTCGTTTCGTTTAGATTTGTTTCGTTTCGTTTCGATTTGTTTCGATTCGTTTCGTTTTTGTTTCGTTTCGCACTTTACAGGGACCCGCAAGATGACTGGGATATGATGCTACAGGACCCAGGTTTTAGAAATTTGAGAAAATTTTGTAAACAGAAAATTTCAAATGCGTTTGAAGAAACGACCAGCCCAAAATTGATCAAACATGGCTAGATGTGCCGTCGGGGACTCTTGGTCCACCTGCAGTGACACTCACAAAGTGGTACAAATGTTAAACGTCTCCAAATTAATTAGCAACATTTTAGAGCAGATAAATTTAAAGCATGGACCTGACATGCACATTTCAGGTATTTAGCCCTCGTCATGATCCTCGTCAGTGTTCATTGGCATAGAAAGTATTTGCTGTGTCAAGTATAAAAGAAGGTAGTACATGTATGTGTGTAATGCACTTAAACATTTCTATAAGACCTGGAACATATCATATTTGTTTACATAGAAATGTTATTTTGTATATGCTTGCAATTGTAAAGCAATGCTTTAGATTAAAATTGTCTGAATAACACTTCCGTATTATTAATATGAAACCTAATGGTAGAGCGAGCAGAGCAAGTCCGAAAATTATTGACTGTAACTTAAGTAGGCGAGCGAAAGTTAGTCGTGTCGCTGAAAAAGTCAGCTGATATTTGTTTCAGCGTATGGAGAGCTTTGCGAGCCAAAAATGTTTGGAATTTGAGCAAATGTAGGCCAGATTATTTCTTTTCAGCAACCAAGAGGGTCAGATTAATTCTTTTCAACATATTCTTAGTCAGAATATTTATTTCCAAAATGTGCCCCCTCCCTTCAGAATCAAATGGTTGTCCCCTATAGTACCAGAATATTCTTAAGCTTAGGTAAAAAGTGATATGCTCACTTTGAGCAGTTGGCAATAAAGGCAGATATTGTCCAATTCTACAGCCAAACAAGTATGTATAAATCAATTGAATTTACCATATAAGAGATATAGCGTAGATGTAACAAACAGATGAACAGACAGACGCAATGAAATTGACAGGTATGTTCCTCTACATAATGGACAATAAACTCAAAACCTAAAAAACAAAAATATTTAAAATCGCTTTTTTAAGAGCGATAAAAGTCGATCTTTTGTCTCGTACACTGATTCCACATTCGCTGAGAATTGTTCAGTTTACTTGAATCGTTACTCCTCAGAGAGAAAAAGCAAAAGAAAGGAGATTTACCATAGAATTGAATTCCTAATTCAATGAGAACTGTTTACTTTATTTCTATCTTTACTCCTCACAGGAAATGAAGCAAAAGAAAGGAATTAACCAACAGCACTCGGTTGCATCAAATATCGAAGCACTCAAATGTGTAAACACGGAGAGTGGACAAGGAATACAAGAAAACTATGAAGACATAGCAGCAAAGTGTACATCGAAACACTAAACAAAAAAGACTTCACATAAACAAATGAGACCAATGGGCAACTAGTATCAACAGTTCACGCTAGTCATACACCATGATCAGATCTTCATTAAAAACCACGCTAAAGAACAAAATGCAATAGAAAATGAAAATACTTGAAAGTTTCTTCATTAAGATTTTCCCGGAGGTTTCAAAGCCTTTGCCAACGTGCCTTTTTACCTCATAGATCAACACGACGTATTGTTTTGGAAGGAGGACTTGCCTTGGCTTTTCATTTTATGATGAACCCTCGATGAACGAGGGTTAAGTACCCGAAACGTGCATGTCTGGTCCATGTTGCCAATTTATCTGTTCTTAAATGATGCTATTCAATATGAAGACGTTTACATTTATACCGCTTGGTGAGTGTCACTGCTGGTGGACCAGGAGTCCCCAAGGGCACATGTAGCTAAGTTCGATCAATTTCGGTTGATCGTTTCTTCAACGCTTTCTAAAATTTCTGTTATCAAAATTTCTTGAAATTTCTAAAACGTGGGTCCTGAAGCATCATATCCCACCCATTCTGCTACGTCTTTCGGTACGCTTTTCGACATAGAAACTTTCATACTTTTTTGGCATATTACATTGTTTAGATTTGAGGATCACTGACGAGGGTTAAGTACCCGAAACGTGCACGTCTGGTCCATGTTGCCAATTTATCTGCTCTTAAATGATGCTATTCAATATGACGACGTTTACCTCACCTATCTGAAACAATTTTAAGGGCAGAAGAGGCTGAACAATGTGTGTTGTAAAGCCAGCGTCCGCTACAGATATAGTTGGTCCTCCTGCCATAAAGTGCAGATCTGATTCTGATTTCACTAGTAGTTGTACATCTCAATGAAAGAGTAGATTCTTCGCAAACATGTGCTTGACGGCATGTTGATAACTTTTTTCTACTTTGACTGCCTTCTGTAAAGAAAACTTTAGTATGTAGAAAAACAAAAATCAGATTATTTGTAATTCAATTCCTGTTATTTTTTTTTAGTCTATATTTGATTTAATTTAAGATGCTAATTCTATTTCTATTTTGGTTTACCATGAGCGCTTTTGAACCAACATTGATCCATTTTGGTCGTACACCCTTGTATATCCTCAATTCATTGTGTATGATTTGAGGCAATATTACATAAAATCCATGATCAGACGAGATAGAATGAACTTATCACCACACCCTCATTTTGGTTTCCATTTTCAGTCATAGGACCCTCATTGTACAGTCAATTCCAGCGCAAGCGCTTTGGTCTAAGGCATTGTGGAAGAAGCAAGAAGGTTGGTAAGGGAAAGATAGGATCAGAATATCCAGAAAATCAATAATAAGAAAATGAGTAAAACAGTGTTAGTTACTAAAAGTATAGGACTGGTATGTTTAACGTCTTCAAATCTATTAGCATCATTTTAGAGCAGATAAATTTACAGCATGGATCAAACATGCACGTTTCGGGTATTTCAACCTCGTCAGTGATTCTCAATCTAAACAATGAAATATGACCAAAATCTGCGAAAATTATGTCCTAAATATACCCGAAAGACGTAGCAAGATGGCGGGGATATGATGGTAAAGGACCCAGGTTTTAGAAATTAGATAACATTTTGTAAACAGAAATTTTCGAATGCGTTTGAAGAAACGATCAACCGATATTACAAACCTGCAAATGTGATTCCTTTGTTATTCATCGGTCATTTTATTTCATAAAGACCTAAAGATTCTAAATATACGATGTTTTAAGAACGTTCGATGGAGTGTGGAGGTCAATAAAAACAATGAGGTGCGGAGAAAAGAAAATTATTTCAGTCGCCGGTGTGAATTGTTTTGATTATTAAGAGTATTCGGCCAAAGTATAGAAAATATTGTGTTTCAAATGCGCGAAAGAATTCTCTTATGAGAAATGTTAACGGAAGAAGTGTTGATTCTTCTATCCTGAAAAGCTCAAAATGTCATTTCAAATCAATCTAGATCCCTATAGAGACTCTTGAAGACCAATAATTCTAAATGCATATTGAGGAGCTTGATGGACAAAATAAAGAAATATTATCCTCACTTGATTAGAAAATCTTTCCTTATCTCTATTTGTAATAATTTAATCACCTATTTAAACACCTTAATGGAAATAGATTTCATTGTTTATCTGTTATTTTCTTCTCTGACCGAGTACAGGGTACCTTTCAGAAAATAGTCGGCATGTATAACAAAATATTTACTACTATGGTCTGATAATCGTAACCGTTCGTCCGATAATTTGCATGGTCAGTTTCATATTGAAAGGCAGGAGTGTATTAAATATTTTGGTTTTTATTTTTCTGAAAATTGAAGAAAATCTGCGGTTTGTAAATCGGATAAAGACCTCGTTGAGATGTTTTTCTTCTCTGATCAAATACAGGGGAGATCTCCTCCTTTCTTTCAGAAAACAATCGGCATGTATAACAAAATATTTACTACTATGGCCTGATAATTGTTACCGCCCACCCGATAATTCGCATGGTCAGTTTCATTTTGAAAAGCAGGAGTGTATTAAATATTATGATTTTTTTTCTGGAAATTGAAGAAAATCTGCTTGTAAATCGGATAAAGATAAGATGCCTTCGGAGAGAACAGGGTTGTGTTCAAAGACCTCGGCCTTCGGCCTCGGTCTTTAAATACCATCCTGTTCTCTCCTTGGGCTTCTAACCTTCATACAGACCTCAACTCGGTCTTTATCCTTTACATATAGGGTAACATCTAAGAATTATAAATTCAAATAATTAGTGTCAGATACCACATGTGTAAGTTTACATGGCCTTCTCAATTTTGAACTGAATAAATGATGAATGCTCCTTTCATACAGATGAAAGATCTACTTCAATATTTGAGACGAGAAAAAGGTAAATGTATCAGGATATGCGCTGAAAGAGGAGCAAAATCCATGAAGTATTTTAATTCGTCAGAAAAAAACCAAATTTATATAAAAAAGCAATATAGAAGATTGTTTCATATGAACATTTTCATAGAAAGAAAGAAATTTCTATACTACAATAGATAATGAATCAATAACTGTCAGCATTAAAAAAGCAAGTGTAATATTTCGAAGTAAAGGTATGCTACTTGTAATGAAATAAATCATACCAAAAACTCTATCTCCATAGAAGAATTTTTAATGGAAATTCATTGTGCTGCTATTAAAATTGATTTGTACTGCTATAGATCTAATGAGTTAAAGAAGATCCTGACGATAATCTCAACAGCACTCACAATAGAGCACCAAATTGAGCATCGACGGACCCCTAGCAAGCTAGAGGTGGGACCTGGTGCCCGGGAGGACTAAGCATCCCCTGTTGGCTAGCCGCACCCGCTGTCGATGTTCATGCACGAAAATAAAAACAATATATAAAATACATGCATTGCACTGTCTGAGGTTATATCTATATAGAAAGTGCTATGGCGACCTTGTCAGGGAAAAAAATTCAAAACACTTACTGTCAAACCCCTCGCGGGAACTTTTTTACGAGCTCCACACGGCAAAGGGCATAAGTGTGACACAAATGAGTTAAAGAAGAAACTCCATTCTGATGTCTGTGTGGCCACAGGCGTTCGATATTTGTGAATAAATTGCACTGCGACGTCGCTAATTCCCTCTTACTCAGATGTACACGTTGTTAATAAAACTAGGAATCAGTGAGCCCATGACCCCTTAATATGGTAGCATTTTTCTCTTTAAAAATTCTTTTCACCACTTATGGAATGATTGTAGATGGCACTGTTAAATAACGTGATCCATTTAGGTGTAAAATGTAAGCATAAGAATAATGCATGAATCATGTTAAATTTATAATGCAAGTTATAGTATTGAAATAGGTAGGACTGAAAAGGACACTTTAAGCTTTTTTTTTAAAAATATCACTCAACGAAATATTTAAAAACAAAGTAGATCGCACCTTGGTCCCGATGAAATCTCGTATTTACGAAACAAACGTATTGTTTATAACAGTATGAAGATGACATCGTGATATTTGTACAGTACTGCAACCCACTTGTTTGACAATTCTATCCTATCCTATCCACCATCCTACATCCTACATCAATCTCCTATCCACTCTATCCTATCCTATCCCATCCCATCCTATCCTATCCTATCCTATCCAATCCTATCCTATCCAATCCACCTCATTTCAATCCAATTTTGTCCTACATCCTATCCTATCCTATCATACATCCTATCCTATCCTATCCTACATCCTATCCTATCCACCTCTAACTACTTCTCATCACCTTAAGCAAGATTATGATTAAAACTTAATGACTTGATACAAACTCATGCATAAGTAGTAAATTATCTGTAATTATCGCTGTTTGTTTATTTTATTAAAATGAAAATTATTTTGATGATTAAATACCATTTTTGCAATTGTAGTGAACGAAACAAAATATCACAACGAACCTCCATGTTTGTTTTTAATTCAATTAAAATTTGTATTACCCATTATGTCAATTAAGAAATATCAATGAATCCAACTCAATCAAATGAGTATGTTTTTCTGCTAATAACTTAAGAATTAAAAACAGAAAGATTGGATTGACAAATGAAGTGGATAGGATGTAGGATAGGATAGGATGTATGATACGATGTAGGATAAGATATGATGTAGGATAGGATGTAGGATAGGATAAGATGTAGGAAAGAAATGGTTAGGATTGAGGTGGATAGGATAGGATAGGATAGGATGGGATGGGATGGGATAGGATAGGATAGGAAAGGATAGGATAATATTCTATCCACTTCCTATCCTACATCCTGCATCCTACATCCTATCCTATCCAATTTTTTGTCAAACAAATGGGTTGCAGGACTGTACCCCCACTAAAAATGGCGGGGCTATATAGCATTTTTTACGTGATGCAGATTTCCTTCCGTGAATATGCCCGTCCGTCCGTGCGTCCATCTTGCATGTGGTTTCCAGACATTCAAAGGAAAACCGTTTAGTTACAGAAAATAAATTCATTAACTGGATAAAGCTTACAGGTACAGTTTGGATATGGGTCATGTTGCTCAATTTGTGCAGAGTTTTTCCCCTTGTAACTTGGTGAAATTAAGACTTCAGACGCTTCATTACATTTATATGTGAAATAAGCATGAAAGGGGTATCATTGATCCTTCAATCATTTTTTTCTTCATTTCAGATGCACGGGCAGGAACACGTTACGTCGCCTTACAGTACCGTTGTCAGAAGTATTTAAAGTTCTGCACTTAAAACCGTCCGTTGACATTATGCCACAGGCAAGGATATGAAGGAAACCATCCGTTGTCGTGACAATGAGCATGTGTGGAAAGTATGATTTTCTAATAAACGTTGAAATTTTAGAAGTAATACACTCGAAAATTCAATGGGGGGTAGTCATGACACTAAGCTATAGGTTTATATGCTTTTCTGGTACTGATATACTGTTTGAAAAGAGGAGATCGAGTTGGCGTCCTTTGATCACCACGTCCTGCACATGTGTTATTCTTCCTTTGTCTTGAAATCTTTGAATATTCAGGTTATCTTATTCCAGAAATATACTAATAATAAATATCAAGTCTATATAATGCTCCTCTGGTAGTGTCATGATGACGAATTCAATTTTGGACCACTTTTTTGGGACTTTTCTAAAATAAGTCCGTTGTAAATCCATGTTGCGAAAGTTCTGTCCGTTGTCAGATGTCCGTTGTCTGCTTTTATATTTTAGTGGATGGAATGATACTATGATACCTGTACTAATCATTAAAATTCATCAATTAATACGCACTATTTTTTTCAACAAATTTAGAATGGAGACTGAATTGAATTCGCCGAATCATCCGTTTTGTTAAGAGATCCTTAACATTAAATTTTATTCGTCCCGTCTTAAATTCATCCTCTGGGCTATGGGTGGAAAGGGTAAAATATAAATGGAGGCGAAAATTTGAATGTATACTGTATCAGACTAGGCCAATATCTCTATCTTGACAAAAACCTCTCATCAAGTCAAGCAGATAGACACACATAGTCAAGGACTCACAGAAAAACAGACACAGGGAGAAACAAAAAGAGATTCACACAGACAGACTCAGACAGACACTGATCAAAACACAGACATGAACATCCTGAAAGGAACATCCTGAAAGAAATACACAGACATGCGCAAAACGACAGACTGACAGACACAGGGTATACACAGACATACGCAAAAACAAACAGACAGGCATATATATAGACAGACACACACACACAAATGACACAGACAGATGCACTCACTCACATACAGATACACATGCTAACAAACGCGGACAAAAGAATTCACTCGCAGGCAGACGGAGACACCGATATCGACGCTGACATAAATAAAACACACTTACATACAGACACACACAAATGTAAATAACATATCAACTACAATTTTCATCATCACTTGAGATATACATGTAAGGTCTATATCATACCCATGTTAAGAACGTTCGGAACAATTACGTGATAAAGGCGGAGACTATCAAAATGTCTTCAATGACCGATATTTAATGTCTTTGTTTTTAACGCTATATATGACTTCAAAATCCCTTTAACAATTATGTTTAATTGATCAATGTATTTAAGAAATGACTGTCTTACTTTTGGTGTTCATGGTAGTATAATTCTGGTTGGTCACGTGCAAAATCCGTGAATCGCAAAGCGATTCTCGGAAAATTTGCACGTGTCCAACCAGAATTATACTACCATGAACACCCAAAGTAAGACAGTCATTACTTATATTTCCATTTGTACTAAATATCGGACACCCCGTTTAGCATTAATAGTGAGCCTTTTGTTATAACGTCAAAAGTATCTGAACGTTGGTAAATTCTCCGTACTTTCAAAACTAAAGCGTGACGTCATAGTAGGCAACCAGAATTATAGTTTATAGATCCGTTTGCCTAACGGGCGCTTAAGATGGGGAAACCTCTGCAATGGAAATATAGATTCATGAACTCATCCTACACCTCTTCAAATTCATGAATCATATTTTCAATTTTAAATCTATTCTATACGATCTATGTTTACGTATCCTCCTTTACAGCTTTACAAAAAAAAGAGAGCTGAATACTTTAAGAATTAACTAAGCTAATTTAATTGCTCAGCCTTAGATTCGAAATAAAGATTCAATTCCCCATTCATGCCCAAATGCCGTTAAGAGTCATGACAACGGACCATATCTTCTTGACTTGTCATAACAACGGACATTCTCTATCAAATAATCAAAGTATACAATAAATATACAATGTAAAAGACGGTCATTCACATATAGTGTTTGTATAATGTTGTCGATAATTTTCTACATAAAATTGGTATATAAAATCAAATAATTAAGAGACAGGATAGTTTTCCTGTTCAAATTTCCGTTTTCGTTGCTTACAGTAGGTCATCGCCAATTAGATCTCCTCATAACATAAAAGGAGTTTTATTCATATCATGGTAAAAATGTATTACTGAAGCGTATGGCTACCCCCCGTTGGCTTTTTAAAAGAAATCACCGGTTACCTAATGATTTATTTGTGATTTTACTGAAATTTTGTCGATAATTTTCATGACAACTGATGGTTTCCAACATATCCTCACCTGTTGCATAATGTCAACGGACGGTTTTAAGTGCAGAACTTTAAATACTTCTGACAACGGTACTGTAAGGCGACGTAACGTGTTCCTGCCCGTGAGATGGTTTCAAAATTGACTGAAGAGTGTTCCGTTTAATTTTGAACTACACGTACTTTATCAATTCGTTAAATGTGTTAGACCGAACATTAAAAAATTAAAGCAGTTTCAATAGGGTGGATGAAAGGAAGTGATGAAAAGAATATGTCGAAATGTTACTTTGAGTGGACAGGAGAACTATACACAATATAAAGATTGAATCGCATGTGAGGATAACAGATAATTGATTAGTTATACATATGACAAGTCTGAAAATTACATTGATGCGAAGACTATCACAATCAGATAGCTTAAGAAGCGTATTGTACTTTGTATTGATGCAATTAGTTTTCTAGGAGGAAATTTTTTTGTAAAAGGTTGATCTATTGAATCGTTAATTAAAAATTCGCAAAGGCCCCGCCATGGAACAATCTATAAAAGGATCTTGATATCCGACACAATTGTTGTTTGAAACCCTGAGTACATATTGTAAACAAGTTCAGTACCAAAAAACGAGCATGCCTGGTCCATGCTGCAAATTTATATGTTCTTAAATGATGCTATTGAATTTGAAGACCTTTCACATTCTTCATATTCCTTGAAGCTGTTCCAAAGGAGTAGTCACAAATGTATAAACGGTTAGCTACATATGTCACATGTGTTCTTTGGAAGTGTTTAACTTTCAATCATTAATCAATGACCTAAACATGATTAATGCACAAATTTTCAGTTTATGAAAACAGAAGTAAATATCAAAAAAGAGTTGCATCATTAAGTTGTATTTTTCTATCATGGAAGTTTTAAGACAGAGAATAGGAAAAAGTATAAGCCAATTTGCATATGCGTATTTCGTAGTAAATGTATTAAAGATATTAACTGCATATAGAAGCGCACTCACTCTGACCTTGGAATAATGCAAATAGTGTATATGTAAAAAAAACTTTACCGAGGATTAGCCGGAATTAAAACAAATATTTGAGAGATAATTTATGCAAATAAGAATCATAAAGGTTTTTAAATGATAGTATTTAAAGTAATTATTTGATAAACATATTCATCGAATGTTTCATCGTCGAATAAAGTTTTTACTTACCACTAAATTCAGGCAAATGCAAAATAAGTAAGTTAATGCACACGGTATGAAAAATAATCATTTTTTTATCATACACAAATCATTTCCTTTTTTGTTCGATACATGATGATTGTTATAATAAGGAAGCTTGTATGTCCTAATGTAAAACACTTCCCTGCGTTTATATAATGATAATGGGTTAAATAATAAGGATCCAATCAGATTCTCTTAGCAATCGGGAAAAAATTATACTTTTTACACTCTAGATATTTGAAGTAGTCCACTTAAATTAGCCGAACCAAAGCAAAATTAAGATATTTGTTTCCGAGTATAACTGTTCAATAAAGGAAGCGGAACAAAACTTTTAGGGATGTAACTAACGAAAATTGAAGGGAAAGGGGGAAACAGTTTAAATTTTTTTTTGTAGTTTTTGATCGTAACAAGCTGGACAATTCTAAACAGTTTACATTGTGGATTGATTATTAATGTGAGGTGAAAGCGGGGGCAAATTTACATGTAAGAGATGACAAATTGAGGGAAATTTGGCGAACACAATTTTCTGAGTAATTAGTTATTTACTGAAAATTTAAGCATTTAACCAAGGTAAACGGAAATTTTTTTTTGGGGGGGGGGGAGGGCAAATGTTGGAAGAACGGATACAGACCGAGAGCAATGCTATTGTTTGCAATAAAATACATTGCTTACAATACCGTCTTTTCGATTTTATAGTCTTCAGTTCGATTTGTGCAGGTATCTGACGTAAAAGCATTGTGACGTCATGATATTCCTTTGAAAACGTCATATATGTAACCCTATTTCCCTGAATTTCACGCTGGTTTCCATAGATTTTGATGACGTCACAATGCGTTGACGTCAGATACCTGCACAAATGGGAAGTAAATCTGTATTTCGAAAAGACGGAATTAGAAGAGTTGTTTTCTAGATTGTGCTTTCTTCTCTACGAAATATCCGACATTATTCTTAAATCCGTTGATTTTCGTCATGAACGTCACAGAAAAAAACAGACAACGCCCAGCTAGAATTGAATTTTATAAAACAAAAAAACCAAGCAAACAAACAAAAGGCATACTTTGTAAGAGACGCTAAAATCATATCAACATTTTATACACAGCGGGTTATTGACAAATCTTTTGTAAATAATGCTGAATTTTATATTGTAATATTAGTTAATTGATTGAATGTTATTTTCTGTATGGCATAAATGAGTGAATAGAAATCAAACACAGAAGCTGAACCCATATTCCAAAACCCACAATTCAAAAGCTTAAGAATTTTGGAAGAAAATACAAAACAGAACTTTTTCACGCGAAAAGAAAAAAAATGGACGAACAGAGACAACTACACAGCTGCACAGAGTTACGATAATAACCTATCTAATGTGAATTTCAACCACACAAAGACTTGATTTCCGGATGTTGAAATCGACGTTCTTGTCATATAGTAAGATAAATGCAATCCTCAAGGAATTTTTTCTGCATCAATTTGTTAATTTTTCTGATAAAATGCAACCTTTTGTTTTCCCGCTTTCGCACTCATTTTATCCGTCTCCAATATATATGGATTATCAACTTAATCTCTCGTTTACTGCAACACGAAGTTGGTGGGACTATTTTTCATATATTCTTTTTTTTTCCCGCTCAAGATTCGATATTTACACTGGTATATTCATAATCATGCAGTACAATCATAGAGCCAACAGTTCCTTTCCTATTCACAGCGGAATATTCATCTCCATCAGTTAATATTGAAGTCACATCTGTGCCTCTTTAACATGTATATGCAACTGCATATTCATTTTGAACCGGTACAGTATCCATGTTCCCAAATTGCTGTCCATGTGCTACTCCGTATGCATTTTCAGCTGTTGATGTAGCCGATATCTCACGTCTGTTTACTTCGTCATATTCGGCCGACATTTGTGTACCCTGTTTCCCAACAAATGCATAGTCACTAGATAAAGTGCCGTATTCGTTAGAACAAGATGTATCCGCCATTTCTGTTCCCTGTTTTCCGACCATTGCATAGTCATGGGATAAAAAGGTGTTTTCGTCACCATCAGCTTGATCCTCAGCAGAATGTCTGTGAGCGCGTCTTATTCTCATGACGTCATAATCATCATTGTCATGTGTTTCATTTGTTACTTGGGATGTCGAATTGACGCTTTCTTCTTGATTCCTTTTACTGAAAATAATGATAAAATATGAAACGTCAGTACCATCCAAATATTCTTCATATTTTTTAGACCTAGTAGATCGCAAGATGTACTCGTAAATACTGAATGGATATCGTTGGAATAAATGCCAATTAACTCCACAGATAAAAGGTCCTACCATTTTACAGGAGTATCTATAATGATAACGTTACAGTTATCATACAGGACACACATAAAAGAGGGCGGTGTTTACGGAAAGTTTTTGTAAACATTACACAGACAAGGACATCTTTGTATTTAAACTCGGTTAAAACATATGGTATGTGTGGAAAAGTCTTGTCATACATGTAAGGAAAAGACAAATTAATTATCAAAGATCTTTCAGTTACCAATAAAAAGTAATTGGGTGTGACAGACAGACGAACGGACAGACGGACATACAACGTACAAAGTTATCCCTGTGTGTCGCTATGCTTTGCAGGCGACACAAAAAATACAAATTATCAATTTGGGGCAAAATTTGCAACTAAAGCAAATGCAAACTCTATAAAGGATAATGTAAAGTATGAAAATCAATTTGATCAAAGCCTATCATTTTACGACATTTTACACTACAATCCCACATTCTAAATTATAAGAAAAACGACAAAGACTCGCAAAAATTACAAGTAATGCGTTTAAAAGCAAGAACGGCAATCGCAAATACAAATTTATTCTTGTTAAGTATGACAAAATTACTTTGTTAAAGAAAAGTCCGATTCCGAAAATAAAAGAAGGGAGGAGATCTCCATCAAGACCCCGTTGCAGCATCAACAGCAAAACACCAAAACACCCGATGCAAAAATACAAAAGACGAGTACAGCAAGAGACGGAAAAGAGACACACGACATGTAAAGTTAACATCAAACACAAAAGACTACACATAAACCGACGAGACCAATTGGATTACGTGCACACAACACGTACACTGAAACAGATATTATTCAGATGAAAAACTTTCTGATCGACAACATTTTTGTGGTGTTTGGAGGAAAGGCCTTCCAGAAAATTGTTGGAATTCCAATGGGGACCAATTGTGTCCCACTCCTTGCCGGCTTTTTCCTTTACTCGTATGAAGCTGAATTTATTCAATCTTTGATCTCTGAAGGGAAAAGATACTTAGTTTTGACTTGAACTTCACTTACAGATGCATAGACGATGTGTTGCCCACCAATAATAAAAAAATTGCGGATTATCTCAGAAGTATTTATCCTTCGGAGCTTGAAGTCAAAGAAACCACAGAGACAAATAATTCAACATCCTAATTGGACATAATGTTGTCCTACGACACTTATGGTCACACGAACATCTCAAACTATGACTTCACTTTCATCATACAACCTTTCCTTTTCTGAGTAGCAACATTCCTTCATCGCCTGCTTATGGCGTGTTCATATCTCAGCTGATACGCTATGCCAGAGCAAGTACCAAATATACGGATTTTGTTCTGAAAGCTGTGCATCTTTCAGATAAGCTTCTCAGTCAGGGATATGTTTGAGACCGACTAACATCGTTACTGAGTAAGTCGATATGGGGATCTCGTCATACACTATAATGTCCCACTCTCCAGAATGGTGGATGATATTTTGTCATATACCATTTGAACCATCCAACCAAAGACTGTATTCTATGTCTTCCGAAATGGAAGTAACCGGATGTGACAGTTCTACCGAATTGAAACGGCGGGTGTTGCATGCAAGCAGGAGATGCTTACTCTTCCTAGGCACATGGTCTCAATCCCATATCGGGAGTTTGCTTCTTTTCATATGGTTTTAGTTTGTTTGCTTTGGTTCCTGTTTTATCCTGATTTTGTATGCCTTCGGTTTCTGATTTTCTTAATTATCGATATTGTGCTATATACAGGAATATGGTCATTATCCATATTTGTCATGAAAAGAGTATTTGCTCACAGTAGAAATGTACACAATACTAAGAATGAAAAAAGTATTTACGATTAGGATTTAGACAACAGGGAGATAACTCTATTATTTTTATTTGTAACATTATTTCAGAAAAACAATAATATTCCTTAAAAATTTCATCGCTTAGTGAGCATGGGGGAAAAATGTATATTTCTAAAGAAATAGAAATTCACAGAAAATAGGAAAAACCACTTTCTTATGAGTTATGTAACGAAAGATTGAAACATCAGAATATATACTATACAGTATACTAGTACTCTTAAAAAAAGATATCATTCAAAATTCAAACCCTTATACAAAAGCTATGCCTTGGCGTTAAATTAATAATATTTTTTCATAAATAATTGTGAAATTTACTCAATAACTAGACAGGGTACATATTAGTTTGACTGCTTAAGTTTAAAGCAATAGCTATAGCTTTATACCTAAAAAATAATATGCAATTTTACAACTTCCTGCTATTTTGAACATTTTGATTAAATTCAATTGTATTTATTAAGAAAATTGAATTCAAAATTAGAATTGTTTATATTTAATTGTTCCTCCTTTATAAGTTACTACATATTCCTTCTGAACTGGAACGGTAGCCAAGTCCAAAATCTGCTGTTTGAATGCATTTTCTGCAGGTGATGTAGCAGATATCTCTTTTCTCTTTATTTTGTCATATCCGTTAGGGACAATTCAATTTACTGTTTCTGCACCATTCCATTGTCATTGGATAAGGAATTATTTTCGTCATCAGAAGTTTGATTCTCAGCAGAATGTCTGTGAGCACGTCTGATCCTTATGATGTCATAATCATCATTTGCAACATAAATTGTTTCAGTTGTTACTTCGGAAGGCAAATTGACGCTTTCCTCTTGATTTCTTTTTCTAAAAAAATGATGAAGATTAATTTCAGTACAATCCAAACTATTATTCGTAATGTGGTAATGATAAATAATGGTCGATAATATCGCGACATGAAGTCTTAAAAATTGAATATATGGCAAGTTTACCAGATAAAAATTGAGATAAAGAAGATACAGACGTTAATTTCAATAGCACTCACAATAGAGCACCCATCTGAGTATAGACGGACCCCTAGAAAGCTAAAATGGAACAAGATGCACGTAAGGAGAAAGCATGCCCTGTTTGGCTAGCCGCAACCGCTGTCGATGTTCACGCATGGAAATGAAAAAGAGGTAAAAGTTTTTGCAGGATTACCAATCATGATTACATTATATTGGATCACGAACGAAAAGAGTGTGGTACGTAAAACGGACTTGTAAAATTACGTGAACACTCAAAGGAACAAGGGACAAAGACTGGATAGCACAGACTAAACACGGAATTACTGTTATTGTAAATGGCAGAAAAGCGTGTATTTACAAATCAAATAACATGCAGATATAAAAAGCAGTCCTTCTAAAAAGAGACCACCTATTGTATAAAGTCAAACAAGGACGAAAAAAGGAAAAAAGGAAAACCAATAACCAATATTGTACTGCTTCTGATAATGGAATTCAAGTAGATGGCAACACCGAAACATTGCAAGTAAAAAATTAAACAAATATATACTGTCACATAATGGCCCACAAAATTCGCATTTTCAAAAGTGTTTTTGGTTATGATAGGAATCAGAGGTCAAACATATTCTTTACGAGAATGTTAAAAAAAACCATGCATGCTCCTTCTAATATGTGCAATTATCATAATTTAAAAAAAATGAGAAATGTTTTATCCTATTTACGTGCTAGGCACTGTATATTGTTCTTCTATTAAGTTCTGTATATCTTACTTCAGTTGCAACTTCATTTTCTGAAAAATTTATCCGCAGTTAGTCATTTAATATATCCTCTAAATACTTGAACTACCATATCGAGTCCGAAGCTTTCATTATTGATACTTAACAAAGGAGGGGATCTTCCACAACACCAGGTTGCAGCACCCACAGCAAAAACCTAAAACACCCAATGCAAAAACACAAAGCAGACAAGCACAGAAAGAGACGCATAAGGGACAAGGAACGTCAACGCACAACACAGAAATATCAAACACAAAGGACTGCACATAAACCAACGAGACCAATGGGCAACAGGTGCCGACTTAGGACGGCCATCTGCCACGGGAATAGCAGAAGGTATGGTTATCCTGGATTATGTGCGCACAACTCTCCCACTTCTCCGATTACCCAGAAGTCTCGAAGAACGTACAATTGTGGTGTAAAACAACCTCCTCACTGTCAGATGACCACACACAAACAAGACCGCAAAACGCAGGGGCCCAAGCTACACAGATGAATATGTAAACGGATATAAAAAGAGGGCATACGTCCGACTGACATTCAGATAGGACAGGTGGTCGGGGCCCTGTCTTCTCTAAAGAGGTTTGGACAGGGCCCGTCATGGAGTCCCGTCGTCACAGTCAGTCAGAGTGCAAGTTTTAAGAATGCGCCTGTACAAGACTGTAAATTGGTCAAGTACCAAGCCTAGTGTCCGTCTGGTTACATTAGGATCATACCCACGGTATAAAAGGCGTTTGATGATTCTGACGCATTTTCGATAGTGATGTTGTCTATCTTTGATCCTTCTTATCTTGTTAATAATGTCACCATAAAATGCAGGTTGTGAAATACCCAAAGTAATATACTCTGTTGCCTGTATTGGTCCGAATTTCAGAAGAAGTTGACAATAATTTTTTGTAAAATTTCCAGAAAGTCTTTACTAGTTTGTGAAAGCGAAAACCTTGTCCTAAAAGTTTCTTGGTAATTTGTAAATTTCTACTATGAAAATCCAAAACATCAGTACATGCTCTAGCATACCGGATGAGCTGTGAAATATAGATACCATAGGAGGGTAATCTAGGAACATCACCGTCAAGCCAGGGGAAATTTACTATGTTAAATCCAAAATCATCTCTTTTGTCATACACACTTGTATCGATCTCTCCATTAACAATTTTGATATTTAGGTCCAAAAATGGTGTTTCTGTGTTTGAAACGTTTGCCTTGTTTAGAATCAACTCTTGTGGATAAATAACATTTATATATTTTCAAAAACAGGATTGTCGATAGTAAGAATATCATCCAGGTATCTAGAAGTACCAATGAAACATTTCACATTCATCATTTTTTCTTTGTTTTTGAAGATTTTGCATAAATTCCTTTTCATACGTGTATAAAAATAAGTCTGCAACAAGAGGCACACAAATAGTACCCATTGGAATCCCTACAACCTGCTTGTAGAGTTTCTCACCAAATCTTACATAAATCTTGTCCAAAAGGAAGGACAAGGCAATACACAGGTCACCACATGTCCATGATTTGTATGATTTGTAATCTGTGGCGGAAAAGAAACCCTTCGATTCAGAAGTACAAATATAAGTTTTCCCCTCTCGATCAAAACACCATTTAATGAGTTTGGACAGTCGATCATTTATTTTGTCGTGAGGAAGCGTGGTTTACATATTAGAAAAGTAGTATGAAGATATCGTATTTGCTTCAAAATTTCTTGATTTCATTTTGTCAATCACATACCCTGAATTTTAAATAGACCAAAAGAAGTTTACGCCACTCCTGTTTATAACAGTTTCACAGTATTTTGCCATGTGTTCCTTTATAGCCGTGAGTTCTGACGTCAGATTTCTAGACAAAATTGTTGTTGAGCAGTTGCTAGAATTAGCAATGTATCGAAATTTTTAAGGAGACTTGTGAAGTTTTGATATACAGAATATTGTAGGGAGATCCAATTTAGAAATAGGGATGTTAAAAGAAGAAATTTCACTGTTATGTTTGTTCAAAACTTCACGTACCGTTTTCTTAACCTGTAGGCAGCTACACAAATCGATACATTTACCACAGTTACGACAAGGCAAGTGGCAGCAACCATAATCGTTGTTGTAACAGAGTTATTTTCTGCAAATTAAATGAAGATATTATTTCAAAATTCAAACTTTCATTTGTGGTTTTTGATAATATATTGTAGATGATGCCAGAAAAATTTACTTTGGCTTTATTTAAACTGTTTGACATGAGGTTCTACTGACGAGGATTAAAATATCCGAAATACGTGTCTAATACAACAAAATTTGTACTATAGAACATATATTTCAATATTGACAATATTATCAGTTGTTACATGTATACCCTTATCTCAGTACAAAATCTCCGTAGGAAAAATGCCTATTCGAATATTTGGCCAAACAGTCAATGGTTTCTTTATTTACATTAATATTGGACCTAGGACCAAGGGTTAAAAACTATTTGCCGATAAACGTCACATCGTTTGTGACGTAACGTCATTGATAACGTTATAAACTCTACCTATTTTTCCGTGCTCTTTCTCTTATGGACGAAAATGTATGTAAACATCGGTTCGTTTATACAGTATATAAATAAGGTATTACAAAACAATAACTGACTTTGAATTCGGGCAACATATGATTTGTTGCCATGAAGAGCGTTCGGTCTCGGGCAATATTTCATCTACAGGTCCAATAAATCATATGTTACCCTCACTCCCAGTCAACAATTTTGTAGTATTACTTTGAATTCATTATTCGAAATATACACGGGTTTATCCTGAAATCTGCTCTATGGAAGTAGAATTGAAAGCGCTGTTTTTCGTTACAAACAATAAAATTAAAGGAGGTTATCTTACCGAATTGAAGCGGCGAGTGTTGCATGCAAGCAGGTGATGCTTACTCTTCCTGGGCACCTGGTCTTACTCCCATGTTGGGAGTTCGCTTCTTTTCATATGCCGGATTTTTTGTTTGTTTGCTTTGGTTTCTGTTTTATCCTAAGGCTGGTTTTTTTTTGCCTTCGGTTTCTGATTTTCTGAATTATCGATTTTGTGTTGTATACAGGGGTGTGGTCATTATTCATTTTTGTCATTCTGATCACCATCCCTTCAATGCTATTTTGGTAATCGATTTTTATTTAACTTTGCTACTGAATCGAACCTACAGGTAATTAGGAGCTGCGCACTTTCTGCAGAAAAATTGCAAAAATTCAAATTCCAAAACATAAAACCGGAAGGCGCTACTGAAATGATTTATGGCTGTGTCTGAAGATCACTTTGGCTGGAAGCATCACTAAAAAGGAATTTACTATCTGAAACACGTGTCTGGTGCGTTAAAATTGGTTTAAGATTTTCTTCAAGAAGGTAAAGATTTTGAACATTTCCTTACTATTACAGGTATGTTCGTTAAATCCGTTTTTATTAAGATATGTCAATCACACAAATTGAAAGAAAATAAGAAGATAAGATTCAGTTAATATCATGATTAGTTTAATTCCGCCAAGGATGCAAATTCATAAATTCATATTTTTCTGTAGATTATATTTCTAAGTTCAGATGATGATGATAGATTATTGTGTGCTTAGAAAGGTGTGTTATACCGTTGAAGTCACCTGTCTGTCTTCTTTCCGATGTCGTATTGCCTGGAGAGAGAATAAAGATCTATTATTAGACAGGGAAACAACATTGTATTTAATTTAACGATGGAAGGCATTTTCATCACTTTAGAACAAGCCCAGATTTACAGATTCAGGTAAAAGATTGACAGCCATTGATGATTCATTTTTAAATCTAACTGCACATATCACTATCGATATTTATTTAATATGGATATTCTGTAAAAACCTAAAACAGCTGGCCACGGCATATCATGGATTTTGATAAAACTTTCTGTAATTATCATGCTTAAACTTAAAAACAATGAAAACAAACCATATTGTTTTATTTGAACAACGGTTGGCATGGTAACGGGGTCAATCTATTTGACAACTCCATAAATATGAGAGATAAGACATATTGTGGCATTCTGTTGCCATGGAAACCATGGTCAAAATTTACTTTATGAACACAAAAACTTTTCTTTGTAAGTTCCACTCTAACAAGAAAAGTTTTTCGGGGAAGAGGGTTATCAGGTAGTTGTTTAAAATATTCAGTCAAATAATGTAAAAATTTAGTAAAAATAAGGTCTAATTTTAGGGTCATTTTTGGCCTGTTTTTGATTATTTTGAAGGTTAAAAACTATTATTTGATGAATGTTATGGGTATTAAACATCACCTTGAGAAAATAAATGTCTACAGCTGGAAAAAATCTTCAAATAAAATTTATGGTGAAATTCACCATTTTGTCATGAATGCCAATCAAAATTCGTTGCTATAGCAACTTGGAATCCATATTACTATATACCGAATATTTAAAACATTGTTTTTCCTAATGTTTGAGTCCTATGATTATGAAATAGCCTACCTGTATACAAATACTATTTATCATTTTCAATTGACCTTCAAATCATTTCAAGGTCATCTGTCCAAATCTTAAGGTCATTTCTAACTTTAGACTAAAATTAAGGCAAAAATCAGGATTTCCAATTAATTTAAATTGATTTCTCTTATTTCTTATTTCATAAGATATTTTGATTTTAAATATTTAAAGTTGAACAACCGATCAACAGAAGTAGAATTCATTACAATTTTGTTAAATTGTATGTCACTTCTATGTATGACATACTTTCAAAAGAGCATAAAATTGAGATTTTCTGAAATTATCTCGTTAAATGTGTGACATTTTTTGGGGTCTTCAATGGACTTTGATAATTTTCATACTCATCCCAACAAATAATACATTTATCATTCTTTCACCGATAATTGATTGTTTTGCCAAGGTTCCATACTGTTTACTGTTAATCATGTCTCTTTTTAGTGAAAAACCACAAAATTTGGCCTGAAAATAGCAAATATTTTTCAATGACCTTGAAAATTGAGCAAATGACCATGACATTTTCTCAAGGTCATGCTAACATCAAATGGTCTTTAATACATCTACATACCTAGTTTTGTAACGATAGCAGACATATATCTTTAGAAATTAGCTTTTTACTAACGACAGGTATTTACACCTTCGTACCAAATGTTGCCATGCTAACCTATTTCAAAGGCATATCAACAGAAAAATCTCACTTCTGGATAAATTTCCTTCGATTCCCATAAAGTCCTAGGATAATACTCTTCATGAAATAGTCAACTGTATTTCAAATCTTGTGCAATTGCATTATTACTCTTGTCAAAAGTAAATAAAATATAGGTAAAATAGGGCCTAAATTGGCCGGAAATGGCTCATTTTGAATAAGCAATTTTTCGTGAAATTGTATCAAATTTACATGACACACAGAAAGAAGGAGCATCGAAAAATCAAATTTTATCAACTTAAGAGGATTTAAATAATCTTTTCGGAAAATTACAAATACATTCAACATTTTTTTCCATGGTAACGGGATGCATAAAAATGTCTCTTAAGCATTAACCCTTAACAAGGAAAACCTTTCAAATACAGAAACACCCTTTTTGGACCTAAATATCAAAATTGTAAACGGAAAGATTCATACAAGTGTATATGACAAAAGGGATGATTTTGGATTCAACATAGTAAATTTCCCTTGGCTTGACGGTGATGTTCCAAGATTACCGTCATACGGCATTTACATACATGTATCACAGCTCATCCGGTACGCTAGAGCATGTACTGATATTTTGGATTTTCACAGTAGAAATTTACAAATTACCAAAAAACTTTTAGGTCAAGGTTTCCGCTTTCATAAAGTAGTTAAGACTTTCTGGAAATTTTACAAAAATTACAGTCAACTTCTTTTAAAATTCGGATCTATACATGCAACAGAGTACATTACTATGGGTATTACACAACCTGTCTTTTATGGTGATATGATAAACAAAATAAAAAGGATCAAAGGTAGGTAGCATAACCATCGAAAATGCGTCAGAATCATCAAACGCCTTTTATACCGTGGGTATGATCCTAATGTCACCAGACGGACACTAGGCTTGGTACTTGACCAATCTACAGTCTTGTACAAGCGCATCCTTGAGACTTGCACTCTGACTGACTGTGACGACGGGACTCCATGACGGGCCCTGTCCAAACCTCTTTAGAGAAGACAGGGCCCCGACCACCTGTCCTCTCTGAATGTCAGTCGGACTCCTCGGGTGATTACATACATGAGCTCGCTACAGCCGGCAGAGCACGGACTGTATTACGCATGCCCTCCTTTTATATCCATTTACATATTCATCTTTGTCTATGGGGCCTCTGCGTTCGCTGTCTTGTTTGTGTGATGTCATCTTACAGTGAGGAGGTTGTTTTACACCACAATTGTACATTCTTCGAGACCTCTGGGTAATTGGAGAAGTGAGAGGGTTGTGCGCACGTAATCCAGGATAACCACACCATTTGCTACTTGCGTGACAAATGGCCATCCAAAGTCGGCACCGGTTACCCATTGGTCTCGTCGGTTTATGTGTAGTCTTTTGTGTTTGATGTTTACATGTCGTGTGTCTTTTTTCCGTCTCGTGCTGTACTCGTCTTTTGTGTTCTTGCATTGGGTGTTTTGGTGTTTTACTGTTGATGCTGCAACGGGGTCTTGTTGGAGATCTCCTCCCTTCTTTTTATATCTACACTTATTTCGTGTTGCAGTGTGGAGTTTGTAAAGCAATTCCCCGCGACCCGATGTTTGAAGTGTTTTAATTTCATTGTGTTCTCTAATTTGGCTTTGTTGTAGTGTCTTCTACGTAAGACTCTAATTCACTTTTCTTCCATTATCGCATTATGGCATTTTTAAGGTCGCCTCGTATCAAACTAACCCCCTTGAGATTACCCTCTGTCACTACAGTCACTTTGCCATCATCGACATTCAACAGTAAAAAACTTTTTTCCTCACCAAGAGTACTCTTATCACCTCTCAAATTTAGACCCCACAGTCGTATTTTACGCACTACTCCATCTGCAGGCTCTACATTGAACAACAGACACAGAGGGTTCTCAATTATTTCTAAGTGCAAAAGTAAAAGATGCTTGTTGTGTCACCTCATCAACTGCGACTCCATAATAACATCTAGTGTAAATGGGCAGAAATTCAAAATCGAGGTAGACCAAGACATCGATTGATCGTCTGAAGATCTTAATTACGTAATGACTTGAATTGCCAGGGGATGTGGCGCACAATATGTAGGTGAGACAGGCCAACCTTTAAAATCTCGTTTTAGGAACCATTCTTATAAGATCAGAACCTCACGTCATCAAAAACGCAGAAACGTTCTTTATAATCACTTTGTTAAACATAATCATTCTATTTCGGATATCACCATTACCCCAGTTCAGACTTTTCCAAAACGTAAAAATGAAAGTAAGACCGAAATTTAAAAAACGCCGACTACAAGCTGAACTTGCCTGGATCACCAAACTTCAGACTGCGTACCCTCTTGTTTTAAACGATCAAATTTATAGACAAGGAAACATTTCCTCAGCTTCTACCAATATCAACATCTTTTCAATTCGCCCAAACACTAAAAGGAAATACAGGTCACACGGGAAAAGACGAAACAGACAAAAAAGAAAACGATCCAGAATATACCGCTCTCTCAACGATTTACTTACTATAGCACGCAATGGCGGAAGACATGAGCTGTTACATGCTCTGTCGTCAATACCAGTTATGCACTTGAAATCTATCTTGGATGAAGCAGAGGTTGCATTCTTAAGAAACACTGACTAATTCAGACTTAATATCATTGTCTCATTCGCACAGTATAAACTTTATCCTATTGTGAAAAACACCTCACCGAAAAGGCGATTCATAAAAATCCCGTTTATTGACAAAGGTTTTTATCTTCTAAACATCTCTAATATTTTTCTGGATCATCGCGTACAAAGAACCATTCCTCAATATTTTGAAAATCTAGAGCCACCTCTTATTTGTTATAAGTACAAGAAACCTATTCGAAACTTTGTTTTTAACTATAATAAAGTTACAACGGATCCTGACATACTTGAATCGTGTCCTGCTTCTTGAGAATGTGTAACTTTCTAAATATCTCTACAAACCAGCTGGCCATGTTGTTACAGGTGACTTTTCAATTATCCAAGACAGACAGCTCCGTGGTCTTCTTAAAAAAGGACCTAAGTATAGAATCCCATCCAAGATAGATTTTGTCAAATGCCGTGAAGTGCTTACAGAAGCCTTAGATAATTATACGAAAAGATGGTGTAAATCAGAAGGAGTCGAACCGCATGCTCTGAATGACTGGAAAAACCTCATTTTAGATATAACGGATATTCGAATAGATAACTTCCATAAAAACCCTCATCTTTTTCAAAATCCACGTTCCAAATCAGAAAGATATTTCAAATCCAAACTTAGTAAATTACATGAAAAATATGTCTTTGCACCAGCTGATAAAGCAGCCAACAACACCATTATCATTTAAAAACGTTACTACATATCAACTTTGATTTCGGAACTTTCGTCTACTAATACATATATCAAAAGCAATGAAAGTGCATCAAACATTTTAGGCAAGCATAACAGTGAACTGTCTTCATTCAATATCCTGCTTCGTATTTATTACAATGGCGGAAAATTAAAGTGTTATCAATTATAAACTAACTTTCTCTGTCGTTTACATGTGGAGAGGTCATACCTAGGACTTTTACGTCACAGTATGACGTCACAGGAGCAAAGAACAAAGGGAATCATGACGTCATACACAAAAAGTGCGCTAAAGCTTGTAACGTGCTAATTTACGTAGGAATACATTTTAAAGTATGTCAAGTGAGTTGGTTTGCGGCATGTATATCGTCGTTAGACATGCTTGTAGAAATCCTGTGAACCAATCAGAAAGCGTGAAACAAACAGAATGAATAAGAATGAATATTTTACCAATTTGCTTCGCCGTTGTCTGATTTATATTTATACCTTTTCCTTCTTTGTCCACTCCTTCCAAGTCTGTTGAAGTATAGAGTTTTAAGTTTATGTATATAAAATAAAATTGCAAGAATAAGAAAAAACTAAAACAAAAATGTATATGCTAAAACATCCTAGCCAAGTTCGATAAATTTCGGTTGGTCGTTTCCTCAATCGCATTTGAAAATTTATGTTTACAAACTTTTCTCAAATTTTTAAAACCTGGGTCCTGTAGCATCATATCCAAGCCATCTTGCTACGTCTTTCGGTATGTTTAGGAAATAATTTTCACAGATATTGGCCATTTTACATTCTTTATATTGAGGATCACTGACGAGGGTTAAATACCCGAAACGTGCATGTCTGGTCCACGCTGTAAATTTATCTGCTTTAAAATGATGCTGATGAATTTGAAGACGTTAAACATCCATTTTTCTACAGTAACTTGCCCTAATACGCAGTTGACTTTATTTATTGTGATGGAATATTAATTCAGTTTAGGGTGACTAAGTGATCCCCTTGCATCCTATAATCCTCATGTCACGAAAAGTATCTGTCATTTTGCCTTTGTTCAGCCACTGTCTTCTAATATCCTTTACCATATAAGATAACACATTTTTAAAATATTTCTCACAATGCCAGTCAACATCACATCAACCACATAGGGACTCTTGTTTGGTAGAAGATCGCATATTAAAACCGATAAAAGGATAAAAATAAAAGAAATTGGAATAACAATGCCAACGCTGCAAGATACACCCGTCTTGGTATAAATACCTTATAAATAATTTTGTGAATGCAATAATGTCAATTTTAGTCTCAAAATAAATTGACCTTTACACATAATTTCTCAATTGACATGATTAAGAGGCAAAAAATATAGCCTGTGTTTGTGAAACACGATTGCCCCCGATGACATCTTTGTTAGTATAAACATAATTTTCTTTTAAGTTTGTGAAAGGTCAAGGTCGGGTTGTCATATGAGTTACTGTAAATTGTTTTATTTTCGTCAGTACCAATTTTCGTCAATTCCTTGAAAATGACAATTTCGTCAGTACGTAAATTCGTCATCAATGGGTACCTAAAATGTAAATTCGTCTGTTCAAATGGCAACTTAACATTAAGATCCGCCGTCAAATCGTCAAATCCGCCGTACTCATATGTGTTTGTATTCATTGTTTGTTTAGCAATTATCGGTAAACTAAGGATTAGGGACATGTTTATCACCCAGGATGTTGTGAAAACATAGATTTAGTAATAAGAAGTACATTGTATGCGACTTTGTGTGCGTATTCAGTTTTCATTGATTTGCCATTTGCCTATTCAACAATGTCTTAAAACTCCGTTCCTTTAGCTTCTTCCTCCCTCCTCAACAGAGCTCCCAGTTTATATTTAACTTAACTAAACTTTTTTTGTCAGAAGTATTTATATTCGTCGGTACGTAATTTCGCCAAAAAAGGACTGACGAAAATGACGAAAATTGGTACATGACGAATAAAAACCAATTTACAGTAGGTGATGTGAAGCCTTCGGGTCCTATGGAACAACATATTAAAATATGAAAGTGATCAGGTTAATGGTTCAAGAGTTATAGCCAAGAAAGGAATGCATGTACAATCAGATTAAAAATGTACTAAGTGACCTTGACCTTGGTCACATGACCTTGGGTCAAGGTGATGTGAATCCTTCGGGTCATAAGCATTTTTTATAGTTTACAGCGAGAGAAATTCGAATAAATATTTGCTTCTTTTTGGCTTTACTTACTTCGATACTACATTTATACTTGCAATATGTATTGGACATGATCCATGTGATTTGTCGACATGTTTAAGTTTTGAAAATTAGCACGGAGCGTTTCAACAGCGCCTCCTAAAGTGCTTTGCATACTTGCACTGAGCTCTGGAGATGGTACATTGGTACATTGGATAAATGTTAAACGTCTTCAGAATCAATAACATCATTAAGACAAGACCAGAAAAATTTGCAGCATGGATCAGTTATCCTTCGGGTTTCTGTTGAGAGTTATTCTTGTCTCCGGCTGCTTGTCCCATTTTCTTTTTCATGGATGAAGTACAATGTACATGCATAAATTTGAATCAAAAGAAACCAAACCTAGGCGCTACTGAAATACATTTGGTTGTTTCAGAAAACACTTCGGCATCTTATACATCGACGGCGGGTGCGGCTAGCCAACAGGGGATGCTTACTCCTCCCGGGCACCTGGTCCCACCTCTAGCGTGCTAGGGGTCCGTCTATGCGCAATTTGGTGCTCTATTGTGATCGTCAGGATCTTCTTTAACTCATTATAATAATACGTAAGTGTGAATTCTGAGTTGAAGGTCTGTGTCCCAGCCATCTTGCTACGTCTTTCGGTATATTTCGGCCGTAATTTTCTTATATTTAAGCCATATTACATTGTTCAGATTGAGGATCACTGTCAAGGGTTAAATACCAGACAAGTGCATGTCTGGTCCATGCTGCAAATTTATCTGCTCTAAAATGATGCTAATGAATTTGAAGACGTTAAACATTTGGAAGAATTATTAAGCATTTTATTTATCTTGTTTTGAGCCTGATTTGGGATTTGTATTTCACTTTCCTTCATTTGTTCATTGATTTAATCACTTAATACATATTCCATAAAAAAAATAGATTTGTTACCCGATTGAGATGAAATTTTTCTAGCAGTTTCACTCCATCCGTTCGACATGGTTTGTACATTTACGGTTGATGTGTATTTTGTGGTTGTGTCTGAAAATATAAATATTTCATTTATCTATTTCAATACGTAGATGAAAAAAATTGCTTTCGATTGTGTTCTTGTGTTTTGGCTCGAAAGTCCTAATTTTACGTTGTGATGAAACATTGTCGTTTTCACGCTTACCTTATCAATATCAATACACGTCTTATCTAAAAATGATTTTCTTACCTTCGATTTCAATACAGCAGTATCTGACTTTCAGGTATTTATACGTCAATGCACAGGGATCTCCAAATACTGTGTTACTGGCGTGAACATCACATGAATTGTAACCTGTGCATCTATGAATTTGTAAAATAATATGAAATTATCTTAGTTTGCCGACAAATATCAGATTCCCTGAAAGGGTAAAAACAGCTGGCTACGATACGTCATGGATTTCATAAAACTGTCTGTTATGATCATACTGAGTATAATTAAATAAAATGAAAATAAACTGTATTGATCCATTAAACCATGATCGTTCAACCTTATAAATGTGAGAATTGCTTTTTACTAACGACGGGTATTTACATGTTCGTACCGTCATGTGTCATTAGTGACCTATTTCAAAGACATACAAACAAAAAAGCCTGTTCTGTTTTCCCGTTCCCCTTCAATTTGCCAGAAAGTCCTTGGCTATAATGTAGTACAATTCTGCTAATAGGCAGCTTTACTTAAGATCCTGTAAGAACTACATGACAAATATGGATAATGACCATATCCCTGTATACAGCACAAAATCGATAATTCAGAAAATCAGAAACCGAAGACATACAAAATCAGGATAGAACCAAAGCAAACAGACAAAAACCTCCACCATAAGAAGCCAACTCCCGATTTGGGAGTGAGACAAGGTGCCCAGGAAGAGTAAGCATCTCCTGCTTGCATGCAACACCCGCCGCTTCAATTCGGTAGAACTGTCACATCCGGTTACTTCCATTTCGGAAGACATAGAGTACAATCTTTGGTTGGATGGTTTAAATGGTCTATGACAGAATATCATCCACAATTCTGGAGAGTGGGACATCATAGTGTATGACGAGTTCTCCATATCGACCGTAGAACTTCCTCAGTGACGATGTTAGTCGGTCACAAACATATCCGTGACTGAGAAGCTTATCTGAAAGACGCCTAGCTCTCAGAACAAAATGCGTATATTTGGTACTTGCTCTGGCATAGCGTATCAACTGAGATATGAATACGCCATAAACAGGCGATGAAGGGATGGTGCTACTCAGAAAAGGAAAGTTTGTGATGCTATTGAAATCGTCTGGTTTGTCATAGAGTTTAGGTGTTCATGTGACCATCGGTGTCAAAGACGTTTAACATCCTAGCACCATCTCTCCAGCGCCCTTTGGTCATAGATTTTGCCTTGTTTTGCTACTGAATCGATCCTACAGGAAATTTGAAGCGGTCACTCTTCACAAAATATATACGGTAACCAGATTTCAGAAATCAAACTATAGAGTGCGCTACTTAAAATAACTTTGATTTGAATTAAAGAGATATGAACACGCCATAAACAGGCGATGGAGGGATGTTGGTACTAAGAAAAGGAAAGTTTGTAATGCTGAAATTGAAGTCGTCAGGTTTGTCATAGGGTGAGGTGTGACCATCAGTGTCGTTGGACAACATTATGTCCAAATAGGATGCTGAATTATTGTCTCTGTAGTTTCATTGACTTCAAGCTCCGAAGGATAGATACTGCTCAGGTAATCCGCGAATTTTGGATTATTGATGGACAACACATCGTCTTTGTATCTGTAAGTGAAGTTGAAGTCAAAAGCTAAGTATCTTTTCCTTCAGAGACCAAAGATTGAATGAATTCAGCTTCGGCAAGGAGTGGGGCACAATTGGTCCCCAATGGAATTCCGACAATTTGCTGGAAGACCTTCCCTCCAAACACCACAAAAATGTTGTCGATCAGAAAGTTTAACATCTGAATGAAATCTGTTTCAGTGTACTTATTTTCAGAATCGGACTTTTCTTTTACAAAGTAGGTTTTATCATAGTTTACAACAATAAATTTGTATTTGCGATTACCGTTCTTCCTTGTAAACGCATTACTTATTACTTATAATTTTTGCGAGTCTTTCTTTCAATTTAGAATGTGGAATTGTAGTGTAAAGTGTCGAAAAATCAAAGGGTTTGATCGAATGGACTCTACTAAAATGATTACATTATATTCCATATCAATGTTAAACGTCTTCAAATTCAATAGCATCATTTCGGGTAATAAACCCTTGTCAGTGATCCTCTATCTTAACAATGAGATATTGCCAAAGAGTGTGAAAAATATTATGTCCAAAAACGTGGCGAAAGACGTAGCAGAATGGGTGGGATATGATGCTGCAGGACCCACGTTTTAGAAATTTCAAAATATTTTGATAACAGAAATTTTCCCATGCGTTGAAGAGACAGACGATCAACCGAAGTTGATCGAACTTGGCTACATGTGCCCTCGGGGACTCTTGGTCCACCAGCAGTGACGCTCATCAAGTGGTACAAATGTTAGACGTGTTCAAATTTAATAGCATCATTAAAGAGCAGATAAATTTGCAGCATTATCTATCTAAATCATAGCTTAAATCTGGCCAACGTCGTCAAAAATTGGCACGATGAAAGCTTTATATTTACATGTAAGTAAATTTACGTGAGAAAGAGTTACATGTAAATGCAGAAGAGCATCATTCATATATAGTTGAATACAAGAAAATAAATAAATGAATTTATGTACCACAAGAGCCGTTGCCATTGAAACGAGATGCATGAAATGACTTGTTTTTAGGAGTAATCATGCAAAACCTTACTTACCATTAAACAAAACCTCATTTACAACGTTAACTAAATGGCATTTCGTTCTAAAGGTATCATATACTTTTTTATACAAAAGATTTCAAAACTTTTGGGCATATCACGGCCAGGTATGTCTCAATTTGTCTTTTTTTTCTTACTGAGAATCTATATTAAAAGTTCATTCTTTAAGTCTATAGATCATGTCGAATCTGTCTCACAATTACAAGAAGAAGATAACATTGCTTTTCGAACAAAATTGTTGAGGCATCATTGGCATAAGTTTTCACCATAACAACTCATTACGCCTAAAAGTTAGTCACTTGAGCTTAGATTGGTGTTTTGTATTTCTCTGAAAAATAAGAATTAGAAAAACAAAATAGTCTACCGTAACTAGAATTTCATAAATCTACCTTAACAAAATGGCATCATGTTTAATAGATAGAACTTGAGCATAACTTATGGCCAAAGATGAACCTTTTGATGAAAGTATATATAAGACATGCATTTTATGTTTTTACATACATACTGTACATACCAAAATGTACCAAAAAGTGTTTGGTGACTACTTGGCATCCGTGTCAAAGCTGAGATTGTTTCGGGGAAAATGTTTTTGGTGGAAAATCATTAAAAATGGGAAGCAAAACGAAATTTTTTGAATGAAAAACATTTATATGAATCCGTACAAACAACGTTTCATCGCTTGTTCCTCAAAATGTTCCACCAAATCTGTATCGATCTTACTCACCAAAGTTTTATCTGAAATAAAATCTGGGCTTCAAAAATATTGTTCGACAGTATATTATCGCAGTGGTATCAACCAGATGTGGATTGTAAAGAAATCGAAGGAACTTTAAGAACTTTTTCGCATCATTAAACATATCATTAACTAACGAAGTAGACAATTTGTATGTACAATTGTTTAACCCTTCATTTTATGGGATAAAAACTTTGTTCCATCAAACAGTCCCAATTACTTGAAAAAAATATCGTATTGAGATTTTAGGTCATATACAGCTTTAGAACTTATTCATCGAGATTGAGTGGTTCGTTATCCTTAGTTACAATTCGTCTATGAATTATTTGTCTTTGTCCTTATTATTTCAGATTAAAGAGATATTTTTAAGGACACAACTCGCATGAAATTGGAAGAAATGTAGGGATCGGGCTCTCCAATAATACTCTGTTGCAGCACCCACAGCAAAACATCAAAACAGTTCATGCAAAAACACAGGGCAGACACGCACATCAAAAGACAGCAAGAGACATAAAGGACAAGGAACATTTGAAATGTGATAAAATACATTGTTTTAAAAAGGACAGTACCAGCAAATACCATATATGATTACATACATGAGCTCGCTATATGATTACATACATGAGGTCGCTGCAGCCGGCAGAGCATGGACTGTATTACGCACGCCCTCTTTTTATATATTTACATATTCATCTGTGTCGCTGGAGCCTTTACGTTTTGCGGTCTTATTTGTATGAGGTCATCTTACAGTGAGGACGTTGTTTTACGCCATAATTGTACGTTCTTCGAGACCTCGGTAATTGGATAAGTGTAAGGGTTGTACGCACAACGTTATCCAGGATAACCACACCTTTTGCTACTTGCATGGCAAATCGCCGTCCTAAGTCGGCATCGGTTGTCCATTGGTTTGTCTGTTTATGTGTAGTCTTTTGTGCATGATGTTTACATGTCGTATGTCTCTTTTCTGTCTCATACTATGCTCGTCTTTTGTGTTTTCACATCGGGTGTTTTGGTATTTTGCTGTTGGTGCTTCAACAGGGTCTTGTTGGAGATCCCCTCCCTTCTTTTATATTTCTTCAGCCTGCATGTTCCTCTTTTCCCACTTTAGAATGCAGAAGAAATATAATGTTTTTAGTGAAAGCGCTTTTTAAAGAATCAGCATTTATTTGATTCCCTTTTTATGAAACTTTAGGCATATCTTAAAATGCTATCTTATAAAGTAGTGCCTCATATTTATCAATGAAGCATTCAATGTATAAGTTATAGACTTTTGAAATGAAAATTTAAGAAATTAACATCAACGTTTTCCCGGTAAGTTCCGAGTCTTATCCATGCAGTTTGGAAATTTAACGAAACTTTTATCTTATTTATTTTTTTTTTTTTGAAAATTCAGTTGCTGTGTAGTTTAGACCCTTTTCACCAAATAAACTCAGAGATTCAAATAATAAATTGTTTTGATTACATAAATTCTACAAGCTCCAAATTATTCCATAAATTATAATGGCTATACATATGATTGGGATTTTCAAAACCAAGAATTGTGAAAAAATATAAACTTTACAGAAGTCCCCATCAGAATTAATTCATTAGAATTCGCATTAAAACAGTTGCGAACCCCGGAATAAAACTAAATATTCCAAAGTGAGACGATATTGTTTTCCTGACTGAATTCATTGCCTTTTAGATGACAATTTCAATCATCTGTTCATTTAAGAATAAGGCTATATTATTTTTCATTGGGAAATAGTTGTAAAATCCCTGCAAAAAAACAAGGAGTCTAGGGGCTGCTCAAGTGCGTAGCGGGTTCGATATAGAAGCCATGATAGAGGTTCCGTTCAACTAAGCCTTCTGATAAATAAAACATTTTACATGTAACACGTTTGAATCCTGAAATTTGAAATTATTAGAAAAAAGACTATTTTGTATGTTAAATTGGCAAAAGGTATCATTGTTATGACGGACGCCGTTCCAGCTCTGCCGCCTGAAAGAGGCTATGTTTTGGCACTTTATCGATTTGATGTCATAAATAGTATTTTGCTATTTCGGAAAATTTCATTCAAAAACATCATCGAAATTAAAGGAGGTTGACATCTTAGCACCATCCCTCCTATGCTCTTTTGAACATATATCTTATTTGGATATGCTACTGAATCCACCCTACAGGAAATTGGAGCCGCGCACTCTCTGCAAATGCACAAATTAATCTTTTTAAATATAACCTGAGGGCGCTACTAACATGAGTTTGGGCTGTGTCTAAAAATCACTTTTCCTGCCAGACTGAATTTCATGACGTCATATCTTGTGCCAGTCGCCGTTCCTAAGTGGCCACAAACCATTTTTGTAATTGTTACAACACACACTTTTAAGAAATATGGGCCTCTTTCTTCCACTAAAAAGTCACACGGGAATCCTAAGACAACAGCCCATTATGAATATTCATTTTCTCCTCTAAAGGGACGACCAGGGAGGAGGGCTGACAATTTTTTTCGGGTCATACTATCTATTTTCAACGCTGAGCCAACCAGATTATTTATTTTCCACTAACTTAAGGGTAGTATATTTATTTTTAATCTCTAACAATCTTTCAAAACACAACAAAAAGACACACACACTGAGAATGTCATAATTTTGAATGCAACTAATATTGAAAGAATGCAAGACTTTCTGGGCACTATAATTAATCTTTATACAGATGATATAACGTATCACCTGCGTGCATAATCTAATATGTTTTTTACAGCACACGAGGAGAGGGGTATGCCAATGTTAAACGTCTTCATATTCATTTGCATCATTTTAGAGCAGATAAATTTACTGCATGGACCAGACATGCACGTTTCGGGTATTTAACCCTCGTCAGTGAACCTCAATCTTTACAATGTATTATGACCAAAATCTGTGAAAATTATGTCCTAAATATACCGAAAGACGTAGCAAGATGTCTAGGATATGATGCTACAAGATCCAGGTGTTAGGAATTTGATGAATTTTAGCACATGAGGAGAGGGGTATGCCAATGTTAAACGTCTTCAAATTCATTTGCATCATTTTAGAGCAGATAATTTTACATCATTGACCAGACATGCACGTTTCTGGTATTTAACCCTCGTTCGTGATCCTCAATCTAAATAAAGTCACAGGGCCAATATCTGTGAAAATTGTGTGCTAAATATAACGAAAGACGTAGCAAGATGAGGGTCCCTGTAAAGTGCGAAACGAAACACAAACGAAACGAAACGGAATGAAACAAATCGAAACGAAACGAAACGAAACAAATCGAAACGAAACGAAACAGATCGAAACGAAACGAAACAAAACAAAACGAAACAGATCGAAACGAAACGAAACAAAACATAAAACTTAAAGAATATGAGAAAAAGAGGAAAAATTGCCGAGAACGAATATCTAAAGACAAGATCAGCATGTAATATTGCCTTAATCCAAGAGTTCTACATTTGTAACTAGAACCGAGAGGTTTTATTGAAAAAGTCAAAGTTGACAATTAAAAAAGTAAATGTCTAATGCCATTCATGTATTTAAGAGGAATAAAGGGGAGGGAATAGATAACCACGCTATGACACTGTAATGAGATCATAAAACCTTGGGGGGGGACATTTCAGGGAAAAAATCTTATCCTCTTTCAAACGAAATGTGCCCCCCTCAGTATTTGTTCTCATTTTTCCTCCCAGCTATTTAATATTTTTCCGCCTATGACGACGTGTTTCATCCCGTTCATTCTCCTTAAATCCTTTAAAATGCAATTGTGCTATATACCGTATATATAATGTTTTAATCGTCAACTTTGACCCTTTAAAAAACCTCCAGCCACAAGAACTAATAGTTGAAGGCAATGGTATATGCAGATATTGATATCCGTGCTAGTTCTCTGCATTTACATCAATTGCTCTCAATTTAAGATTTATGTTTTGTTTCGTTTCGTTTCGATCTGTTTCGTTTCATTTTGTTTCGTTTCGTTTCGATCTGTTTCGTTTCGTTTCGATCTATTTCGTTTCGTTTCGATCTGTTTTGTTTCGTTCCGATTTGTTTCGTTTCGTTTCGTTTTTGTTTCGTTTTGCACTTTAGAGGGACCCGCAAGATGACTGGGATATGATGCTACAGGACCCAGGTTTTTGAAATTTGAGAAAATTTTGTAAACAAAAATTTTCAAATGCGTTTGAAGAAACGACCAACCGAAATTGATTGAACATGGCTACATGTGCCCTCGGGGACACTTGGTCCACCAGCAGTGACACTCACAAAGTGGTACAAATGTTGAACGTCTTCAAATTCATTAGCATCATATAACGTATCACCTGCGTGCATAATCTAATATGTTTTTTTTTACAGCACATGAGGAGAGGGGTATGCCAATGTTAAACGTCTTCATATTCATTTGCATCATTTTAGAGCAGATAAATTTACTGCATGGACCAGACATGCACGTTTCGGGTATTTAACCCTCGTCAGTGAACCTCAATCTTTACAATGTATTATGACCAAAATCTGTGAAAATTATGTCCTAAATATACCGAAAGACGTAGCAAGATGTCTAGGATATGATGCTACAGGATCCTGGTTTTAGGAATTTGATAAAATTTCTAAACAGGAATTTTCCCATGCGTTTGCAGAAACGACCAACCGAAATTGATCGAACTTTGCTACATGTGCCATCGAAGACATTGGTCCACCAGCAGTGACACTCACCAAGTGGTACAAATGTTAAACGTCTTCAAATTCATTTACATCATTTTAGAGCAGATACTTTTACATCATTGACCAGACATGCACGTTTCGGGTATTTAACCCTCGTTCGTGATCCTCAATCTAAATAAAGTCACAGGACCAATATCTGTGAAAATTGCGTGCTAAATATAACGAAAGACGTAGCAAGATGAGGGTCCCTGTAAAGTGCGAAACGAAACAAAAACAAAACGAAACGAAACGAAACAAATCGAAACGAAACGAAACAGATCGAAACGAAACGAAACAAAACAAAACGAAACAGATCGAAACGAAACAAAACATAAAACTTAAAGAATATGTGAAAAAGAGGAAAAATCGCCGAGAACGAATATCTAAAGACAAGATCAGCATGTAATATTGCCTTAATCCAGGAGTTCTACATTTGTAACTAGAACCGAGAGGTTTTCTTGAAAGAGTCAAAGTTGACAATTAAAAAAAGAAAATGTCTAATGCCATTCATGTATTTAAGAGGAATAAAGGGGAAGGAATAGATAACCACGCTATGACACTGTAATGAGATCATAAAACTGGGGGGGGGCATTTCAGGGAAAAAATCTTATCCTCTTTCAAACGAAATGTGCCCCCCTCAGTATTTGTTCTCATTTTTCCTCCTAGCTAAGTAATATTTTTTCCGCCTATGACGAGGTTTTTCATCCCGTTCATTCTCCTTAAATCCTTTAAAATGCAATTGTGCTATATACCGTATATATAATGTTTTAATCGTCAACTTTCACCCTTTAAAAAACCTCCAGCCTCAAGAACTAATAGTTGAAGGCAATGGTATATGCAGATATTGATATCCGTGCTAGTTCTCTGCATTTACATCAATTTCTCTCAACTTCTTTAAGATTTATGTTTTGTTTCGTTTCGTTTCGATCTGTTTCGTTTCGTTTCGTTTCGATCTGTTTCGTTTCGTTTTGATCTATTTCGTTTCGTTTCGATCTGTTTCGTTTCGTTTAGATTTGTTTCGTTTCGTTTCGATTTGTTTCGATTCGTTTCGTTTTTGTTTCGTTTCGCACTTTACAGGGACCCGCAAGATGACTGGGATATGATGCTACAGGACCCAGGTTTTAGAAATTTGAGAAAATTTTGTAAACAGAAATTTTCAAATGCGTTTGAAGAAACGACCAGCCCAAAATTGATCAAACATGGCTAGATGTGCCGTCGGGGACTCTTGGTCCACCTGCAGTGACACTCACAAAGTAGTACAAATGTTAAACGTCTCCAAATTAATTAGCAACATTTTAGAGCAGATAAATTTAAAGCATGGACCTGACATGCACATTTCAGGTATTTAGCCCTCGTCATGATCCTCGTCAGTGTTCATTGGCATAGAAAGTATTTGCTGTGTCAAGTATAAAAGAAGGTAGTACATGTATGTGTGTAATGCACTTAAACATTTCTATAAGACCTGGACCATATCATATTTGTTTAAATAGAAATGCAATTTTGTATATGCTTGCAATTGTAAAGCAATGCTTTAGATTAGAATTGTCTGAATAACACTTCCGTATTATTAATATGAAACCTAATGGTAGTGCGAGCAGAGCAAGTCCGAAAATTATTGACTGTAACTTAAGTAGGCGAGCGAAAGTTCGTCGTGTCGCTGAAAAAGTCAGCTGATATTTGTTTCAGCGTATGGAGAGCTTTGCGAGCAAAAAATGTTTGGAATTTGAGCAAATGTAGGCCAGATTATTTCTTTTCAGCAACCAAGAGGGTCAGATTAATTCTTTTCAACATATTCTTAGTCAGAATATTTATTTCCAAAATGTGCCCCCTCCCTTCAGAATCAAATGGTCGCCCCCTATAGTACCAGAATATTCTTAAGCTTAGGTAAAAAGTGATATGCTCACTTTGAGCTGTTGGAAATAAAGGCAGATATTGTCCAATTCTACAGCCAAACAAGTATGTATAAATCAATTGAATTTACCATATAAGAGATATAGCGTTGATGTAACAAACAAATGAACAGACAGACGCAATGAAATTGTTATGTATGTTCCTCTACATAATGGACAATAAACTCAAAACCTAAAAAACAAAAATATTTAAAATCGCTTTTTTTTAAGAGCGATAGAAGTCGATCTTTTGTCTCGTACACTGATTCCACATTCGCTGAGAACTGTTCAGTTTACTTGAATCGTTACTCCTCAGAGCAAAAGAAAGGAGATTTACCATAGAATTGAATTCCTAATTCAATGAGAACTGTTAACTTTATTTCTATCTTTACTCCTCACAGAAAATGAAGCAAAAGAAAGGAATTAACCAACAGCACTCGGTTGCATCAAATATCGAAGCACTCAAATGTGTAAACACGGAGAGTGGACAAGGAATACAAGAAAACTATGAAGACATAACAGCAAAGTGTACATCGAAACGCTAAACAAAAAAGACTTCACATAAACAAATGAGACCAATGGGCAACTAGTATCAACAGTTCACGCTAGTCATACACCATGATCAGATCTTCATAAAAAAAACCACGCGAAAGAACTAAATGCAATAGAAAATGAAAATACTTGAAAGTGTCTTCATTAAGATTTTCCCGGAGGTTTCATAGCCTTTGCCAACGTGCCTTTTTACCCCATAGATTAACACGACGTCGTATTGTTTCGGAAGGAGGACTTGCCTTGGCTTTTCTTTTTATGATGAACCCTCGATGAACGAGGGTTAAGTACCCGAAACGTGCATGTCTGGTCCATGTTGCCAATTTATCTGTTCTTAAATGATGCTATTCAATATGAAGACGTTTACATTTATACCACTTGGTGAGTGTCACTGCTGGTGGACCAGGAGTCCCCGAGGGCACATGTAGCCAAGTTCGATCAATTTCGGTTGGTCGTTTCTCCAACGCTTTCTAAAATTTCTGTTATCAAAATTTCTTGAAATTTCTAAAACGTGGGTCCTGTAGCATCATATCCCACCCATTCTGTTACGTCTTTCGGTACGCTTTTCGACATAGTAACTTTTATACTTTTTTGGCATATTACATTGTTTAGATTTGAGGATCACTGACGAGGGTTAAGTACCCGAAACGTGCACGTCTGGTCTATGTTGCCAATTTATCTGCTCTTAAATGATGCTATTCAATATGAAGACGTTTACCTCACCTATCTGAAACAATTTTAGGGGCAGAAAAGGCCGAACAATGTGTACTGTAAGGCCAGCGTCCGTTACAGACATAGTAGGTCCTCCTGCCATAAAGTGCAGATCTGATTCTGATTTCACTGGTAGTTGTACATCTCAATGAAAGAGTAGATCCTTCGCAGACATGTGCTTGACGGCATGTTGATACCTTCTTCCTACTTTGACTGCATTCTGTAAAGAAAACTTTAGCTATGTAGAAAAACAAAAATCAGATTATTTGTAATTCAATTCCTGTTTTTTTCTTTTAGTCTATGTTTGATTTAATTTAAGATGCTAATTATATTTTGATTTTGGTTTACCATGAGCGGTTTTGAACCAACATTGATCCTTTTGGACGTACACCCTTGTATATCTTCGGTTCATTGTGTATGATTTGAGGCAATATTACATAAATTCCATGGGCAGACGAGATAGAATGAACTTATAACCACACCCTCATTTTGGTTTCCATTCCCAGGTATAAGACCCTCATTGTACAGTCAATTCCAGCGCAATCGATTTGATCATTGTGAAAGAAGCAAGAAGCTTGGCAAGGGAAAGATAGGGTCAAAATTTGGAATAAAAAATGAGAATGAGAATCAAGACTTAAGTAAGTTATTATAAGTGCAAGTTAGTCATATGATAGAGGATAATATCAATGAATTAGAAAATCAAATATAAAGTATCAGTTACAATATGATATTGTTATATAAGTTTTGCATGGTCTTCTCGACTTTGTGACTGAATTAATGATGGATACTTCCTTTATGTTCATTCTGATGAAAGATCAACTTGAATATTTGAGACGAGAAAAAGGAAAATATATCACGGTATGAGCTGGAAGAGGGGCAAAATTCATGTTCGTCAGATTTGCATTAAAAAAGAGATAAAGAAGGATGTTTCATATGAAATCAGAATTATTGTAAAGAAACATTTATACTACAATAGATAGTAAATAATTACAGTCAGCTTTAAAAAAAATAACAAGTCTTAAATTCCGAAGTGAAGGTATGCAACTTGTATGAAAGTGAGCATACCAAAAACTCAATCTCCATAGAAGATTTTTGTTAATGGAAACACATGGTGCTGCTATTGAAATAAATATGTTCTGCTTTAGATTTAACTCCATTCTGATTAGTCTTAAGATGTGTCAGTGTGACCACGGGCGTTCGATATTTGTGGATATATTGCACTGCGGCGTCAGCCCTTACTCAGATATACACGATGTAAAAAACAAGAATGTAGTCAGCTCATGACCCCTTTTTTATGGTAGCACTTTTCTGTTTTAACATTATTTTCGCCACTCATGGAATGATTGTTGATGTCACTGTTAAATAACGTGATGCATTTAGTGGTAAAATGTTAGCATTAGAATTTTGCATGAATTCTGAGTTAAACGTCTTCAAATTCAGTAGCATCATCTAACATGTTTAAGTCCTGATGAATTTATATCATGGACCAGACATGCACGTTTCGGGTACTAAACCCTCGTCAGTGATCCTAAGTCTAAACAAGGTAATACGGCCAAAAAGTATGAAATCTATTAATCCAAAAATGTACCAAAAGAAGTAGCAAAATGGTTGGGATATGATGCTACAGGACCTACGTTTTAGAAATTTCAAGAAATTTTCAAATGCGTTGAAAGTTGATCGAGCTTGGCTACATGTGCCCTCGGGGACTCTTGGTCCACCATCAGTGACACTCACCAAGTAGTTCAAAAGTTTAACATCTTCAAATTCAATTATTTATTTACATTTACATTTATAATGCAAGTTATAGTATTGAATTTAAATTTATAATGCAAGTTATAGTAATGAAGTAAGTAGGACTGTAAAGGACAATTTTAAGTTTTTATGTGAAATTCTCTCTCAACGAATTATTTAAAAACAAAGTAGATCGCACCTTGGTCCCGATGAAATTTCGTATTTACAAAACAAACGTATTGTTTATAACAGTATGAAGATGACATCTTATTATTTGTACCCCCATCAAAAATGGCGGGGGTATATAGTACGTGATGCAGAGTGTGCCCGTCCGTCCGTGCGCCCATCTTGCATCTGGTTTCCATACATTTAAAGGAAAACCGTTTAGTTTGAGAGAATAAATTCATTCACTGGATATAGCTAATTCACAAATAAATAAAGGTAGTTTGGATATGGGTCATGTCGTTCAATTTTGGGCAGAGTTATGTCCTTATGTAACTTAGTGAAATTAAGACTGTTTTGTGTAACAGACGCTCCATTACATTTATAAGTGAAATAAGCATGACAAGGGTAATCAATTTTTTCTTTATTTCAGATGGTTTCGAAATTGAATGAAGAGTGTTTCGTTTAATTTTGATCTGCATGTACTTTTAAAATTATCAATTCTTTAAATGTGTTAGACCGAACATTACAAACATTAAAGCGGTTTCGATGGAGTTGACGAAAGGTAGTGATAAAAAGAATATGTCAAAATGTTACTTTGAATGGACAAGAGAACTATAAACAACATTAAGGATCACCCCGCCATGGATCAATCCCAAAAACGATCTTGGTATCCGACACAAATGTGGTTTGAAACTTTGAGTATTTATTGTAAACAAGTTAAGTACACGAAACGTGCATGTCTGGTCCATGCTGCAAATTCATATGTTCTTAAATGATGCTATTGAATCTGAAGACGTTTCACGTTTTTCATATTCCTTGAAGCGGTTCGAGAGGAGTAGTTAAAAATGTATAAATGGTAAACTACACATGTCACTTACGTTATTAGTTCTATGAAAGTGTTTAACTCTCTACTATTAATCAATGTCCTAAACATGATTGTTTTAATAAGAAGAAGGGAGGAGATCTCCAACAAGACCCCGTTGCAGCATCAACAGTAAAACACCAAAACACCCGATGCAAAAACACAAAAGACGAGTACAGCACGAGACGGAAAAGAGACACACGACATTCAAACATCAAACACAAAAGACTACACATGAACCGACTAGACCAATGGGTAACCGGTGCCAACTTTGGACGGCCATCTGTCACGCAAGTAGCAAATGGTGTGGTTATCCTGTGTGGTTTATGCACCAATTATCAGTTTATGAAAAATTCTTCATTATTATTACTAAATATGAAAAAAAGTTCACATCATTAAGTTGTATTTCTCTATCGACAGTGAATAAGTAAAGGTATAAACGTAATATACACATGATACATGTGCTCTATTGTGAGTGTTGTTGAGATTATCGTCAGGATCTTCTTTAACTCATGTGCACCGCGTGCGATCGAAACGTATGGTGTTATGATTCCTTACATGGTTTATCGGTATTTTTTTTCTAAATTAAACTTTACAAACCCGATGAGCCGTTGCAGTAGAGCAATACCTAATATTTCAATCCATTTCATCCAGGTATATAAAAAATTCATACTTTTTGCAAACACTTCAATAGTTTGTCGACAACAGAAAATCTGACGAACTCTTGAAGTGTTTGCAAAAACTATAGACTTTTCGGATATATAAACGATATGGAATTACTTATTAGGCATTGCCCTACTGCAGCGTCTCATCAATGTTGTGCATTTTTACTTAAATAATGATAAAAAAAATTCAAAAATATCCATAGGGAATCGCATTACCATAAGTTTCGATCCCACGCGGTGATGTGCGTATCTCGTAATAAATGTATCAAAGATATTGACCGCTTATGGAAGCGCACTCACTCTGACCTTTGAATGTTGTAAATAGTGTAGGCCTTTATGCAAAGAAACTTTTCCGAGGTTTGACCGAAATTCAAACAGATATTTGAGAGATACTTTTCTTCAATAAGAACCATAAAGGTTTAAAAATGAAATTATTTAAAGCAATAATACGTTGAACATATTTATCGAAAGTTTTATCCGTCGAATAAATTTTTTACTTACCACTGAATTCAGGCAAATGCAAAATAAGTAAGTTTATGCACACCGTATGAAAAAGAATCATTTTTTATCTTACACAAATCATTTCCTTTTTGTTCGATACATGATGACTGTTATAATAAAGAAGCTTGCATGTCCTAATGTAAAACACTTCCCTGCATTTATATAATGATAATTGTTTAAATAACAAGGATCCAATCGAAATCTCTTAACAATCGGGAAAAAACATTATATTTTTACACTCTAGATATTTGAAGTAGTCCACTTAAATTAGCAGAACCAAAGCAAAATTAAGATATTTGTTTCCTAGTATAACTATACAATAAAGGAAGCGGAACAAAACTTTTAGGGATGTAACTAACGAAAATTGAAGGAAAAGGGGGAAACAGTTTAAATATTTCTTTTGCAGTTTTTGATTTTAACAAGCTGGACAATTCTAAACAGTTAACATGGTGGATTGGTTATTAATGTGAGGTGAAAGCGGGGGCAAATTTACATGTAAGAGATGACAAATTGAGGGAAAATTGGCGAGCACAATTTTCTGAGTAATTAGTTATTTACTGAAAATTTAAGCATATAACCAAGGTAAACGGACATTATATATATATATTTGGGGGGGGGGGGGCAAATTGTCGAATAAGAACAGATACTCAACAAGAACAAAGCTATTGTTTACAATAAAGTACATGCTTACAATTAGAAGAGTTCTTTTCTAGATTGTGCTTTCTTTTCTACGAAATATCCGACATTATTCTTAAATCCGTTGATTCTCGTCATGAACGTCACAGAAAAAAACAGACAACGCCCAGCTAGAATTGAATTTTATAAAAAAAAACAAGCAAACAAACAAAAGGCATACTTTGTAAGAGCAGCGAAAATCATATTAACATTTTATACACAGCTGGTTATTAACAAATCTTTTGAAAATAATGCTGAATTTTATATTGTGATATTATATAACCATGATGTAACGTTGATTCTGATTGGTTGAAGCGCGAGTCAGTGTTTTCCAATAATGACCGCTGACGAAAGATAATGACTCGGTGTGGTATTTGTCCTGATTTCAGTATTTTCAATAAAAATTAAGATAAATATTTTGTTTGATTTTAAAAGATAAGATACACTTTTCACAAAAAAAAATGTGCAATTACTTGTTAATTTTTTTATTGAAAATTATGTGTTCATATTAGTTTGAATCAATACTTTAATCATATGTTGTTTTTAAATCCGTTATATAATATAACAAATGAGGATTTGGTCTCGGTCATTATGTCATTATAATGAACCGATGAGATTTGTAATATCGACATCGGCCTTCGGCCTCGGTCAATATTACAAATCTCAACGGGTCATTATAATGACATAATGACCTCGACCAAGTCCATATTTGTATAATATTAGTTAATTGATTGAATGTTATTTTCTGTATGGCATGAATGAGTGAATGAAAATCAAACACAGAAGCTGAACCCAGATTCCAAAACCCACAATCGAAAAGCTTACGAAGTTTGGAAGAGAATACAAAACAGAACTTTTTCACGCGAAAAGAAACATTGGACAAACAGAGACAACTACACAGCTGCACAGAATTACGAATGACAAATTATCTAATGTGAATTTCAACCACACAAAGACTTGATTTTCGGATGTTGAAATCGACGTTCTTGTCATATAGTAAGATACATGTCATCCTCAAGGAATCTTTGTCTGCATCAATTTCTTAATTTTTCTGATAAAATGCACACTTTTGTTTTCCCCCTTACGCACTCATTTTATCCGTCTCCAATATATATGGATTATCAACTTAATCTCTCGTTTACTGCAACACGAACTTGTTGGGACTATTTTTCATATATTCTTTTTTTTTTCCTGCTCAAGATTCGATATTTACACTGGTATATTCATAATCATGCAGTACAATCATAGAGCCAAAAGTTCTTTCCTATTCACAGCGGCATATTCATCTCCATCAGTTAATATTGAAGTCATATCTGTGCCTCTTTTACATGTATATGCAACTGCATATTCATTTTGAACCGGTACAGTATCCATGTTCCCAAATTGCTGTCCATGTGCTACTCCGTATGTATTTTCAGCTGTTGATGTAGCCGATATCTCACGTCTGTTTACTTCGTCATATTCGGCCGACATTTGTGTACCCTGTTTCCCAACAAATGCATAGTCACTTGATAAAGTGCCGTATTCGTTAGAACACGATGCATCCGCCATTTCTGTTCCCTGTTTCTTGACCATTGCATAATCATTGGATAACAAGCCGTTTTCGCCTCCATCAGCTTGATCCTCAGCAGAATGTCTGCGAGCGCGTCTTATTCTCATGCCGTCATAATCATCATTGTCAACGTAATGTGTCTCATTTGTTACTTGGGATGTCGAATTGACGCTTTCTTCTTGATTCCTTTTACTGAAAATAATGATAAATATGAAAAGTCAGTACAATCCAAATATTCGTCATATTTTTAGACCTAGACGATCGCAAGATGTACTCGTAAATATTGAATGTATATCGTTGGAATAAATGCCAAACAACTCCAGATAAGAGGTCACATCATTTTACAGGACTGTCTTTAATGATAACGTTACAGTTATCATACAGGACACAGGAAAAAAAAGGGCGGTGTTTATGGAAAGTTTTTTAAACACCACAGACATGTTAACATTACATAGACAAGGACATCTTTGTATATAAACATAGGAGAGTATATGTCGACCTACCCTTGGTTCTAGTGAGGCTCGAACAAGCAACCTTCGGTCACTGGCCCGAAGACCAAACCATTTAAGGACAGTTAATAACTTTGACTACCCAGGGAAAATGGAGATTTGCCATATTTCTTTTTTTATTTCTCATATTTTCACCTGAAGGGGGAACGGCCTGCTATAAACGTATTTCTATTGTCAATATCGAAATATATGTTCTAAAGTACCAATATTATTTTACTAGACACGTGTTTCGGATATTGAATCCTCCTCAGTAGTACTTAATGTCAAACAATTTGAATAAAGCCAAAGTGAATCTTCATAGCCCCATCTACAATATAAACTTTTAATTTCCTCTTGCCAAAAATGAGCGGTTCCAAATCCTATGTAGGGTTTATTCAGAAGCGTATTAAAGTGAAAAATATGGCCAAAAAATCGTTCGAGGGTACGCGTAATGACCTTCATTCTAAACACGACCGAAAAAAAATATGCCGAAACCCAGCTAAGAACAGAGCTATGCAATGAGGGAGATATCCCTTTGTTTCAGAAATTTAGACCTAATTTGATGACAGAAAATTTAGAATATATTTCAATGCAGTGTGTTAACACTAAAACTAGGCGGACGATATCCTCGGGGACTTGCAGTCCACCAGCAGCGATACCATCCTAGTGATTGCAATTGTCAATATTAAAATATATGTTCTATAGTACCAATTTATTGACTAGACACGTATTTCGGATATTGAATTCTCGTCAGAAGTACTTAATGTCAAACAATTTGAATAAAGTCAAAGTGAATTTTCTTAGTGCCATCTACAATATAAACTTTTAATTTCCTATTGCCAAAAATAAGCGGCTTCAAATGCTATGTAGGGTTTATTCCGAAGCGTATTTAAGTAAAAAAATATGGCCAAAAAGTCGTTGGAGAGTAGACGTAACGACCTTAATTCTAAACACGACCGAAAAAAATATGCCGAAACCCAGCTAAGGACAGAGCTATGCAATGAGGGAGATACCCCTTATGTTAGTCATTGCAGTTATATTCTTTCGTAACAAAGGTTTGTTAACCTTACATAATCCGTAGGTAGTCAATTAATTATATCAACCAATTCCGGAACAACCTGTATTCAGTCGCAAGCTTCATGTATAAGAGACTTCGACACTTTACTTACCCTTTCTTAAACTTGTAAGCAGCGACGCCAACCGATAAAATGACCACAGTTACGATCAAGCAAGCCACAGTTATCACAATCGTTGTAATAACGGAGTTGTTTCCTGGAAAATAAACATAGATCTAACATTTGTTTCAACAGCCGCACAGACTATTTTTGGCTTTCGATGATATACACGTATTACCAAATAATAATCCGAAACATACACTACCTTAATTCAAAGCAGTTAAAATGTAAAAATCAATTAAATATTATTGACCAATTGGGATATTGATGAAATGGTTACATTAGTCATTGGCCTTAGCATTGAATTCCATAGGAAAAAGTGATTTTTTTTCTATTTTTGTCACTAGAATGACCCATTTGACAATAATTTCCAAGAATTTTTTTCCATCAAAGATCGTTATAAAATCAAAATTTCACCTATAAGTTTTCCTAAATAACTTTTGATTCGTAAGTGATAAGGCTTTCATATTTCACATGTGTATCTTTCTGTTGGTACCAAAATTTGACCTTTAGTCGATCTTTGACATACAGTCTAATCTGTATTAAGCAGTCACCCAAGGGATACCATGAAAGTGACCTCTTAACAGAGGTGACCTTTTAATGAAGGTTCTTAAATAACCATGCTAAAGTACACTTGTTCATAATACAAACGGGAATTTTCTGTTTCATGTATTGTATTGAACAGATACATGCTACATGAATAATGTCATTTCATTTTTTTTATCATTGCTGACATGCATTTAGTAATGAAAATCTTTCGTCTTTTGGAATTGTTGGCACATGAAATAAATGTATGAAGTGTCATCATAAAATGATGAATATAAAACGGTCAAATGCAAAATGTACGTATGAGAAGTTCCTGATGTCTGTCTATCTTCCATTCAAAAGAGAATCACTTAATTTTCAATCCAGTCTTGAATGACATCATTGCCATCGTCGTGCACCCCTTTCAGCCCTCGTGGTACCAGGGATATACGTCCCTGGTGGTACCGAATACGATTTTATTACGTTTTATAAACGCTGGGTAATATCGAAGTATTTTACGAATAATAGGACCCGTCTTATTAATAATGAAAAAACATATGCAATGGTTGGCGGATTCAAGAGGACAGGCAGGGTCGTCGGGCGTCCCCCCCCCTCCGGCACGGACCCAAAATTTTCCAAGAACAAGTATATTTTGAGTACAGACCCACTTCAGTAAAAAAAATCGGCACAATTCGCTCCTTGACCCCCGGCAAAGGGAGCGCTAGATTCGTCACTGGAAAAAAAACCAAAAGGTCTCACAAATAAATTGACGTAAAAAATCGGCAGATTTAAACTTAAACGGCATAGATCAGGTAAGAAAATTCCTCGGTAGATAAGACTTTAAACGGAGGCATGCGGGTGAATCATAAAATGACGATGTATAGTAAGTCATCAGTATAATTATTTGACCGTGAATTTGTTGGCCTTTTAGGACAAAGACGTTACAGACACGAGAAGAAATATTACGCGCAAAATAGATACTGGACAGTGTCCGTTCTTTTGATAATGGGCCACTGCCTGAAACCATTTTCACGTCAGCTCGTTGTCGGACTTTTGCTTTTTTCTTTTTCGGTCTCCCGCAACATCATGTTCAGCCGTTCCTCTACAAATTTCAGCCTTCCGTTTTAAGATTCGGGACCTTGAGTCCTCAAACACCTAGTTTGATCGCAATAGGTGATTGGTCTTGCACTTTTCAATAATTTTATAGCGTCTGAACGCTCAATTAAGTTAAATCGTTCCGTTTTGATTCATTTGTTGTTGTTGTGATAGTTTCATACCTGATGACGAGTTAATTATACATACAAGCTTTTCAATCAATTACCGCTGACCGCTGTACGCCTTGGATGCAATGTTTGTACAAGTATTTTGGGGCAATTACGGGGGACAGTAGAAGTTTTAAGTCCAAGCCACCGACCGCTTAATTAGAGTCGAATCGGCGACTTGGGCAGTGAAAGGGGTGACCGCTGACCGCGTTACTGAGGTGACTGCTTATTAGGGTACAATATCATAGTAAAAACGGTCGGGAGGGATTCAGAGTGACCGTTAAGAGGAGGTGACTGTTTAACAAAGGTGACCGCTTCTACAGGTTAGACTGTACTTTACAAAAACTTTAACATTGGGAATAAATTTTGAATGGTAAGTGATAGGGCTTTGATATTTCCTTGTCAGAAGATTTTTTAATCGATACCAAACAATTTTTAACCAAGTGACCGTGACCTTGACCTTTCACATACATGCACTTAACAGAGAAATGTTATTATAACAAATGAGTTACAGAAGGTCCACCGTTGGCATTCATGTTTCGCAAACTTAAGTTTTATTTTTAATATTTTGTGACAGAAAAATATTTTATGATGTATACACTTAATTTCAATGGGGGTTTTCGGCATAAATTCTGAAATGTAGTGTTGGTAGCGTAGTGGTTAGCGCGGAGGAATGCAGATCCCTAGGTCGTGGGTTCGAATCTCACCGTCGCCGACCATTGCAAACCATTGTAACCTTGGACAAGTTACTTTACACTACGTTTCACTCTCTCCATCCAGGAGTAAATAGGGTACCTGGCACATAAGATGAGCTTGTAATGTGAATGAAAAGCATTAGCGCCTAAACGGCAGCTCTGCTTGTGTAATCCCAAGTTGAGAATGCACTAGATTGTACAGATCTCGCCAGGGAGGTGATTGTAGAAGTCGCGTGAGGCTCAGGCAAACGAGACTATAAACCCTACCTTTAACCCTACCTTTATAATTTCAGTCATTACCCATTGAATATCTTCGTTGATACTTACGTTATTTCTGTAAAGATAAAACGTATCGGGAAAATGTAAAATGATATTAGCATTGCTTTAATCCCTCCAAATGTATACTGAGCAAAATAAGCAAGTTCTCGTATTTTGACAGGCTACATAGTATACAGATGAAACGTCAAATTCTTCAAATTCGTGAATTTCATTTGATAAAGACTAAGTCAATTTCATTGTATTACTTTGACATTGAATGCATTCATGCGTATCGAAGTAGAGAGTTTTTGCCTTGCAATGGAGAACGCTATGCTTCTTTGTCTGCTTGGCTTCTCCCGATGGGATAGTGTCTATAACAAATCTAGAGAGACTTCGTTACTATAAAAGCAACAAAAATTCAGGAACAGATATAGATATCGTAATCATCAGTATAATGACACAAAAATCAAGAAAAACAAGCTCTGTTGTGAGTGCTGTTGGGATTATCGTCAGTATCTTCTTTAACTCACTAGAATACACCGGAAGACCTGAGAATGTCATTCGCGATACTGACCATTCATAACACGTTGTAGGGGTACTTAAGACGATGAAGGGACGAATCAAAAAGTTTTATTGGATAGAAACAAGACATATTGGAATAAGAAGAGGAAGAATGGGGTTAATCCCGTTGATTCCTTTGATTTCTACAATTGATGATGACTTCATGTGAACGTCAATTTATTAGGGACTTGACAAAATCGAAAACTGGATGAACATATAGTTTATATCTGATTTCAAAAGTTTTCGGAGATTCCTGTCCTTCACAAAATTTGATTGAATGTACCATGCAAAACATGTACGAAAAAGTGGGTACTAACATTTTTTGCTCAATATAATAATTCAGGGTTTCATTTCTAAAATGAGATGGAGATAGTGAATGTGATGTGTAGAAAAATATATACCACTGGATACTTTCTTCTGACCTTCCGGTGTTGTATGATCTGGAGAGAGAAAGAAAGCATTTATTTTCTTATACTGTTAACGTGGTTATTTTCGCTGGGGGGAGATTTTCGCGATTATAACATCAAGACGTTACGCGTGGGGGGAAATGTTTGCAATAAAAGTGTCTTTTCCATGGTAAGAATGCAGCGGGGATATTTTCGCGTGGAGAAAATTTTCGCGAAGTCCATGGATTCGCGAAAAATGCAAAAATTACCCCCACGCGAAAATTTCCACTTTTACAGTAACAGCAGGTATTTTTCTTCACATCAAAAACATAAACGATTTTTAAAATATTCATGAAAAAGATAAACAGCCATTGATCATTCATTTTAGAATATCATTTTAAGTCTTCATATCAAAATTGATTATTTTGTCATGCACTTTCATGCTCTGATCTCCGTTTTAAAAGTCTGTTAAGAAATGTAACCAGATTTTTTAATCAATGTAGAAAGAAACAGCAAAGAATTACCTATCAGTCATTCAGTCTCAAAGACGAAAAAGCAAGCAAGGCAGAATCATAAGAATTTCCACTGGAACAGATTCGAACCTAGGAATGGACAGCATTCTGGATTGAGACCAGAAGAATGCCAGTCGGAAATTGCAAATCATGCAAGGACATTACGACTTGTTATACCCTTATTGGTATCTCTCAGTTAAAACTCTATAGTAAAAAAATCCCGAAATTGAAATGTTTGACCGAGCGGTCACTATTTTCATCGATTTTGAACCGGCGGTAAAAATTTCAAAAATTTGACCGATTCACATACCATTTGGCGTTATATATCCCTATTCTCTGCGTATTCTTCCTCATTTTAAAGACGTTTAACATTTAGTCGATATAAGTTAAAAAGATGTTCCTCTAGTTCGTTCTCTTAAAATTTAAAGAGGGTATACCAATACAATTATTAACTCGGAATTCGGGCAGCATATAATTTGTTTGACGCTCGGACAACATGTAGCCTTCATGTCCAGCAAATCCTATTTCCCCTCATCTCCAATCATTGATTTTATAAAAGAGGAGATACAAATGAAAATGCAAGAGTAATGATTAATCCTATATTGCAACCCTTTATCTTTCCTCCAAAAAATTGCCGATACTGAAATCCATTTTTTTTTTCTTTTTTGAAAAAGAATGATAACTGTTTCCACAAGAAACTGATCCCAGCGGAAATCGATATCTGTTCGTCACTCTTTTATTGAAATATTATTGTTAGGAAACATAAATAAATTATGAATCAAAATGCAGACATTAATCTAAAAGTAAAGGAAAACATTCGCCCATTTAACCCTTCCAACTCAACATAAGGTGTCCACTATTTCCTTTCATCGAAGGAGTCAAGGAAGGCACCTGACACAATAAGTTACACAACTTATATAAATGTCTCACGTCGGCTCAGATGTTAGCGTGAGGGGGTCCAAGGAACTGAAACTTGAATTGAAATTTCCTGTAGGGTCGATTCAGTAGCAAATCAAAGTACATCTAGCTGCTTTCGCTTGTAGACAATGCCAAAGAAGTGAAAAAAAAAACTAAGCTTGCCCTGCTAGTGTGTTCAATCTGTATTTATTTGAAGGCCTATATTTTTTTCAATATCTAGTATTGCGAAATATTAAGTTTAAAGTTATGAAATATGTATTCAGTCGTTAATATTTGTTACCCGAGGAAGATGTCACTTCGCTATCAGTTTCACTCCTTTCGATGATAATAGTCTGTGCATTTATGGTTGAAGTGTGCCCTTTGGTTTTATCTGAAAATGATCATGATCAATATTGAAATACTAGCATATGTTCTATCATATATTCATGCCTAAGTGATGCTCAAGGATGAAACAGAGGAAATTCAAATGATGTGGAATTATGAAGAACTAAAGTCTAAACGTGAAAAACATTTACGTCATGTAAACTAATTAGGACAGAGCTATACCATCAGGAAGATATCCAGAAAAATTACAAAATGTATTTCAATGTTAAACGTCTTCAAATTCAATGGCATCATTTAAGAACAGAGAAATTAAGTAATGTGCCAAATATTATGATTTTTTAATAAGGCTTTTATGTATCACATGTACTTTGAAGGTATTTGTTTATTTATTCATTCAAAATGGATGAAAAGAAAAGCAGTGAAAATGATTTTATATTCTTATGTTTTTGGCTTGAAAGTCCTAATGTACAAAGTAAACAATCCGTTGAAACATCATCATATTATGACGTTCGTCAAAGTAATTTCTGTAAAAGCCTCATTCAAAAACATGCTAAGCAAAGTCATTCTCACCTCCTTTTTTTATACAGCAGTATCTGACTTCTAAGTACTTATATGTAAATGTACATGGATCTCTAAACACACTGTTACTGGCATGAACGCTGCAAGAATGGTAACCTGTGCATCTTTCAATAAAATGAAACTATTAAGTAGTATAATCATATTCGTGGACATAATCATCAAATAAGCACCTATCAGTTATTCAGTCTCAAAGTCGGGAAGGCATGGCAAAATCATAAAAAATTCAATTGAAACGGTTGCGAACCTCGGAATGAATAACATTCCGAAGTGAGACCAGGTGTTCGGAGAGGGTCAGCGTCTCCTGATTGCTTGCAAAACCTTTCGCAACAGCTCCATGAAAACTTGTCAATTCGGTGATTTTATCGATGTACATATTGATGTACATATCAGTTAAACATATTTCTTGTTTGGTGATGATGATAGACATTCAATCGCAATCCCGAATGTCATTGACATATAATCTTTTTTATTATGAATATGTTTATATAAACATTGGGTCAATGGGACAAAATTCCTTTGGGTAGTTAGCAATATAATTGATTAAGTAATTAAACAGATATAGATATATTAACTGAAATTGAAAATGTATTTAAATGTTGACAATTAGATATGACAGATAAATAAATAGAAAAACTTATGCGATGGCTATCCACATCATAGACACATTCATGTTGTGGTCAGTGTCTCTTTTTCAAGGGACCCGGTTCCTCTCTGACTGCGTGCATGTTCATACACAAAAAGTCATCTCATCTTACATTTTCAATTTTGAAACCTACCGGGAAAAATGTAGAGCTTTCTTTAATATGGTAGTCTCTTTTTAACCCAATTAATTCCGAACTATTAATTCTTTTTATAATTGCAATATCAATAGAAAAGAAAATATAATGCATTATTTGCTTAAGTTTGATTAAAATTGAACCAATCGTTTATCTTTGTTCGCAATTCAAGCTTTCCCAATTCTATCTCTTAATCAAAGCTGAAAATCGTAATTTTTTCCATGGTATATTTCACAGATAGACATCAGTAATTATTTTTTAGTTAGTTTAAGGAGAAGGTTCGGTTAACTTGAAAATCGTTCTTCAGATTTCGATTTTATCTAATATCAAAGAAATCAAATGCATGCATATGGTTCTTTGAAATACCAAATAAACATTTGGGTTTTTAAAGGTCTTCCAGCAACTTGTTGGAATTCCAATAGGGACCAATTCTACCCCACTCCTTCTCGACATTTTTCTTTACTCGTACAAAGTTGAATCCCTTCATCGCCTGCTTATGGAATGTTTATATCTCAGTTGATACATTATGCCAGAGCAAATACCAGATATACAGATTTTATTCTGAGAGCTAGGCGTCTTTCATAAGCTTCTCAGCCAAAGATACGTTTGTAACCGACTAACAGTGAGGAAGTTCTACGGTCGATATGGGGAACTCGTCATACACTATGACGTCCCACTTTCAAAATGGTGCATGATATTTTGCCAAAGACCATTTGTACCATCCAGCCACAGATTATATTTTATATCTTGCAAAATGGAAGAAACCGGATGTGACAATTCTACCGCATTGAAGCAATGGGTGTTGCATGCATGCACGAGATGCTGACTCCTCTAGGGCACTTGGTCTCACTTCCATATCGGGAGTTCGCTTCTTTTCGTGTGGTGGAGGTTTTTGTTTGTTTGCTTTGGTTCCTGATTTATTCTGATTTTGTATGCTATCGGTTTGTGATTTTCTGAGTTATCGATTTTGTGCTGTATGTAGCGATATTGTCATATTTGTCATTTCACTTAAGATATTGTCATTATCCATATTTGTCATTTCACTTTCGCTTTCGAAAATATTAATTCGCATCAAGCAAGGTCTTCAAACATACTGCGAGACAACTTATTCCAGAAATAGAATAAATCAGATGTGGATAATAAAAAATTCTAAAGAATTTTCGGGAAATTTGAAAACCACCAATTTCAATCTTATAACCAGCATAGAGTCTTTCGACTTCTCAACGCTCTACACTACCATCCCACACCAAAAACTCAAAAACAGACTTGCCATTATTATTCGTAACACCTTTTGTTCAAAAAATGGTAATAGTAGATACAAATACCTCGTCATATGGCGTGAGGTTACTTATTTCGTGAAGGAACACTCTGATTCAAACAGTAAGTATACCGAAGACGATATCATTCGGATGCTTGAGTTTTTGATTGGCAACATTTTTGTTGTGTTTGGAGGAACCGTATTCCACCAGATAGTCGGAATCCCCATGGGTACCAATTTGCGCCTCACTGCTTGTGGACTTATTTTTATATTCATACGAAGCTGACTTCATCCAGATCTTGACTGGGCGAAAGCATCTGGCAATTCAGTTCCTTTTTACCTTCAGATACATAGATGTCGTGTCCATCAATAATCCGAAATTTAAGGACCATCTACATGAAATTTATCCTCATGAACCAGAGATAAATGAAACAACAGAAAGCGACAGATCCGGTTCGCACTTGGATATACTACTATCTTTGGCAGGGGCGGATCCAGACCCTCAACTGCCGGGGGCACGTACAATTTTTTATGGTAATTACTTGCGAGGCCTGAATGCCCGAGTGGGGGAGAGTATGGGAGGGGGTTCCCCCTCCCCTTGATGGGGGTTCGGGGAACCTCCCCGAGAACATTTTGAAAAAAAGGAAGCAATTTAATGGCATCTGAAGCGTATATGAACTGAATTTAGAAGGGATTTAGTCAGTGACAATAACGATAATAAGTATATTTAAAGAAATGTCGACATATTCTGATACTGTATTTGTTTTGCACGGCATGCAGAAGTCAAAGTGTTCAAGATTTTCTAAGGAAAGGGCTGATCAAGAAAAGTTTTAAAAGGACAGAGAGGTCAATTCACGCAAAAGCTAGGAAAAAAATAAGCAATTTTGTGCATATTCCAGGCGAGATCTAACCTCCCCCATAACCATCCTTCTAGGTCCACGCTCGTTTGTTTTAAAATTTGTAAGGTGAAGAAAATAAGTAAATGATAAATTTTCTTAAAAAACAAGAGATCGTGGGTACCCTATCCTCTGCATCGTCAAGATAGAAAGGTATAATTATTCATTGGCAAATCGATTCTAAAAATGTAGAAAAACATGCAGTTTTGACTGTTTGCAAAATCCTTGGAGGTGCCGGTCCAAATTTGGTCAAACAATTTCAATTGTTCAATGACCTAAAAAAAAACGATTTCAGAATAATGTAAAAAAAAAAACTGTCAATTTTATACAAGGTTAAATATCGAAGATTTGATAAAGAAATATGCGTGTTTTATGTGGCATAGGACTGCTATTTCCTGCATACCCTCAGATGAAGAAAGTCCTATATGAACGTAGCTTGTTCTTCACGTACAATGTACATGTACAGACGATGGACATGGCAGTAATGCACCCTTCCCGACTTTGAAATCTATCCAGGAGAAAAAGTTTGGAAAATCCATTCAAATCGGTAGTTTCTGTGGTGTTTTGGGGCTAATTCTGAATAATTTCATAGATTTTTGTTAAGAAACAACAGTTTAATGCTTCAAAAAGCATGATATAAGTGCCCCTTCGTGCCCCCTCCCGGCTGAATCCGCCACTGTTTCGACGCAAACGGCCGTTTGAACACCTCACTGTATGACAAGCGTGACGATTTCAGATTACATATAACTAACTTCCCTTTCATGAGTAGCAACATTCCGTCTTCTCCTGCTTACAGCGTTTTTGTTTCCCAGCTGATACGGCACGCCAGGGCATGTTTTAAATATGAAGATTTCATCATTAGAGCCAGACGGCTTGCAATTAAGCTACTTGTTCAGGGTTACATCACACAAAGGCTGAAATCATCATTGCAGAAGTTCTTCGGTCGCTACAGGGATATTATAAAAGCATATCAGATCCCCCTTTCGAGAATGATCAGTGACATTCTATATTGTGATTAAATGGCTGTCGCCATCACCAAACAAGACATACCTGATCTGTACATCAAAATGTACATCGGGACAATAACCTAATTTGCAAAGTGTCCATGGAGCTGTTGCGACGGGTGTTGCATGCAATCAGGAGACGCTGATTCTCCCCGGGCACCTGGTCTCACTTCCGAATGTTGTTCATTCCGGGGTTCCCAACCGCTTCGATGGGAATTCTCACGATTTGGCCTTGCCTTTTCAACTTTTTGACTGAAAAACTATTAGGTACATCTTCGATGTTTATATTGATATATATATATGGCTACAGAAACTCGAAAAAGTATGAAAAATGTGAAGAAGGTTAATGAAACTGTCGTTAGAATGGAAGACGAGTCTTCCACTCCGCTTCAGCTTTATACACGTATCTATAAACCTTTACCGTTCTGAAACAATGTCGAAAGCAGATGGGGCACTGCAATTTCTGTTGTACAACCAATTTCCGGAACAGACGGAGTAGGTCGTCCTGCCATAAAGTGCACTTTCGATCTTGATCACATCGTTACTTTTACAACTCAACTGAAGTGTATATTTCTCACATGCATGTTGCGTACTGCAGGACGAAGACTTCTTCCTTTTATGCAATTTGCTTTCTGAAACATAAAATTAATCAAACAATAGTGCAGTAAATATTACATTGTTTTTTACATTAATTTTGATGAGTATTTTATGTGACATTTAATTTCTTTAGAAGCAAATATTACCATATGAGCATATGAGCATTCCAGGAAATCTAAATAATCAATAATCGAACAGCGTAATTCTAAGATTTGTTAGAAAATAGTATGAATTCTGGAAAAATGAATATAATGCACCATGAGCGCATTTAAGAACAGTGCATCATCAGTGATTTTCGTATAGTTCTTGTGTACGTTTTCTATAGTTATGGAGTGAAATGAATGAAATAAATACTTTTGCACTGAGGATGACAAAAATATGTATGAATCTACTGGTTCCTATTCCTTCAAATGTAATGCTCTTGGAAAGGAAAAGAAAGAAAAAATATACGATTCAAACCTCTTGATTAAATAAATTTGACTATAAAGGTAGAACACAAGGCAACAACACACATTTTATAATATGATTATTAAACAGAATAATCTCGCCTCTTAGACAGTCTAAGATGTGGAACAAAAGGACCTTCAAGACGGCAAAACACGGCAAAACAGAACTTCTGTATTAAAGTTAAACCAAAGATAATTAAATGTTAAGCATAATTACCCTTCTATTCACTAGAATGAGTATGGGATGTACAGTACTGCAACCCACTTGTTTGACAATTCTATGCTATCCTACCTACCAATCTACATCCTGCATCCACCTCCTATCCACTCTAACCTATCATATCCCATCCTATCCTATCCTATCCCATCCTATTATATCCATCTCATTCCAATCCAATTCTATCCAACACCCTATCCTATCCTACATCCTATCCTATCCTTCATCCTATCCTACATCCTATCCTATCCTATCCTACATCCTATCCTATCCTATCCACCTTCAACTACTTTTCATCACCTTAAGCGAAATTATGGTTAAAACTAAATGATTTCATACAAATTAATGCATAAGTAAATTATAGTAGTAAATCATCGCCGTTTTTGGATTTTATTAAGATAAAAATCATTTATGATGATTAAATACCATTTTTGCACTTGTAGTGAACGAAACGAAATATCACAACAAACCTCCAAGTTTGTTTTTGATAGAATTAAAATTTATATTACCCATTATGTCAAGTAAGAAATTTCAATTGATCGAATTTATTCAAATGAGTATATTTGCTAAAACCTTAAGAGTTAAAAAAAGAAAGATTGGATTGAAGAATGAAGTGGATAGGATGTAGGATAGGATGTAGGATAGGATGTAGGATGTAGGATAGGATAGGATGTCGGATAAGATAGGATAGGATAGGATGGGATGTAGGATAGAAATGGTTAGGATTGAGGTGGATAGGATAGGATGTAGGATAGAAATGGTTAGGATTGAGGTGGATAGGATAGGATAGGATGGGATAGGATAGGATAGGATAAGATTCTATCCACTTTCTATCCTACATCCTGCATCCTACATCCTATCCTATCCACCTTTTTGTCAAAAAGTGGGTTGCAGGACTGTACATACATATAAATGCTGCTACGACCTCACCAGATTATTACAAACTTAATATAAACAAGTTAAACGTCTTCAAACTCAAAAGCAAAAGAACATATACATTTGCAGCATGGACCAGACATAAACGTTTCGGATACTTAACCTCTGTCAGTGATCCTCAATCTAAACAATGGAATATGGCTAAAGACTTTGAAAGTTATAATGTCAAAAATGTGCCGAAAGATGTAGTAGGATGGGTATATGATGCTACATCACCCACGATTTAGAAATTTCAATAAATTTTGATGACAGATATTTTCGAATGCGTTGAGGAAACGATAAACCGAAGTTGATCGAACTTGGCTATATGTACCCTCGGAGACTCCTGGTCAACCAGCAATGACACTCACCAAGTGGTACAAATGTTAAATGTCTTCAGACTCAATAGCATCATTTAAGAACACATAAATTTTGCAGCATCCCCTGCTTGCATGCAACATCCGCCGCTTCGTTTCATCGAGTCACATCGAGTTTCTTCCATTTCGGAAGATGTAGAGTATAATATTTGGTTGGATGGTTCAACTGGTCTATGACAGAATATCATCCATCATTCTGGAGAGTTGGACATAGTATCATAGTATATGACGAGTTCCCCATATCGACCGTAGAACTTCCTCAGTGACGATGTTAGTCGGGCACAAACATATCCCTACTGAGAAGCTCATCTGAAAGACGCCCAGCTTTCAGAATAAAATCTGTACATTTGGTACTTGCACTAGCATAGCGTATCAACTGAGATATGAACACGCCATAAGCATGCTATGAAGGGATGTTGCTAATCAGAAAAGGAAAGTTTGTGATGCTGAAATTGAAGTCGTCACGTTTGTCATAGATTGGGGTGTTTATGTGACCTTCAGAGTCGTTGATCTAAATAAGATGCTGAATGATTTGTCTCTGTTGTTTCTTTGACTTCAAGATCCGAAGGATAGGTTCTGCTGAGATGATCCCCGAATTTTTTATTATTGATGGACAACACATCGTCTAGGTATCTTCAGAAACCAAACTTGGACAAAGCCTCAAATTATTACACATTTACTTACAAAAGGTACTATTTCGACAGACTTGTTCAAGAGTTGGGTTTAAATTCGACACCTGGAAATCCCACTTACACCCCAACAAACCTTTCTGCCTCTGAAATAATAGATACCCACAAATCAGCTATTGCTTCCTTTGGATTCGACACTAACAATTTAGATTTAGATTTACCATACTTATACTGCATACATAAAATGCATAAGAATCCGTACAAACAACGTTTCATCGCTGGTTCCTCAAAATGTTCTACCAAATCTGTATCGATCTTACTCACCAAAGTTTTATCTGAAATCAAATCTGGGCTTCAAAAATATTGTTCGACAGTATATTCTTGCAGTGGTATCAACCAGATGTCGATTTTAAAGAATTTCGAAGGAACTTTTAGAGCATTTGAAATCCACTCAATTTAGTAGAGTCCATTCGATCAAAGCCTTTGATTTTTCGACACTTGACACTACAATTCCACATTCTAAATTGAAAGAAAGATTCGCAAAAATATTATAAGTAATGCATTTATAAGTAAGAACGGTAATCGCAAATACAAATTTATTGTTGTTAACTATGACAAAACCTACTTTGTAAAAGAAAAGTCCGATTCTGAAAACAGATATATGTTTTGTGGTGTTTGTAGGAAAGGTCTTCCAGCAAATTGTCGGAATTTCAATGGGAACCTATTGTGCCCCACTCCTTGCCGACATTTTCCTCTACTCGTGCGAAGCTGAATTCATTCAATCTTTGGTCTCTGAAGGGAAAAGATACTTAGCTTCTGACTTCAACTTCACTTACAGATACATAAACGATGTGTTGTCCATCAATAATCCAAAAGTCACGGATTACATGAGCAATATCTATCCTTCGGAGCTTGAAGTCAAAGAAACTACAGAGACACATAATGCAGCATCCTATTTGGACATAATGTTGTCCTACGACACTGATGGTCACATGAACACCTCACTCTATGACAAACATGACGACTTCAATTTCAGCATTACAAACTTTCCTTTTCTGAGTAGCAACATCCCTTCATCGCCTGCTTATGGTGTGTTCATATCTCAGTTGATACGCTATGCCAGAGCAAGTACCAAATAAACAGATTTTGTTCTGAGAGCTAGGCGTCTTTCAGATGAGCTTCTCAGTCAGGGATATGTTTGTAACCGACTAACATCGTCACTGAGGAAGTTCTACGGTCGATATGGGGAACTCCTCATATACTATGATGTCCCACTCTCCAGAATGGTGGATGATATTCTGTCATAGACCATTTGAACCATCCAACCAATTATCGTACTCTATGTCTTCCGAAATGATAGTAACCGGATGTGACAGTTCTATCGAATTGAAGCGGCGGGTGTTGCATGCAAGCAGGAGATGCTTACTCTTCCTGGGCACCTGGTCTCACTCCCATATCGGGAGCTCACTTCTTTTCATGTGGTGGAGGTTTTTGTTTGTTTGCTTTGGTTTCCGTTTTATCCTGATTTTGTATGTCTTTGGTTTCTGATTTTCTGTATTATCGATTTTGTGCTGTATGCAGGGATATGGTCATTATCCATATTTGTCATTTGAATAAATTCATCTTCGTACGAGTTAAGAAAATTGTCGGCAAGGAGTGGGGCACAATTAGTCCCCATTGGAATACCGACAATTTGCTGGAAGATCTTTCCTCCAAACACCAGAAAAAATTTTTCGATCAGGAAGTTAAACTTCTGAATAATATCTGTTTCAGTTTACTTATTTTCAGAAGCGGACTTTCCTTTGACAAAGCAGGATTTGTCATAGTTAACAACAATAAATTTGTATTTGCGATTGCCGTTCTTGCTTGTAAGCGTATTACATGTACCTATACTTTTTGCGAGTCTTTCTTTGAATTTAGAATTTGGGATAGTAGTTTCAAGTGTCGAAAAATGAAAGGCTACGATCGAATTGACTCTACTAAAATGAGCGGATTTCAGATGTTCCAAAAAATCCTTCGAATTCCTTAAAATCCACATCTGGTTGATACCGCTAAGAGAATATACCGTCGAACAATATTTTTGTAAGTCTAGATTTGATTTCAGATAAAACGTTGGTGAGTAAGATCGATACAGATTTGGAAGAACATTTTGAGGAACCAGCGATGAAACGTTGTGTGTATAGATTCTTGTTCATTTTAGGTATTCAGTATAAGTATGGTTAATCTAAATTGTTTGTGTCGAAGCCAAAGGAAATGAGAGCTGATTTGTGGTTATCTAATATTTCAGATGCAGAAAGGCTTATTTGGGTGTAAGTGGGATTTCCAGGGGTCGAATCCAAACCCAACTCTTGAACAAGACTGTCGAAATAGTACTTTTTGCAAGTAAATATGTTTTTATTTGAGGCTTTGTCTCCTGGTGTGATGGCATAATGTTCTTGGAGGTAGGTAAGCTCTATGATAACATCAGGGTATTTAAAGATAGACTCGAATCTGGTGTTCAAAGCTGATTTTAATCGGTGTATTCTACATAAAAAGAACCCTCTGTTGGATTTTACATCCTCTTTCTTTTCCCAACGTCTTGCATATTCCTCACAAGAGTCCATGATAATTTTGAAATTTTGGTTTTATGTAAAGGAGTTACTTTCTCTGTATTTAGGACCCTTTTTTAACAATTTTCTCAACTTGTCGTTCTTGACAATACTAGGGTCACAAGTAATAACGTGTCCATAAGGAGAGTAGTTGAAATCCGATGAAGAGTTCGCAAGGAAGTGGATGTAGTAAGGGAATAATTTAATGTTGTAAACAAAAATTTTCGAATGTGTTGAAGAAACGATCATTGACATCCAAAATTTATCTGCCCTTGGGGACTCCTGGTCCACCAGCAGTGGCACTCACCAAGTGGTAAAAACGTTAAACGTCTTCACGTTTAATAGCATTACTTAAGAACAGATATATTTGCAGCATGGATCCGACATGAACGTTTCGGGTACTTAATCCTCCTCAGTGATCCTCAAGTTAATCAATGTAATATATAAAGTTATTGTTTCCAAAATTGAACCGAAAGACGTAGCAGGATGGGTGAGATATGTGCTAAAGGACTCACGTTTTACAAATTTTACGAAATTTTGAAAACAGAAATTTTCGAATACATTGAAGAAACGATCGAAGTTGATCGAACTTGGCTACATATGCTCTAAGCTACGACTGGTCTACCAGTAGCGACACTCGCCTATTCGAACACATGTTAAACATCTTCAAGTTCAAATACATCATTTAAGGAGGGATGGGACACCAAGATGGCGGCGGTATTTATTTAAATCTTCCTTTCCTAGGACAAGACGAGTACATTTTCAAGTTCCTTAAACATTTGATACATTGATTGATATATAAAACTGATTCTCCTGATGAAGAGTGAAAATTTTCCGACTTCATTTGAAGAAATTATGGCAATTTTCGAAATTTTGGACTTTTGGGAGTCATAACTATGAGCAAACCACAAATTCTTTTCGATGTTACCTTGGGGAAAATGGCGTCACAGACTTTCTCATTCAAAAGGCAATAAAATGTAAAATACCAGACGTATCGTACTGAAACTTTACATGTATAAAATTCAACATCCACTCTTATTTACAGTGTTTGTAGACAAAATTTACTTTACAGGAAAGCGAATGCCACTTTGTACAAAAAAGACGATTTTGGAAGAAAAAATGGAAAATATAAAGTTTTGAGATATTTTCAATCTAAATTCAATTTTTCTCATTTAATCATGAAATTATTTCCAGACATTGCTGATAATTTTGTTAGTTTTTGACCAAGGTTCGACCGCAAAATTCCTGATAATTAAAGTTATAAATGGTTTTGCAGGAATTTATCACTCGATAACGAAGTTTTACCGTAAATGAATTTGAATACCCATATAATATTTGCATGAATTATCAAGTTTAATCAATTCACTTTTTTGTTGGGTACACAATGAACTTTATAAATCACCATTTTCACGTAATCCAGGATAACAACACAATTTTCTACTTGTGTGGAAAATGGCCGTCCAAAGTTGGCATCGGTTGCCCATTGGTCTCGTACGTTCATGTGTAGATGTTTATACTGTATGTCGAATGTCTCTTTTTCGTCTCTTAGTGTGCTCTTCTTTGTGTTTTGGCATCGGATGTTGTAGTGTTTTGCTGTTGATGCTGAAACATGGTCCGGTTGGAGATCCCTCCCTTCTTGTTTATACAGTATGTAGAAATATGCCCCATATTTAGGCCAGAGTGAGCACGCTACAGCGATCAGCCAATCGCTCGAATGAACTTACCATCGTGGGATTACTACAAAACATGCAATTATTCACGTGTATACTTTCATTTATTCACTGTCTTGTTAAATTTCTCACGATAACTAAAAATGATGAATTACTTACTTGAGGTCGTTCGAATATTTATTGAATTGTAAATATAATGTTAATCTGGTATGAAGATATTATATTCTAACTATGTTAAACGTTGAAACTCGAACACGTTCAATTGGCTAACAACTGGTATGACGCTTGGATGGAAGTCAAGTATTTTCTCCTACACACGTGCGTTTTTTACCAAATCCTGAATTGTTGTCAGGGTTCTTTCAATTTGATATACACTTTGAATATATGTATACGTATCAAAATACTGCGAATACACACCAAACGGATATCTATACATCTTATGAATATGACAATGGAATTATATGTACAGGTACAATGTAGATCATTTTTGGTCAATTTCTTGTCCGACGTCAGTTTCAATGCACGGTCGTCCTTTAAAATAGCGACTTACTGGACATTTGCCATGTTCATTGACTTTGTACTTCGGACATCGCACTTCGAAGGGACTGTGTCACAAAAGCAAAATGATGATTCTATTTCAATGAACATAGAATACTTTCTGCGAATAAATTATTAGTTTTCATGTGTGAAATGTATATCTTAAAATGCTCTCCAGTATCATTTCTTGACTGTGTTTTAATATTTTACTTTTCTAATCGCATTTGGTTTCTTTAATATAACCTCAAAAGTGCGTAGTCCGAAAATCTAAGTCTGAATTTATGTCTACTTGAAAAATGCCCAAGAGTAATCTGTTAGCTAGCCTATTAACATTTCATATATATAAATATGTCTACTTACCACTGGCTTTCAAAGAATTTATAACAACTAAAGCATAGACAGCTCTATAAAAATTTGTCATTGTATAACTAGAACACCACACTTTCATTGTTTATGAGCGTGTCATTAGATATGAAAGATTATATATTATTATATAAGGAAATATTTTTCTTTACAAAACTCAGATTCACTTTCTCCGGAATATCGAGCTATCTCTTCTATCTGTCTTAACATCCGGGTTATTAGTTTAAGCGCACTATGTAAGGATTTAAATAGCTTCTCTCTTTCCTATTATGACATCCCTACCACTGTGCATTTTCTATTCATTAGAAATTCTGGAGTAAACTATGTCAAAACCTACTTTGTAAAAGAAAAGTCCGCTTCTGGAAATAAGTACACTGAAACAGATATTATTTAGATGTAAACTTCCTGATCGACAACATTTTTATGGTGTTTTGAGGAAAGGTCTCCCAGCAAATTGTCGGAATTTCAATGAGAACCAATTCTGCCCCATACCTTGCCGACAATTTTTCTTTACTCGTACGAAGATGAATTCATTCAAATTTTGGTATCTGAAGGGAAAAGATACTTTAGCTTCTGATTTCATCTTCACTTACAGATACATAGACGATGTGATGTCGATCAATAATCCAAAATTCGCGGATTACCTCAGCAGAATCTATCATTAGGAGCTTAAAGTAAAAAAAAAACTACAGCATCTTATTTGGACCTACGACACTGATGGTCACATAAACACCTCAATCTATGACAAACGCGACATCACAAACCTTCCTTTTCTGATAAGCAACATCGTCTGCTTATGGCGTGTTCATATCTCAGTTGATATGTTATGCCAGAGCAAGTACCAAATGTACAGATTTTATTCTGAGAGCTAGGCGTCTTTCAGATAGAGCACTCGATATTTCAAAGAACATGTTCAATCGCGGGAGGATGGTGCGCATATAATCTGATAACCACATCATTTGTTACTTGCTTGGAGATACACTCCCTTCTTGCGTACCAGATGACCATCTTTAGTTGGCACTGATTGCCCATTAGTCTCTTTGGTTTATGTGTAGTCTTTTGTGTTTAATGTTTCTATGTCGTATGTCTCTTTTTCGTCTCTTGCTGACTCGTTTTCTCTGTGTTTTCGCTTTGCGTGTTTAGGGGTTTTGCTGTTGGTATTGCTACCGGGTCTGGTAGGGGACCCCTTCTTCTCTTGTTCAAACTTAAAACATTCTTTTCATATGGTGGAGGTTTTTGTCTGTTTGCTTTGGTTCCTGTTTTATCCTGAATTTGTATGCCTTCGGTTTCTGATTTTCTGAATTATTGATTTTGTGCTATATACAGGTCATTGTCCATATTTGTCATTAGACCAAAAACCACTTTGTTAGCGTAGAAAGATGGTGCTTATTAAAGACTGTCTAATTTTAGATCTCCATGGGTGTATAATTAAGGTTGGTCACGTCTCCAAAAACTTGCAGGTATCCATCTAGAATAATACACTCAAGAATACCCAAAGTAATATGTATATTTATGTGCTAAATACAAGACGCCAAATATGGCATGTAAAATGAGCAAATTGAGTGTGCATCCACCGGAACGTCTCGATATCTAAACGTTGTAAATTCTCTATACTTCATGATGAGCATTTTCATTCTTTTTCTTTTTTATGATTTTCATTTATACACTATCTGAATTACCAAATAAATGGTTTTTTATTCTATATAGTCGAACAGAATGTGACATTCATGTGATTTATATTGATTTCAGGTGAAATTAACGTGAAATTCATGTCAATAAAATGTTAAATAGATGTTAATAAGGTTTCACGCGAAATTCATGTAATGGAAAAATCATGCGAATTTAACATGAACGTACCTTTACATAAAGTTCATGTCACAAATTAACGTAAATTTCTCTAGAACATATCCTCATGTGAAGATAACATTTGAATACCCTGTGAGTCCTCCATAAGAACACTTCTCAAATATGGGACTTTTTCTACATGTATGTTTTCCAAACATTTTGTTAATTAGTGACAAAATACAAACAACACAAGAAGGGTGATAAAATAAATAATACTTGAACAAATCCTCAATGAGATATATTTTTGAATGTCACTTTAATATCACATGTCCATCTTACAAACATTCCTAAAGAACACTTCCTCCTCCAAAATATAATTTATCAATTAGTGAAAAATACGAATAGCACAACAAGAATATTTTATGGTGTAATTTTCCTTGTCCGACATCATCATTGCAGGGCAGATATGTAGGAATCTAGTCATTGTATAGTCATTGGACCATGTATCAAGTTAATCATATTAATCGGTTTCTTTGAAACAAGATGTCTGTTCACGTCTCACGTTCATGACGTTATGATAATCATTATCAACTTAAGATATTCAATGGTTAATGAGCAGTATTGGAGCATCCATATATGCAATGCTCAGATCTAAACTCACTGCATAGTTATAATGTAAAAATTGATTTGAAATTTTTTACAAATTTGGATATCGAAAATATTATTTACTTTAAGAGTCATGGGCCCTTACATTTTACATTGAAGTATATGGGAAAAGTGTAATTCTTCTTAAATTTTCAACAGAATGATGGGGATTGAAATATCGATGGTTCAAAAATTTCTAAAAAATACATTTCATCAAATTCCGCTGAAAAATCAAAAGTTGACAGATTAGTTTTCGTGCAATTATTTTTTTTCTTTATTTTCCATCCAGGGCAGATAACTTACAAGAACGACCCTTTTAAAAAGTTTTCTTATTTTCACATCTACTAAGCTAGTACAAGAGTTTTTAAAATATCATATGACACAGAAAGATATTAAGTAATAAATACTCCTAATTTCGATGTTTTTGGCATAATTTCCTTCATTACCCATTGAATACCTTAAAGGTTTTCGGTGGTGACTTAATATAAATTCTCTGTAAGGACCAAATTATTTTGGAAACAGTATGTCATGGATTTTCATGATTTTCTCTATAAATGGTATGTATAATGCCCTGAATACAAAAATTACAATTTTTTGAGAATAAATGTTGCCATGGAAGCGAGGGATGTCTATTTATAGCGCTTAAAAATGGTCAGATAAGTCGTCTTTGGTTATTATGTTGCCATGGAAACCATTGTCATAGTTAATTGGTATTAATAACTTATAATCTTTAAAACCTCTATTATAGAAAAAAATAACAAATTTTTGACATTTCTTTCAATTAGCCGGATCCTATCAAATCAAAAGCATTCAAAAATTGCCATAAAATAAGGTCAAAATCAAGGCCTATTTTTGTCAGGCTGATAACACCATCACTGTTTTCAGAACAAAATAGATTTCATGTGATAAAGATAATCACTGAAAAAAATAAGTGTGACCATATTTTGTTTTCCTACATTTTGAGGTAAAAAATGGTTGCCATGGCAGCTTTTCATTTGACACATAATGACTTTATCTTTTCAAATTGATTTTTAGCATGGTTTAAATAACTTATATTGCTTTAGCTTTATGTAGGGACAACAGAAGAAATTATTCTTTATTTGAGCACTTCCAAAATTCGTCAAGGTCATTGACTCTACGTTCAAGGTCTATTCAAAATATAGATTCCAATTTCAATAAAATTTGCATTCTTGTTGTTATTTATTGTTACTTAATTTAGGCTTGACAGTCATATATTTGTATAAAAAATACTTCTTTCTAAAATTAGCACCGATGGATGGAAAAACATTACAATTTTTAGTTCAGAACATTTCTCCTAAAAAATCAGCCCCAGACAAAAATCATGATAATCTCACATTTTTTATATGTATGTATGAAAAACTAGCTAAAAATCAAGGATGTCATTGATTTTGAGATTTGTTGCAACTTTGGTCAATATATAGGGGATATATCCAAAATCACTATCTATGTGTTTGTTTTACTCAATACCACATGATTTTCGAGTAACTGCCTCTCATATTTTTGAAAAATCACAGCATTTTGCCACATTTTGTGAATTACATTCAAGAAGACCTTGACATCGGGTCCTGTGACCTTGAAAAGATTTAAGGTGATTTTTTTAATCAATAATGCTCGTTTATATGCACTGATACAAAAAGCTTAAAAAATATGTAACGGACAGCTGAAAAATTACCAGTAAATTACTCTATGTGCAATAGCACTGAATAGAATGTCACCATGGTAACTACTTTTTATAACCTTTTGTGAAGAGGTCCCACTCAAGTTTTAACATTTTCTCAAAGATCAAGGATTAAACTTTAAATAATTGGCAATAGAAATCAAGTTAGCCTGACATTTCAGATTATTTGCCCTTAAATTTGAGCAAAATCATGTTAAATTAGGAGCTTTTTCGGTCTTAAAAAGGGCCTCTTCAAAACCTACTGATGCGTAAAATTTCAAACATGGTTTCCATGGCAACGAAAACTTAATTTGTAAAAGGAAAGTTATTTTTTTGTCTCAGTACATCATATACACCTTCCACACAAAAAATCTCCAAAATTGGAGACATGCTGTTTCCACGTGCTATTGAAATTATTTTGGTCCTTACATTGAACTGCTATTAAGACGTGACATTTAAGCGCTTTCTTCTTGATCCCCATGACTGTGGAAACAAATTACAGGATCTGGTAAATAAAAATCTAATACATTCTTGGTGCCATTTTAAGTGAAATCATAGGCTTCACAGATTGGTTGTTTTTTGGAAACTAACATTTTTTTAAGATTCAAAGAAAAATATATGTACATGTAACTTGTCATAACCTCTGTATAAATTAACATGATTTAAAAAGTTGAGAATAGGATATACAATGTACATGTTATGAATAATTTCTATAGTAATACACGCCTGTTATTCTTTCAATATTACGCAAAAGGGTGTTCGCTGATAGTCATCTAAAAATAGCTAAGTAAACATCACCATCAAATGGAGATTATAATACAGGCAAAGAAGGCTGCATTTATTGCAATACTTGGTCCCACCTCTAGCTTGCTAGGGGTCCGTCGATGCTTCATTTGGTGCTCTATTGTGAGTGCTGTTGAGATTATCGTCAGGATCTTCTTTAACTCATTTGTCAAAATTAAGTCATTTTCTACAAAAATAGTTGAAAATAAAAATTATAAAACAGCGTCGAATCTGGGCAAAATTATGTGGAAAACGTTATTTGTTAAAGAGACTTTGGAAAAGAAAGACGTCACAAAAAAAGTAGCCAGTACACTGAAAGAAGTCTAAAAGTCTATGAATTTAAGTTACGATCCAATCAAAATTGTGCCCTCTAGGCTGAATACAAGAATTTTGTGATGCACACACCCACACACCCTCACATTCACTTACGCACACAAGACTGCGTTAACTATATCCCCCTGCAACTATGATGCGAGAGGATAATAATTTATTGTCCGTCTTTTGAAACCCAAATGTATTAATGGTTAACATTTATAAAGAATACTGTATTATTTAAGTGCTTCCCTTAGACGACCGACAATTCTTTAACGATGAAAAGTGTTTCTAAATATATGGCAATTTGTTTTTCTAACAAACGCATCTTACGAACTAATATCTCACAATAAGAGGCCCTTTTCACCATTTATATGATTTATGTTAAACTTCCTGATCGTCATTTTTGTGGTGTTTGGAGGAAATATCTTTGAGCGAATTGTCGTAATTCCAATGTGATCAACTCCTTTCCGACATTTTTTCTTTACTTGTACGAAGCTTTAATTCATTCAATATTTGGTCTATGAAGGGAAAAGATACTTAGCTTCTGACTTTAACTTCACTTACAGATACATAGACGAATGAGAATGAGAACGGAAATGGTACAATAAACGCCTAATAACATAGAAACATCAAGCATAAATGACTACACATAAACCAACGAGACCGATGGGCAATCGCTGCCGACTTAAGACGGCCATCTGCCACTTCAGTAACAGACGATTTTCTATGAAGTAACCGGAAGTGACAACTCTACCGAATTGATGTGACGGGTGTTAAATGCAAGCAGGGGATGCTGACTCTTCTTGGGTACCTGGTCTCTCTCCTCCTTTTCATGTTGTGGAGGTTTTTGTATGTTTACCTTGGTCCCTGTCTTATCCTGGTTTTGAATACCTTTAATTTGTTTATGATTTTCTAAATTATCGATTTTGTACTATGTATAGGGATATGGTCATTATCCATACTTGTCATGCATCCAAGTAATTTTTTTCGATATTTGTATCGTAATAAAAGAAAGAAGGGATCTCTGACAGTAATCGTTGCAGCACCATTAGCATAAAACCGACATAAACAAATACGAAAGACGAAAAGTAAGGGTTATTCCATTGTCTCCGAGGGCGTAGCCCGAGGTGCAGTTGAATAACCCACTTGTTGCACGGCAATTGTTAGGACATCAAACAATTATCACCAATGATTGGATAATTCTTCGAATTTCATTGCTAGCTTAAGAAAGGTATTCATGGTAGTATGTCAACGACTCATTCAATCATTCAATCATTACGTCAATAATTAATCGAGTAATTGCTACACATTCAAAATTAATGCACTGTCTGGAAAGATGTAAATTACAGTCTACAACATCGACCGTGTAACAATATAATGTTAATCACAACTAATGATGCCAAAGAGACAACGGAAGACGACATCAAAATATTAAACATAAAATATATGCGCAATGCACTACGCAAATACTTCTGCAATACGCAAGATCTCAACTACAGCGCATGCAGCATGTCCGCTGTGATATGCGTTTAGTCACCTACCTAACCAATTGTTCAAATCGTTGGCACCTTTTTCTGCCCAAGCAAATTGGTTATGTCAAGACAATGGAAAGAGCGCGAACATATTCGTATAACTTTTGTTTGATGCATTTGCGATCTTTCGTTTTGCCCGAGATATCGTTTTCAGGACGATCGTTATTAATTTCCGTTTGTGACCGTCTCGACCAACATCGCAGATGAATTTGAATATCAACACAGCCATTTAAACTCTCCGATCGAGTATTCAATTTAGCTAGAAACAACATCTTTAATATGGACAGACGAATTTGGAAATCATTAAGATGTCCTCGTTAAATCCTGACCTCTTTCAGTAATCATGTCTTTACGATTACAGTATACGACATCAACTACATACAACAGAAGCAGGTGCAGCTACAATAGTTCTCTGTCGTTTGATGTCACATTCTGTAATGAACGTAATATTTTCAATTAATATTTGTTACATTCGGACTATCTTGAGATAACTCCAAATTAAACCATACAGAAACAGTACAGAAAAATCCAAAAGCTAGATCTAACGTTTACAACATTAATTATCTTACTGCATTGCAATACTGACTATAACCGGATAACAGCATGAAAATACATTCCGCAAAACAAAATAAGTTCCAAATAGTTAATCTCTATTTAATAAAATAACTTATTTCGTCATTATTTCATTGATAAATTTCTAATTTGTAACACTCGATCTATTATAATGCATTGATTTATGACATTTCAGTCATTCTGAATAATCATGATATTGTGATGGGACACCCCAGCTGTTCCTTTCTAAGATTAACTTCCCTCCACATTGGTGAACAAATTCGCTGTATAAATAGAATAGGGCGCTTCCCTTATTCTATTTTTGGCTTTGAAAGGGCATATATATATATAGAATAATTGTCAATTTTATTGGTTTTTATGCCAAAATAAGTTACAATGGCTTATGCGTTTATTTGGTAAAATGCGCTAACAAGCTTTATTTCAAAATGAAAATATCAGCAATTGTAATCAATTTCTTCATAAAAAAAAACAAAACAAGACACTTAATTTATCAAAAGTGTTTCTCCTAGGAAAATGTTATGTACACAAATATACAAATTGAATATGTTATGCATATAGATAAAATCGAAGTATCTAAATGTACATGTAGTTGCTATACAACATCATTCTGAACAAAAAGAATATCAATTGGTTATACCACGAGGAATGTTCTACACTTGGTCTCCCTTCGGAATTTCATTCATTCCGAGGTTCGCAACCGTTCTTGGACCAATGGAAATTCTAATAATTTTGCCTTGCCGTCACGACTTTGAAACTGAATATCTGATAGGTACTTCTTTGGTGTTAAGTCAACTAAAGGTATTGTGCGAGTATGTTTACAATATATGATTTTCATATTTTAGACTTAAATGGTAACAGAGAGAGCCGATATTTCGATGTTACCTTAACATAATACGTGCCCAAAATATATGTTAGTGACAAAACTTAAGTAATCATATTTTATAGGAATGAAAATAACTTCAAAAACGTAGATGGAATAATGTTGCATGTACCTATTATAATCATAATTATCGGTCAAACTGAAGATGTCAAGGATCGATTTTCAACCTAGATTCAATAATTTGTAGTTTAGAGTTTTGCATTTACACTTGCGAATTCGTAATCATTCGGTTCAGTCATCGATTCAACCGTTTCTTTCCTATTCACAACAGTGTATTCATCCCCATCAGTTAATATTGAAGTCACTTCTGTGTCTCTCTTACATGTATAAGCAACTGCATATTCATGTTGAACTGTTTCCATGTCTCCCAGCTGCTGTCCGTGTGCTTCTCCGTATACATTTTCAGCTTGTGCTGTAGCCCATATTCCTTGTCTGTTTACCATGTCATATCTGTTAAAACACGATGCGACCGACATCTCTGTTTCCTGTTTCCTTCCCAGTGCATAGTCATTAGAGAAAATGCCGTTTTCGTCACCATCAGCTTGATCCTCAGCAGAAAGTCTGTGAGAACGTCTGATCATCATGACGTCATAATCATCATTGTCAACGTAATATGTTTCATTTGTACCTTGGGATGTCGAGTTGACGCTTTCTTCTTGCTTCCTTTTACTGAAAATAAAACAAAAATGAATATGACAAGTATTTTGAGATCTAAAAGATCGCAAGAGGGCGATGTTTACGGAATTTTTTTTAAACAACACAGACATGTACATGTAAGCATTACACAGACAAGGACATTTTTGTACATAAACATAGAACATAGAAGAGCATATATGTTGGCTGAACCGTGCTCTTAGTGAGGCTCGAACCAGCAACATTTGGGTCACTGGTCCGAAGCTTTAACCACTATAGACCACGGCGTCGACGTTTACGGAATGTTTATAACTTACAATGTACAATCCAGGAAAAAAAGAAAGTTATAGTTATAATTATAGTTATAGTAACAAACATGACAATCGTACGAGTGTTGTCCGTAAATTTCGTGGACAAGCTTGATAAAAGCTAGAAAAAAATTTGTTAGATTAATAAAAGTTTTTTTTATTATTAAATTAATGTTTCATATTAATAATGTACCAAATTTCATATATAATAAGGCAACTTACTCATACCCGGAGCACTAAATTGAGAACCCTTGACGTTATCTGTTATAAACTGTTATTAAAATTCTACTCTCCTTGCTAAATTTAAATTTCTATGAATTCTCGGAACCCAACTAGCACAATCATGACTCGTGTTAAAATCATGGGATACGATCTAATGCACAATAGCCTTTTAAATTTCACAATTTCATGCTATTTCTCGAACTTTTAATCTCCGAACACTGTCATTCACATCAAATATTTATTTTTATAGCACTTCGAATTCTTTCTTTGAAAGACAGTCTTTTTTAGTGCATATCATCCTGTAAGTTGTTTTCTGATGCCTACTCAAATTGTTATCTTTGTTAGCTGCTTCGTCTTTCGAGAAAACGTCCGTTTATCGAACAATGTCGATAATGTCTTATTACCTTCATATCCGGTTTTCTCTGCAATCTTGAGACTTTGAACGCTCAAATTTGTACGTGTGATGTCATAACTATTGTCAACATCACAATCAAAAACTTATCGTTTTATCCGCTGGATTTTACAAAATGCAAATGAAATGTATAAAATGATAGACAACATATTTCAATAAAAAATTACCGTGCTCCAGGTCACAATCATATATTTAATTAAAAAGTCAAAGTTTTGATAATGAATTCAAAATTTCATAATCGTTTACTTTTCGTTTTTCAAAAAAAAGAATATGATGAAAAAAATGCTAAAAATATATTTCTATAGCGCTAACATTCCTGAATTAAAGACCTGTCCATGAATTGTACGGACAACCCTCGTATGTTAACCTTTACGTTATCCATAAGTAGTCAATTGCGGGAACAACCTGTGTTTAGACGCAAGCTTTTTATGAGACTTCGACACTTTACTTACCGTTTCTTAAACTTATAGGCAGCGACACCAATCGATAAGATGACCACAGTTACGATAAAACAAGCAACAGTTAAATGTATCACAATTGTTGTTATAAAGGAGTTGTTTCCTGGAAAAGATACATAGATTTTACATTTGTTTCAACAGCCGCACATATTATGTTAAACTTCTTCAAATTTAAAAGCATCATGATGCTATTGAATTTAAAGACGTTTAACATTAAAGAACAGATACATTTGCAGCATTGACCAGACATACACGTTTCGGGTACTTAACCCTCGTGATCCTCAATCTAAACGATGTAATATGGCCAAAGAGTATGAAAGTTGTTATGTCCAAAAATGTACCGAAAGACGTAGCAGGATAGGTTGGATATGATTCCTTTTTGGCTTTCGATGATAAACACGTATTATCAAATAATGATCTGAAACATACACCCCTTTAATTCACAGCAGTTATAATGTAAAAATCAGTTATAGATATTATTGACCAATTGAGATATTGAAGAAAATGGTTAATTTAAGAGACAATAGCCCTTACGGTTAGCATTGAATTCTATAGAAAAAAAACTTAAGGGAACTTTTCTGAATTATTTCAACAAAATGATCCA